>CM033472.1:2843905-2866704 GCA_019447015.1 Hymenochirus boettgeri
TGGTTGGTATAACGGTCTGGGATTGGTTGGTATAACGGTCTGGGATTGGATGGTATAACGGTCTGGGATTGGATGGTATAACGGTCTGGGATTGGTTGGTATAACGGTCTGGGATTGGTTGGTATAACGGTCTGGGATTGGTTGGTATAACAATCTGTGATTGGTTGATGTAACGGTCTGGGATTGGTTAGTGTAACGGTCTGGGATTGGTTGGTATAACAATCTGTGATTGGTTGATGTAACGGTCTGGGATTGGTTAGTGTAACGGTCTGGGATTGGTTGGTATAACAATCTGTGATTGGTTGATGTAACGGTCTGGGATTGGTTAGTGTAACGGTCTGGGATTGGTTGGTATAACAATCTGTGATTGGTTGATGTAACGGTCTGGGATTGGTTGATGTAACGGTCTGGGATTGGTTGATGTAACGGTCTGAGATTGGTTGGTGTAACGGTCTGGGATTGGTTGGTGTAACGGTCTGGGATTGGTTGATGTGATTGCGCAGTTTGCAGGATTTGCGTCTGCGTGGTTTAGACACATTGTTGATATTTTTGTCTGATTGTTAGTTGGCGTTGACTGATGGGTAAAGCTTCGTTCACATGGACTGATATTTGCACCCGATCCAATTATCCAATCCAAAATATCGGTAGAAATTTTCACTGCAAATTTATTGTTATTGATAACACGGCATTAACACGGCATTAACACGGCATTAACACGGCACTCTGTACTGCCACTGAAGACATTACATCACTGCATTACATATTGGAATGTAAATCACTGCTGAAAAATATATAGTGTAGCAGTTTCTTATTATAGCCACTAGGGGCGTTTGTTTCCCACATATTTACACTCGCACAAGCAGTAAACAATACATTGTGTCTCTTCTATTTTCTGCTGAATTAAAGGGTAACTAAGGATGCAAGTTGTAGAATATAAAGTAAAACCCAAGGATTGGTGCAGAAGTATGGTAAATATGTATCCAGGGCCATAGGTCCAGTCCAGTCCAGTATGGGTGCTGTACAGGTAATTTGTAGTTAACCAGTAATCCTCCTATTATCTTAGGGCAAGGCCACACTATCGCGTTTTGCACACGTCTTGTGCTCGCGATTTTCACCAAAATGGAAATCACAGTAAATACCCGTCATTTCCGATGCGCGTGTGATTGAGCGTCCGTTCGCGTTTTGGCAATGCATGCGTTCACCATTTTTGATGCGTCAACGCATGCGCTTCCATAACGGAAAACGGTAGAATCGCATGCGCAAAACGCACTAGATTGCATGCGATAAGGCTAGTGATTTGTGTTCGCGATTTGGTGCCTTGGTGTGTGGCCTTGCTGCACAGATTAACAGGTAGATAGAAATGTCCAGTTTATAATCTGTTACAGTGTCAGTAGATTTGTTGGGAATAGGAGACACTCGCCCTGATTATTTAATTCTTTAGTCACTGGACATTTTAGATTTTTCATTCTTCTTGTTGTACTTTTACTTACCCTTTGCTGTTCACGTTTTTAATTAAATCAATGGCTCTTTAAACCGCGGTGATTTCCGATTCCGCTTTTAATTTACTAGGCGCCCAGTGCCTTAATTTACCGTACAGAGAACGTACTAATGCATTTAAAGGGACAGTGTCATTAATATTGGAAGAGCGATGTGTTTAAATGTTGCGTAAATGGATACTTGGAATAATCTGGTTTTGTTTCCGGTTCCTATTTGGCAATGAACATCGTCTTGCTTTGTTGAACTATGACAATGGGGCAAATAAAAACCAGTGCCAGAAAACACTGGGCGTATGGAAGGTATAGAAACAGTTAAACTTGACCATTAAACATTGCCACCCACCTGACAATCTGATTGTTCAATCCACTGGGTCATTTGTTTGCTTAGAAGTCAGCCAGGAGGGATTTGCTCTATCAACCAAAATATTATCATTTATATTACACAATGGTGGTAAGATTGTCCAATCAGATTGGATGGTCTGTGTTCCATAATTGGCTTTTTATTGAATTTTAAGTAAATGTGTTCTCACCAGACATGTCACCAGGTGTTTAATCTTCTCGTCACCTGCATTTCATAAATAGATGTTTCATTAGATGTGGTTAATGGCCCTTTAACGGCCGTATATCGGATTAACGCGCGCGGCACTGGGTAAATTCACATCCTGACATTTCCCAGTTCTTAATTCCCCTCTGACCTTTAACGTTAATGCTTCACTATCGGAAAGAATCCCCCATGTCCCCATTTATCATTATTACACCGGTAATTTAGGACGAGCGTTTAATGTCTGGGTAAAAATGACAGATTGTGAGATGGATCCATCCAAGGGGAACTGAGATCTCAAACGATTTCACAAAAAAGGACAATATTAAAGGACAAGTGCAGGGCTCTGTTAACACTACATTAAATTTGTGTAAACGTGGGATTGTGCAAAATGTTTCTTTAAGAAATGTTAGCTCCTCGGTCCAAGGCTTTTTTTATATATATATAACGTACTTTCTTTTGGTTTATAGAAAACTTAAAATGAATTGTCTTTCTGTTTTTGCTAAATGTTCATTTCTATTGGATAGATAATTATATTTTATATGTGGGTGATTGATGGACAGTATGTGACCAATCAGATGGTAAATACGTGAACAGGAGCTGCCATGCTGACTTTCCTTGACTGAAAACCTGCCACAGCTAATAAGAAACATATTGTGATTTATTTATCCTCTGGGACCTGGAACTAAATGAGTTTGCTCTACGCAGGGAGTATCGATCTCCGTACTGCGCCCAGGGGACTATTTATGGTTTTATACGCTGCTGTTCACCTTACGGTATTAATAGGGGGCAGGTTGGGATAATTAATTATTAATGAGCATTTCATTTTAATTTCTTTATACTTGGTCCAACATGATTGGTTCCCGTTGGGTCGATGGCAGCTGACATTGTCTGTTTGACATTATTTATCTGTATTTTTGCAGTTTCAGCTGGTGGTGTCTCAGTAGAGAAATCAATATCACAGCTAAGTGATACCCTTACACACTGCACTCTATAGGGCCCGCATTTCATTTGGACCGACCATTTACTTACCCTTTAATGTTTGGGACTTACAAATTTAATAATAATGATGTGTTAGCCCTTGAGTATTTTGCATTGCAGTAAAAAAATTGACGAAATGACGAGATTTAATCCCGTTTTTTAATAAATAGATTCTGCGGCAAATGATCAGATTTTTACTGTTTCCGACAGAACTTTGACGGTGACACCTGTTACATCTACTTCCCCTTTAAAAAATATGGTGCAGTATATGCATCTTCGTGGGGCTCGGTTTAATGTATTAACCTGTTCATTGCCAGGCTGAATGGGGTTATACAGACAAACCAGCGCGTTCCCCAGTGATCCCAGTAAGCGATTGGTCTGGGGGGGGCTGTATATTTATTATATCTTCTCCACACGTATCTGCCATTCAGGGGTCCCCAATAGCGAATATCTATAAATTAGAGGGTCTCGATGAATTCTTGGTTTTTGTAAATCTGCTACCCAGATTATTCCCTTATTATCTAGAGTGAATTATATTTATATAAACTTCCCCGCCCCACTGATCTCCCACAATCCACCAGGAGCAATCAGGCCCAATGGTGTTCTGCTAATTTTATTCTCTGTGCAGGTGGAGCGAATCTGTTATTACCAGCACATTACTGCCTCCTGCGGTCTTGGCCTTTGTACCCTGTAATTCCAGCAGGTAAAATGATAACCCAGAGAAGGACATTAGTGCAGCTCGGATGGAATCATTACTTTTACTATTACTCACTTCATTACTCACTGGCAGGGGATTATGGGATAAACAAATTTATATTTATACTGCAAAGGTGGGAGCTGCCATAATGCTTCAGTTGCTAACGTATACTTATGCATCAGCTGTTTATTCTAGTCTATTTACAATGCATTGTCCACGCTGTATAACAGTTCCTTCCCATATATGTCATTGGATGGTCTCCTCCTAATTTCCAGATAGCAATCTGCCTCCGCTATGACACCTGCCCATGTGTAAGGGAATCCACCCCCCTTGTTCTTCAGTGCAATAACCCCACATGTAATTCCAGTTTTCACCACCAAGGGGAGATGCATGAAAAGATTTACATGTCTTGCTAATAGAGGTAAAAAGAGTAAAAATATTCGTCCGTTTTTGTCAAATTCGAACTTCATACACAATCGATATGACGTGATTTTTTTATACCCATAATCCCATGCAAAACGCGAACGCACCACGCTTTCTTTGCACGTTGTAGTGCGGCCACCCTACAGTGTGCGGTGACGCGCGTGAAACGCAATATTGCACGGTTTACTTGGATTGCAGCGCACACACATTGTGTTAGCTTGGCGAGCGGTTCTCACGCGCTAACAGAGCGCTTAACAGCCGTACTTATTTATTAAAGAACATGAACGTAAATTCGTGTAAAGAAACCGTTAAAGGGTCGCGGTTAATGTTTTATAGTTGGATCCGGTCGGGAACCGAATTAGAACTTTTTGTCTTAATGTGGCCTTTAGAGAATTACACACATTGTGGTGGACAGACTCCCATTGGCTACGATTGAGAGACCAGTAACTAATGGGTCCGAGTGTAAAATCAATGGAGGAAACACTGTCCCATCAGGTCACTGGATATTATATTCAATAGAGAAATAGACCCAGACTGTTAAAGGAACCATACCATCCATTCCCTCTTAAAGGGATATTATACCATTTTTTTAATGGATGATTTTAGGGGGATGCACACTGGACTATTGTATTTCCCATGTGAGAATGTTTTGCTTACGTAGGACAATAGTTTAGCTGAAGTTTTCAGTATGGCAGCTCTCCTAAATAAAATAGAATGAAGAGTCTTGATTTGCTAAGGTGACATTAAAGAGACGGTACCATGTGCTGTGACAAAACAACTTACCTGTTTATAACCCCCCTCCCCCCACCTTGGTATTGTCAGGGGGTCCGTGTTTGTGTTAAGTGGGATTGTGGTGTAAAATGTGGATGAGTAAAATTTACAAAGCGCCATTGATACACAGAGAGATCGGGTGGGTGGATAGAACTAGTCCCATCGACATTCCTACTATAGACATTCCACTAACAGGGCAGCAAGCAATTCCAGCTAAGGATCCAGATAGAGAAATAAAATGGGATCAGGGTGTAGCTGTGTTCGCCCCAATGGTAATGGGACTAAACCAACTGATCACAAGAGGATTATGGGAACTTTCCTTGTGTACGTATCATATTGTGCAATATTGATAACCATATAACTTATTGTGTGTATTTATACATATGGGTGGGAGCTGCCATAGTGTTTCCCTTAGACAGTACAGTATGAGGGTATAGCTTATTGTGTGTACAGAACATTCCGTCTCTGTATATTTATATTTATACATATGGGTGGGAGCTGCCATATTGTTTCCCTTAGACAGTACAGTATGAGGGTATAGCTTATTGTATGTACAGAACATTCCTTCTCTGTATATTTATATTTATACATATGGGTGGGAGCTGCCATATTGGTTCCCTTAGACAGTACAGTATGAGGGTATAGCTTATTGTGTGTACAGAACATTCCTTCTCTGTATATTTATACATATGGGTGGGAGCTGCCATATTGTTTTCCTTAGACAGTACAGTATGAGGGAATAGCTTATTGTGTACAGAACATCCCTTCTCTGTATATTTATATTTATACATATGGGTGGGAGCTGCCATATTGTTTCCCTTAGACAGTACAGTATGAGGGAATAGCTTATTGTGTACAGAACATTCCTTCTCTGTATATTTATATTTATTCATATGGGTGGGAGCTGCCATATGGTTTCCCTTAGACAGTACAGTATGAGGGTACAGCTTATTGTGTGTAAAGAACATTCCTTCTCTGTATATTTATATTTATACATATGGGTGGGAGCTGCCATAGTGTTTCCCTTAAACAGTACAGTATGAGGGTATAGCTTATTGTGTGTACAAAACATTCCTTCTCTGTATATTTATACATATTGGTGGGAGCTGCCATATTGTTTCCCTTAGACAGTACAGTATGAGGGTATAGCTTATTGTGTGTACATAACATTCCTTCTCTGTATATTTATACATATTGGTGGGAGCTGCCATATTGTTTCCCTTAGACAGTACAGTATTAGGGTATAGCTTATTGTATGTACAGAACATTCCTTCTCTGTATATTTATACATATGGGTGGGAGCTGCCATATTGTTTCCCTTAGACAGTACAGTATGAGGGTATAGCTTATTGTGTGTACAGAACATTCCTTCTCTGTATATTTATACATATGGATGGGAGCTGCCATATTGTTTCCCTTAGACAGTTCAGTATGAGGGTATAGCTTTTTGTGTGTACAGAACATTCCTTCTCTGTATATTTATACATATGGGTGGGAGCTGCCATATTGTTTCCCTTAGACAGTACAGTATGAAGGTATAGCTTATTGTATGTACAGAACATTTCTTCTCTGTATATTTATATTTATACATATGGGTGGGAGCTACCATATTGTTTCCCTTAGACAGTACAGTATGAGGGTACAGCTTATTGTATGTACAGAACATTCCTTCTCTGTATATTTATACATATGGGTGGGAGCTGCCATATTGTTGCCCTTAGACAGTACAGTATGAGGGTATAGCTTATTGTGTGTACAGAACATTCCTTCTCTGTATATTTATACATATGGGTGGGAGCTGCCATATTGTTGCCATTAGACAGTACAGTATGAGGGTATAGCTTATTGTGTATTCAGAACATTCCTTCTCTGTATATTTTTACATATGGGTGAGAGCTGCCATATTGTTTCCCTTAGACAGTACAGTATTAGGGTATAGCTTATTGTGTGTACAGAACATTCCTTCTCTGTATATTTATACATATGGGTGAGAGCTGCCATATTGTTTCCCTTAGACAGTACAGTATGAGGGTATAGCTTATTGTGTGTACAGAACATTCCTTCTCTGTATATTTATACATATGTGTGGGAGCTGCCATATTGTTTCCCTGAGACAGTACAGTATGAGGGTATAGCTTATTGTATGTACAGAACATTCCTTCTCTGTATATTTATACATATGGGTGGGAGCTGCCATATTGTTTCCCTTAGACAGTACAGTATGAGGGTATAGCTTATTGTGTGTACAGAACATTCTCTGTATATTTATACATATGGATGGGAGCTGCCATAGTGTTTCCCTTAGACAGTACAGTATGGGGGAATAGCTTATTGTGTACAGAACATTTCTTCTCTGTATATTTATATTTATACATATGGGTGGGTGCTGCCATATTGTTTCCCTTAGACTGTGCAGTATGAGGGTATAGCTTATTGTGTACAGAACATTTCTTCTCTGTATATTTATATTTATACATATGGGTGGGAGCTGCCATATTGTTTCCCTTAGACAGTACAGTATGAGGGTACAGCTTATTGTGTGTAAAGAACATTCCTTCTCTGTATATTTATACATATGGGTGGGAGCTGCCATATGTTTCCCTTGACAGTACGTATGAGGTATAGCTTATTGTATGTACAGAACATTCCTTCTCTGTATATTTATACATATGGGTGGGAGCTCCATATTGTTTCCCTAGACAGTACAGTATGAGGGTATAGCTTATTGTGTGTACAGAACATCCTTCTCTGTATATTTAATTTAACATATGGGTGGGAGCTGCCATATTGTTTCCCTAGACAGTACAGTATGAGGGTATAGCTTATTGTGTGTAAAGAACATTCCTTCTCTGTATATTTATACATATGGGTGGGAGCTGCCATATTGTTTCCCTGAGACAGTACAGTATGAGGGTATAGCTTATTGTATGTACATCAACTGAGCATGTCCAAGTCAATGGTTTTGGATGGAGGAGGGCTTAGAAATAACTGAAAGGTTTGACTACACACTCTTTTCAGGAATAGCATTGAAAGACAAATGGTAAATTGCTTTAATATGCAGTTTCTAGGCCATGAGAGAAGCAGTAATGCCTTTTATATGGATATACGTATAGAATACAGTTATATATAATTAGAGTCTGTGGCTGGAATCTCTCTCTATATATAATCAGAGATATTAAATTAAACCGAATAAAGATCTTGACAGAGAGACAGGTTGGGTTCTGTCGCTTTAACTCTCCTTGGATTTCCTTTTATTATTTCCTAATAGGGTAGAAAGGATTCCACTTAACCGCGTTTACATTTGGTTCCATTAATTCCCCAATCAAACGCTGATCGCTCTGCAATTATTCCCACGTATTCCTTTCATTTCTATTCCGCAGGATTTTTAAAGGGAAAGCAAACCTGCGATTTCAACAACTAATTCATTTCCTTTGTTAAAGGGGAACTAGACCTTTATGTGATCCGAATCCCAGATGTGTAGGCAGGGGAGCAGGTTGGAATAAGCAGGTCAATTTTGGACGTTCCTATAAATATCCATAGGGTGGGTACCTGCTGTTTTCATACCCTGTCCTTGGTTTAACCGGACACTGAACCAGGAATGTTTCCCATGCTCCTTCGCCCTCTTCACCTGTTCTTGTTGGTTTTGTCTGTTTCCCTTCCATCTGACCCAATGATCCTGTAACCAGGTCCACATAACGGCAATAAAATTATAGGAACCCCTTTGGAGATTTGGATACTTTCGGTGAATCATTTGGTACCAGTTTATCATGGAGGGTATTATAGTAGCTAGTCCGTGATTCAGGGTATAACTACATTTTATTTTATTTTGGACTCTAAATCTATGAATGAAAATAAAGTCATATGGCGACATTTCATGATGATACACAGTGGAATGTTACCGTCCGGTAATTAAAACCCAGTTGTGCCAGTCTGGGAAAGTTTCGGTCTATGCCATAGGACAGACCACCAAGCTGTGTGTTTCATTAGAGATTCGGATCGGTTAATCTCTAGGATGAAGAAAGACCGAACGGAATCATTTTTTTTAACCCCCCGGTGTCGGTTATTTGTTTATATTCTGGCGCAGAGCGGGACGCAGCATTACAATGCGTTTTTTTCTACATGTAGCGAATGAAAGATTTATCTGCCGGTCCTAGTTCTCTGGATTAAATAAATAATGGCCAGATCCGTCTGCACAGAAACCAAATAACTTGGATTTAAATAGCAAAGATGCTAATGTCCCCCTTGCCTTGTGTGCGCGCGTTACAAGGTCACAATGAAGATTTTGGAGCCTGTTGAAAGTTATGTGGTATCTGCAGCGACTTCAGATAACGGATGGGAGGATATTTTTGGCTCTGCTGCTTTCTTACCCTTTACACTTAAAGCCGGAGTGGAACCCGGTGTGTGAACATTACCGAGCTCTGCCTGTGATGTTATTGCTGCTGTGGTGTTCAGCCACTTGTTAAATACACAGAGGAACTGGATATCGATTTGCCATGGAGTCGCCGGGCACCGGGGAGGTGGGGTAAGGAAGCTTTTGTTTTATTGATAGAAAAACACAGATATGAAATGTAAAACGAGTTGGAATTGTGTAAAAGACCCAACAGATTCATAAACATTTCATATTGATTTACCTTCCCGTGTGTAGCGTGTAATAACGAATGGAAATGTGCACGAAGATTGGATTGGCAGTAAAATGCAGCACTACACACACACGCATGTACAGGTGGGGACACACAAGACCCTGATATACAGTGACCCCTAAATAGTGACCCCCTGATATACAGTGACCCCTTAAATAGTGACCCCCTGATATACAGTGATTCCTTATATACAGTGACCCCTGATACAGTGACCCTTGATATACAGTGACTCTTGATTCCTTATATACAGTGACCCCTGATATACAGTGACCCTTGATATACTGTGACTCCTTATATACAGTGACCCCTGATATACAGTGACCCTTGATATACTGTGATCCCTTATATACAGTGACCCTTGATATACAGTGATTCCTTATATACAGTGACCCTTGATATACTGTGATTCCTTATATCAATTGGACCCCTTATATACAGTGACCCCCGATATAGTTGACACTTGATATACAGTGATTCCTTTATACATGACTCCTTATATACAGTGATTCCTTCTATAACATGTGACCCCTGATGTACCGTGACTCCTTATATACCGTACCCCTGATATAACCGTCACTCCTGAATGCCGTGACCCCTGATTACTGTGACTCCTTTTATACAGTGACCCCTTATATCCAGTGGCCCCTGATATACAGTGATATACCCTGACTCCTGATATACCAGTGGCCCCTGATATACAGTGGCCCCTGATATACAGTGGCCCCTGATATACAGTGGCCCCTGATATACAGTGGCCCCTGATATACAGTGACCCCTTATATAGTGATTCCTTATATACAGTGGCCCCTGATATACAGTGACTCCCTATATACAGTGACCCCTGATATACAGTGACTTCTTATATACAGTGACTCCTTATATACAGTGATTCTTTATATACAGTGCCCCCTTATATACAGTGACCCCTTATATGCAGTGATTCCTTATATGCAGTTATAATACATGACCCTATATACAGTGGTTCCTTATATCAGTGACCCCTTATATGCAGTGATTCTTATATACGTGACTCCTTATATACAGTGTTTCCTATATACAGTTACCCCTTATTACATGACTCCCTTTAATTACAGTGACCCCCTTATTTACAGTAACCCCTTATATACAGTGACCCCCGATAAGTGTGACCCCCGATATAGTGACCCTTGATATACAGTGACCCTTTATACAGTGATTCCTTATATACATGACTCCTTATAAACAGTGATTCCTTATATGACAGTGACCCCTGATGTACCGTGACCCCTGATGTACCCGTGACCCCTGATATACCGTGACCCCTGATATACCGTGACCCCTGAATACCTGCCCTTATATACCGGACTCCTGAATATACCGTGACTCCTTTTATACAGTACCCTGATATACAGTACCTGACCCCTGATTACCGTGACTCCTTATATAGAGTGACTCCTTATATAGAGTGACTCCTTATATAGAGTTGACTCTTAATAGAGTGACTCCTTAATAGAGTGACTCTTATTACATGTGACTCCTTATATACATGACCCCTTATATACATGACTCCATGATCAGTGACCCCCGCCTGATTACAGTGACCTATATACAGTGACCCCTGATATACAGTTACCCCTTATAACAGGGGCCCTTGATATACAGTGGCCCTGATTACAGGATATCCCGTGACCCTCTGATATACAGTTGGCCCCTGATATACAGTGACCCCTTATATACAGTGACTCCTTATATACAGTGACCCCTTATATGATTCCTATATACAGTGGCCCCTGATATACCGTTGACTCCCTATATCAGTGACCCCTGATATACAGTGCTTCTTATAGTACAGTGACTCCCTTATATACAGTGATTCTTTATATACGTGCCCACCCTTATATACAGTGACCCCTTATATGCAGTGATTCCTTATTGCCGTGATTCATTATATACAGTGGACCCCTTATATACAGTGGTTCCTTATATACAGTGACACCCCTTTATTCAGTGATCCTTATATGCCGTGACTCCTTATATACAGTGATTCTTTATATCACAGTGACCCATTTATCAGTGTTCCTTAGATACAGTGACCCCTTATATGCAGTGATTCCCTATATACAGTTCCCTTATATACAGTGTTTTCTTATATAACAAGTTCCCCTTATTTTACGTGACCTCCTTATAATCCAGTCTGTACCCCTTTTTACAAGTGACTCCTTATTATACAGTGACCCCTTATATACAGTGACTCCTTATATACAGTGACCCCTTATATAGTGATTCCTTATATACAGTGGCCACTGATATACAGTGACTCCTTATATACCGTGACCCTTGATATACAGTGACCCTTGATATACAGTGACTCCTTATATACAGTGACTCCTTATATACAGTGACCCCTTATATAGTGACTCACCAGCCTGCCAACTTTGTGTTTCGCGATTGGGTGCCTTGGTTGTGGCCTTGCTGCACAGATTAACAGGTAGATAGAAATGTCAGTTTAAATCTGTTTACAGTTGTCAGTAGATTTGTTGGGAATGAGGAGACACTCGCCCTGATTATTTAATTCTTTAGCACTGGACATTTTAGATTTTTCATTCTTCTGTTGTTTTTTTTACTTTTTACTTACCCTTTGCTGTTCCCACGTTTTTATTATAAATCATGGCTCTTAAAAACCGCGGTGATTTCCGATTCCGCTTTTAATTTACTAGGGCGCCCAGTGCCTTAATGACTACCGTACAGAGAACGTACTAAATCATTTAAAGGGACAGTGTCATTAATTTGGAACGAGCGATGTGTTAAATAAAGTTGCGTAATGGATACTTGGAATAATCTGGTTTTGTTCCGGTTCCTATTTGGCAATGAACATCGTCTTGCTTTGTTGAACTATGACAATGGGGCAATAAAAACCAGTGCCAGAAACATGGATGGGCGTATGGAAGGTATAGAAACAGTTAAACTTGACCATTAACATTGCCACCCACCTGACAATCTGATTGTTCCAATCCACTTGGCATTTGTTTGCTTAGAAGTCAGCCAGGAGGGATTTGCTCTATCAACCAAAATATTATCATTTACATTACACAATGGTGGTAAGATTGTTCCAATCAGATTGGATGGTCTGTGTTCCATAATTGCTTTTTATTATGAATTTTAAGTAAATGTGTTCTCTCACCAGACAGTCACCAAAGGTGTTTAATCTTCTCGTCACCTGCTTTCATAATAGATGTTCATTAGATGGGTTAATGGCCCTTTAAACGGCCGTATATCGGATTAGCCGCGGCCCACTGGGTAAATTCACACCCTGACATTTCCCGTTTCTTAATTCCCCTCTGACCTTTACGTAATGCTTCACTATCGGAAAGAATCCCCCATGTCCCCGTTTATCATTATTACACCGTAATTTAGGACGAGCGTTTAATGTCTGGGTAAAAATGACAGCTTGTGAGATGGATCCATCCAGGTGAACCTGAGATCTCAAACCGATTTCACAAAAAAGACAATATTAAAGGACAAGTGCAGGGCTCTGTTTAACACTACATTAATTTGTGTAAACGGGGATTGTCAAATGATTTCTTTAAGAAATGTTAGCTCCTTGCGGTCCAAGGCTTTTTTTTATATATATATAACGTATCTTTCTTTGGTTTATTAGAAAACTTAAAATGAATTGTCTTTCTGTTTTTGCTAAAATGTTCCTTTCTATTGATAATAATTATATTTTATATGTGGGTGATTGATGGACAGTATGTGACCAATCAGATGGTAAATACGTGACAGGAGCTGCCAGCTGACTTTCTTTGCTGAAAACCTGCCACAGCTAATAAAACATATTGTGATTTATTTATCCTCTGGGACCTGGACTAAATGAGTTTGTCTACGCAGGGATATCGATCTCCGTACTGGCCCAGGGAACTATTTATGGTTTATACGCTGCTGTTTCACCTTAACGGTATTAATAGGGGGCAGGTTGGATAATTAATTATTAATGAGCATTTCATTTTAATTTCTTTATGCTTGGTCCACATGATTGGTTTCCCGTTGGGTCGATGGCAGCTGACATTGTCTGTTTGACATTATTTATACTGATTTTTTGCAGTTTCAGCTGGTGGTGTCTCAGTAAAACGAGATCAATATCACACTTAGTGATACCCTTACACACTGCACTCTATAGGCCGCCCCGCATTTCATTTGGACCGACCATTTACTTACCCTTTAATGTTTGGGACTTACAATTTAATAATAATGATGTGTTAGCCCTTGGTAATTTTGCATTGCAGTAAAAAAATTGACGAAATGACAGATTTAATCCCGTTTTTTAATAAATAGACTGCGGCAAATGATCAGATTTTTACTGTTTCCGACAGAACTTGACGGTGACACCTGTTACATCTACTTCCCCTTTAAAAATATGGTGCAGTATATGCATCTTCGTGGGGCTCGGTTTAATGTATTAACCTGTTCATTGCCAGGCTGAATGGGGTTATAACAGACAACCAGGCGTTCCCCATGATCCCGTAAGCGATTGGTCTGGGGGGGCTTGTATAATTATAATCTTCGTCCACACGTATCTGCCATTCAGGGGTCCCCAATAGCGAATATCTATAAATTAAGAGGTTTGTTCGATGAATTCTTGGTTTTTGTAATCTGCTACCCAAGATTCTCCTTATTATCTAGAGTGTATATTTAATAAACTCCCCGCCCCACTGATCTCCCACAATCCACCAGTGAGCAATCAGGCCCAATGGTGTTCTGCTAATTTTATTCTCTGTGCAGGTGGATGCGAATCTGTTATTAACCACACATTACTGCCTCCCCTGCGGTCTTGGCCTTTTTTACCCGTAATTCCAGCAGTAAAATGATAACCCAGAGAAGGACATTAGTGCAGCTCGGATGAATCTTAACTTTTACTATACTCACTTCATTACTTACTGGCAGGGGATATGGGATAACAATTTATATTTATACTGCAAAGGGGGAGCTGCCATAATGCTTCAGTCTAACGTAACTTTACTTATGCATCAAGCTGTTTATTCTAGTCTATTTACAATGCATTGTCCACGCTGTATAACAGTTCCTTCCATATATGTCATTGAGGTCTCCTCCTAATTTCCAATGCAACTGCCTCCGCTATGACACCGTGCCCCATGTGGTACGTGGAATCCCCCCCTTGTTCTTCAGTGCAATAACCCCCACATGTAATTCCATTTTTCACCACCAAGGGAGATGCATGAAAAGATTTACATGTCTTGCTAATAGAGGTAAAAAGTAAAAATATCGTCCGTTTTCTGGTCAAATTCGAACTTCTACACAATCGATATGAGTGATTTTTTTTATACCCATAATCCCTGCAAAACGCAAACGCACCACAGCTTTTTTGCACGTTGTAGTGCGGCCACCCTACAGTTGCGGTGACGCGCGTGAAACGCAATATTGCACGGTGTTTACTTGGATTGCAGCGCACACACATTGTGTTAGCTTGGCGAAGCGGTTTCTCACGCGCTAACAGAGCGCTTAACAGCCGTACTTATTTATTAAAGAACATGAACGTAAATTTCGTGTGAAGAAACCGTTAACGGTCGCGGTTAATGTGTTTATTTGGATCCGGTCGGGAACCGAATTAGAACTTTTTTGTCTTAATGTGGCCTTAAGAATTACCACACATGTGTTGGACAGACTCCCATTGGCTACGATTGAGAGACCAGTAACTAATGGGTCCGAGTGTAAAATCATGGAGGAAACACTGTCCCTCAGGTCACTGATATTATATTCATAGAGAAATAAACCCAGACTGTTTAAAGGAACCATACCATCCATTCCCTCTTAAGGATATTATATACCATTTTTTAATGGATGATTTTAAGGGGATGCACACTGGACTATTGTATTTCCCATTGAGAATGTTTTGCTTACGTAGGACAATAGTTTAGCTGAAGTTTCAGTATGGCATCTCTCCTAATAAAATAGAATGAAGAGTCTTGATTTGCTAAGGTGACTTAAAGAGACGGTACCATGTGCTGTGACAAACAACTTACCGTTTTTCCCCCCCTCCCCCCACCTTGGTATTGTCAGGGGGTCCGTGTTTGTGTTAAGTGGGATTGTGGTGTAAAATGTGGATGAGTAAAATTTACAAAGCGCCATGATAACACAGAGAGATCGGTGGGTGGATGAACTAGTCCCATCGACATCCTACTATGACATTCCACTAACATGGCAGCAAGCATTCCAGCTAAGGATCCAGTGAGATAAAATGGGATCAGGGTGTAGCTGTGTTCGCCCCAATTGGTAATGGACTAAACCAACTGATCACACAAGAGATTAGGGACTTTCCTTGTGTACGTATCATATTGTGCAATATGATTACCATATAACTTATTGTGTGTTTTATACATATGGGTGGGAGCTGCCATAGTGTTTCCCTTAGACAGTACAGTATGAGGGTAAGCTTATTGTGTTGTACAAAACATTCCGTCTCTGTATATTTATATTTATACATATGGGTGGGAGCTCCATATTGTTTTCCCTTAGACAGTACAGTATGAGGGTATAGCTTATTGTACGTACAGAACATTCCTTCTCTGTATATTTATAGTTACATATGGGTGGGAGCTGCCATATTGGTTCCCTTAGACAGTACAGTATGAGGGTATACGTATTGTGTGTACAGAACATTCCTTCTTCTCTGTAATTTATACATATGGGTGGGAGCTGCCATATTGTTTTCCTTAGACAGTACAGTATGAGGGAATAGCTTATTGTGTACAGAACATCCCTTCTCTGTAATTTATATTTTATACATATGGTTGGGACTGCCATATTGTTTCCCTTAGACCGTACAGTATGAGGGAATAGCTATTGTGTGACAGAACATTCCTTCTCTGTATATTTATATTTATTCATAGGGTTGGGAGCTGCCATATGGTTTCCCTTAGACAGTACAGTATGAGGGTACAGCTTATGTGTGTAAGAACATTCCTTCTCTGTATATTTATATTTATACATATGGGTGGGAGCTGCCATAGTGTTTCCCTTAACAGTACAGTATGAGGGTAGGTCTTATTGTGTGTACAAAACATTCTTCTCTGTATATTTATACTATTGGTGGGATCTGCCATATTGTTTCCTTAGACAGTACAGTATGAGGGTATACTTATTGTGTGTACATAACATTCCTTCTCTGTATATTATACATATTGGTGGGAGCTGCCATATTGTTTCCCCTTAGACAGTACAGTATTAGGGTTAGCTTATTGTATGTACAGAACATTCCTTCTCTGTATATTTATCATTATGGGTGGGAGCTGCCATATTGTTTCCCTTAGACAGTACAGTATGAGGGGTAATAGCTTATTGTGTGTACAGAACATTCCTTCTCTGTATATTTATCACATCTGGATGGGAGCTGCCATATGTTTTCCCTTAGACAGTTTCAGTATGAGGGTATAGCTTTTTGTGTGGTACAGAACATTCCTTCTCTTGTATATTTAACATATGGGGGAGCTGCCATTTGTTTCCCTTAGACAGTACAGTAATGAAGGTAATGCTTAGTGTATGTTAAGAACATTTCTTCTCTGTATATTTATATTTCATATGGTGGGAGCTACCATATTGTTTCCCCTTAGACAGTACAGTAGAGGGTACAGCTTATGTATGTACAGAACATTCCTTCTCTGTAATTTATACATAGGGTGGGAGCTGCCATATTGTTGCCCTTAGAAGACAGTAAAGTAGAGGGTATGCTTATTGTGTGTACAGAACATTCTTCTCTGTATATTTTATACATATGGGTGGGGAGCTGCCATATTGTTGCCATTAGACAGTACATTGATGGGTATAAGCTTATTGTGTATTCAGAACATTCCTTCTCTGTATTTTTTACATATGGGTGAGAGCTGCCATATTGTTTCCCTTAGACGTACGTATAGGTAGCTTATTGGTGGTACAGAACATCCTCTTCTGTATATTTATACATAGGGTGAGAGCTGCCTATTGTTTCCCTTAGACAGTACAGTATGAGGGTATAGCTTATGTGTGTGTACAGAACATTCTTCTCTGTATATTAATACATATGTGTGGGGCTGCCCATATTGTTTCCCTGAGACATTACAGTATAGGGTATAGCTTATTGTATGTACAGAACATTCTTCTTCTGGTATATTTATACATATGGGTGGGAGCTGCCATATTGTTTCCCTAGACAGTACAGTATGAGGGTATAGCTTATTGTGTGTACAGACCATTCTCTGTAATATTTATACACTATGGATGGGAGCTGCCATAGTGTTTCCCTTAGACAGTACAGTATGGGGAATGCTTATTGTGTACAGAACATTCTTCTCTGTATCTTTATATTATACTATATGGGTGGGGCTGCCATATTGTTTCCCTTAGACTGTGCAGTATGAGGGTATAGCTTATTGTTACAAACATTTCTTCTCTGTATATTTATATTTAACATATGGGTGGGAGCTGCCCACCCATATTGTTTTCCCTTAGACATGACAGTATGAGGGTACAGTCTTATTTTGTGTAAAAGAACCTTCCTTCTCTGTATATTATACATATGGGTGGAGCTGCCATATTGTTTTCCCTGAGACAGTACAGTATGAGGGTATAGCTTATTGTATTACAGAACATCCTTCTTGTATATTTATACATATGGGTGGGAGCTACCATATTGTTTCCCTGAGACAGTACAGTATGAGGTATAGCTTATTGTAATGTACAGAACATTCCTTCTCTGTATATTTATATTTATACATATGGGTGGGAGCTGCCATATTGTTTCCCTTAGACAGTACATTATGAGGGTATAGCTTATTGTGTGTAAAGACATTCCTTCTCTGTATATTTATACATATGGGTGGGAGCTGCCATATTGTTTTCCCTGAGACAGTACAGTATGAGGGTATAGCTTATTGTATTTACATCAACTGAGCATGTCCAGTCAATGGTTTGGGATGGAGGAGGGCTTAGAATACTGAAGTTTGACTACACACTCTTTTCAGGAATAGCATTGAAAGACAATGGTAAATTGCTTTAATATGCAGTTTCTCTAGCCATGAGAGAAGCATTAACTGCCTTGTTAATATGGATTACGTATAGAATACAGTATAGTATAATTAGAGTCGTGGCTGAATCTCTCTCTATATATATCAGAGATATTAAATTAAACCGAATAAAGAATCTTGACAGAGAGACAGGTTGGGTTCTGTCGCTTTAACTCTCCTTGGATTTTCCTTTTATTATTTCCTAATAGGGTAGAAAGATCCACTTAACCGCGTTTACATTTGGTTCCATTAATTCCCCAATCAACACGCTGATCGCTCTGCAATTATTCCCACGTATTCCTTTCATTTCTATGTCATTCCGCAGGATTTTTTAAAGGGAAAGCAAACCTACGATTTCAACAACAATTCATTTCCTTGTTAAGGGGAACTAGACCTTTATTGATCCGAATCCCAGATGTTAGCAGGGGAGCAGGTTGGAATAAGCGGTCAATTTTTGGACGTTTCCCATAAATAGCCATAGGGTGGTACCTGCTGTTTTCATACCCTGTCGGGTTTAACCGGACACTGAACCAGGAATGTTTCCCATGCTCCTTCCCCTCTTCAACCTGTTCTTGTTGGTTTTGTCTGTTTCCCTTCCATCTGACCAAATGATCCTGTAACCAGGTCCACTAACGGCAATTAAAATTATAGGAACCCCTCTTGGGATTTGGTACTTTCGGTGAATCATTTGTACCAGTTTTATCATGGAGGGTATTATAGTAGCTAGTCCGTGATTCAGGGTATAACTACATTTTATTTATTTTGGACTCTAAATCTATGAAATGAAAATAAAGTCATATGGCGACATTTCATGATGAATACACAGTGAATGTTACCGTCCGGTAACTTAAAACCCAGTTGTGCCAGTCTGGAAAGTTTCGGTCTATGCCATAGGACAGACCACCAGCTGTGTGTTTCATTAGAGATTCGGATCGGTTAATCTCTAGGATGAGAAAGACCGAACGGAATCATTTTTTTTAACCCCCCGGTGTCGGTTATTTGTTTTTATATTCTGGCGCAGAGCGGGACGCAGCATTACAATGCTTTTTTTCTACATGTAGCGATGAAAGATTTATCTGCCGGTCCCTAGTTCTCTGGTTAATAAATAATGGCCAGATCCGTCTGCACAGAAACCAAATAACTTGGATTTAAATAGCAAAGATGCTAATGTCCCCCTTGCCTTGTGTGCGCGCGTTACAAGGTCACAATGAAGATTTTGGAGCCCTGTTGAAGTTATGTGGTATCTGCACGACTTCAGATAACGGATGGAGGATATTTTTTGCTCTGCTGCTTTCTTACCCTTTACACTTAAAGCCGGAGTGGAACCCGGTGTGTGAACTTACCGAGCTCTGCCTGTGATGTTATTGCTGCTGTGGTGTTCAGCCCACTTGTTAAATACACAGAGGAACTGGATATATCGATTTGCCATGGAGTCGCCGGGCACCGGGTAGGTGGGGTAAGTGAAGCTCTTTGTTTATTGATAGAAAACACAGAATATGAAATGTAAACGAGTTGGAATTGTGTAAAAGACCCAACAGATTCATAAACTTTCATATTGATTTACCTTCCCGTGTGTAGGTGTAATAACGATGGAAATGTGCACAAGATTGGATTGGCATTAAAATGCAGCACTACACACACACGCTGTAGCAGGTGGACACACACACCCAGATATCAGTGACCCCTAAATAGTTGACCCCCCTGATATACAGTGACCCCTTAAATAGTGACCCCCTGATATACAGTGATTCCTTATATACACGTGACCCCTGATACAGTGACCCTTGATATACAGTGACTCTTGATTCCTTAATATAGTGACCCCTGATATACATGACCCTTGATATACTGTGTACCCTTATCATCGATTGACCCCTGAATATACAGTGACCCTTGATATACTGTGGTTCCTTATATACAGTGGACCCTTGATACGTGATTCCTTATATACTGACTACTTAATACTGATTCCTTATATACATTGACCCCTTATATACCGTGATTCTTATATACAGTGACCCTTGATTACATTGATTCCTTATATCGTGCGCCTTATATACAGTGATTCCTTATCATACTAATTGATCCCGACCCCTTATATACAGTGACCCCCGATTAGTACCCTTGATATACAGTGATTCCTTATTCAGTGACTCCTTATATACGTGATTCCTTAATACCGTGACCCCTGATGTACCGTGACTCCTTATATATCCGTGACCCCTGATTATACGTGACTCGTATGCGTGACCTGATTACTGTGACTCCTTTTATACAGTGACCCCTTATATACAGTGGCCCCTGATATACAGTGATATACCCTGACTCCTGATATACAGTGGCCCCTGATATACAGTGGCCCCTGATATACAGTGGCCCCTGATATACAGTGGCCCCTGATATACATGCCCCTGATATACAGTGACCCCCTTAATAGTGATTCCTTATATACAGTGGCCCCTGATATACAGTGACTCCTATAAATACCCCCCCTGATATACAGTGACTTCTTATATACAGTGATTCTTTATATACAGTGACCCCTTATATACAGTGGCCCCTTATATACAGTGACCCCTTATATGCAGGGATTCCTTATATACATGACCCCTTATATACAGTGGTTCCTTAATATACAGTGACCCCTTATATGCAGTGATTCCTTATATACAGTGACTCCTTATATACAGTGTTTTCTTATATACAGTTACCCCTTATTTACAGTGACTCCTTATATACAGTGACCCCTTATTTACAGTAACCCCTTATATACAGTGACCCCCGATAAGTGACCCCCGATATAGTGACCCTTGATATAAGTGACCCTTATATACAGTGATTCCTTATATACAGGACTCCTTATAAACAGTGATCCTTATATACAGTGACCCCTGATGTACCGTGACCCCTGATGTACCCGTGACCCCTGATATACCGTGACCCCTGATATACCGTGACCCCTGATATTGAGATACCGTGACCTCCTGATATACTGACTCCTTTAATAGTGACCCTGATATACAGTTACCTGACCCCTGATGTACCGTGACTCCTTATATAGAGTGACTCCTTATATAGAGTGACTCCTTATATAGAGTGACTCCTTATATAGAGTGACTCCTTATATAGAGTGACTCCTTATATAGATGACTCCTTATACAGTTGACTCCTTATCATAGACCGGTGAGCCTTATATACAGTGACCCCTGATATACAGTTACCCCTTAGTATAACAGTGGGCCCTTGATATACAGTGGCCCTGATATACAGGTGATATCCCGTGGACTCCCTGATATACAGTGGCCCCTGATATACAGTGACCCCTTATATACAGTGACTCCTTATATACAGTGACCCCTTATTATGATTCCTATTATACAGTGGCCCCTGATCCAGTTGACTCCCTATATCAGTGACCCCTGATATACAGTGGTTCCTTTATACAGTGACCCTCTTACTTAGCGTGATTCTTATATGCAGTGACTCCTTATATACAGTGATTACATTTATATCCAGTGATCCCATATATATCAGTGGTTACTCCTTATATACAGTGACACCCCTTATAAGCAGTGATTTCCTTATATACATGGACCCCTTATATACAGTGTTTTCTATATACAAGTTTACTCAATCCCTTTACTTATTTACATTACAGTGACTCCTTATATCATGATGTCCTTATATATCAGTAACCCCTTATTACGTGACCCTTGTCACATATTTAACGTGACCCTTGAGATACAGATCTAGCTAATGACTCCTATATATACAAGTGACTCCTCTAAACAGTACCCTTTCATGATCGCCTGATTCCGTGACCCCTGATGTACGTGACTCCCTGCATGTACCGTGACCCCTGATATACCGTTAACCCTGATATACTACTCGCTGATCTATCCTGTGACCCCTGATATACCTGACTCCTTTTATACAGTGACCCCCTGATATACCAGTTACCTGAACCCGCTGATGTAACCGTGCACTCCCTTATATAGAGTGACTCCTTACATCAGCACGTGCGACACTCCTTATATAAGGGACCCTGCCTATTGATGACTCTATGAGTGACTCCTTAATATAGAGTTACTCCTTATATACTGCCCTGATCCAGACCCCTGATTACTACCTGATATGTGGCCCTTGATAACAGTGGCCCCTGATATACAGGATAATACCGTGACTCTGATAGACAGCCTGGCCCTGATATACATGACC
>CM033472.1:2868660-2961585 GCA_019447015.1 Hymenochirus boettgeri
CCTTATATACAGTGACTCCTTATATACAGTGACCCCTTATATAGTGATTCCTTATATACAGTGGCCCCTGATATACAGTGACCCCTTATATACAGTGATATACCGTGACTCCTGATATACAGTGGCCCCTGATATACAGTGACCCCTTATATACAGTGGCCCCTGATATACAGTGGCCCCTGATATACAGTGACCCCTTATATACAGTGGCCCCTGATATACAGTGACTCCTTATATACAGTGACTCCTTATATACAGTGACTCTTAGAACCCTAGCCCAGAAAGGTCGGGTAGAACAGGGACAGAGGAACAGAGGAGGGGAGTGGGGGTATAAAGACGACAATCCATCTAGTCCAACCTGTGAATACCCGACCCATAATTGCGGGCTAACAGTACCTAGTGTCCTATTATGTGGGGATCTAAAGACAGACGTCCATCTAGTCCAACCGTGTAGACCGACACAGAGGGCCGGATAACAGTATACAGAGGACATAGGAGGGGAAGGTGGGGGAAAGACATACTCCATCTAGTCCCAAAAACCTTTAATACCCTACGCCTAATGTTGTATGAACAGTTACATAGTACATAGTATTGGAGTTCGTATAAAGACATACGTCCATCATCCAACCTTTAGAAGCCTAACCTATAACTGGCGTAACAGGTGACATTAGTAACATAGGAATTGGAAGTTTGTACGAAAGACTACGTCCATCTAGTCTCTTTAAGCGGTTACCCTGGTGCTCTGGGTTTGTTTGCTCGGCTTCTCCGCTTTGACGTTGTCGTGCATTTGTGCCCGCCCTCCGGCTCTGTAGGTATTGCAAGGACTTAGTAAAATCTTTTCGCTGTGTTCATTTTCGTCGTTTTAGACCATTGTAATTACTTTCTGAATTTGCTCTTTGTTATATTTTTTGGGTCTTCTGACTGATTGTTAGTTGGCGGTGAAACTGATGGGTAAAGCTTCGTTCAACCCTGGCCCACCCTCGACCCCCCTATTTGCATTGCAACCCGATCCCCCCAATCCTCACCTCCAAGAAATCCAATCCAAAAATCCGAAAATATCGTAGAAATTTTTTCCACTTCACTGCAAATTTAGTGGTTATTGATAACACGGCAATTAAACAACGGCATTAACCAAACCCGGCATTAGTAACAACGGCACTCTGACTGTTTCTGCCACTGAGACATTACAATCAACTTACTCGCCTTACCTATTGGATGTAAATCACCGTCTCCTACGCAAATATTATAGTTTAGGCATTTTCTTATCCCCTATAAGCCCTATAGCCGCACAGCCCAGGGGGCCGGGGGGAGGGCCGTTTGTTTTCCCCCATATCTTACAACTCGCACAAGCAGTAAACCATTACATTGTGTCTCTTCTATTTTCTTCTCCCTGTCTGATCTTCTGCTGAATTAAAGGGTAACTAATAAAAGGATGCAAGTTGTCGAATAGAAATAAAACCCAAGGATTGGTTGAGAAGTCTGTGTAAAATATGGTCATCCAGTCCAATCCAGGCCATAGGGTCAGTCCACAGGTCCAGTATGGGTGCTGTAACAGGTCAATTGCCCTAGTTAACCAGTAAATCCTCCTAATTCTCTTAGGGGCAAAAACAAGGCCCACACAATACCCCCCACAACCTATCCGGCGTTTTGCAGCATGCACCCTGTCTTTGTTGCTCGCGATTTTTTTTTTTTTTCACATCATCACCAAAATGGAGGAAACCAACAAACCAGTAACTAACCCGTCATTTCCCTCCGAAATATGCGCGTTGTGCTTGAAGCGTCCGTTCGCGTTTTTTCACTGCACTGCGTTCAGCACACCATTTTTGATGCTCAGCGCATCTCTTTCTACGGAAAACGTTAGAATCGCCCATCCCCGCCGCAACAACGCATCTTAGATTGCATTGGCAGCGTAAGGCTAGTGGATTTGGTTTTATGGTTCGCGGATTTGGGCCTTGGTTGTGTGCCTTGCGTGGCCACGACAGATTTAACAGGTAATAGAAATGGTCAGTTTATATAATCTAGTTTACAGTTGTCCCGTAGCATTTGTTGTTGGGATAAGGAGACACTCCGCCCTGATATTTAATTCTTTAGAGCAAGCTGGACTTTTAGATTTTTCATTCTTCTGTTGTTTTTTTTATTTTATTACTTACCCTTTGCTGTTCACACTTTTTAATTAATAATCATGCTTAACGCTATCCCTCCCTCCTTACAACCTGCCTTGATCCCTTCCTTCTCCCGATTCCGCTTTTAATTTACAGGCAGCTCTCATGACCTAGATGGAACTCTGTAAAAGAGAGCTAGGAATAGGGCAGGCTAGCGCATCTACTTACGACAGGCGTAAACCAAATTATGATAAGCAGTGTCACTTAATATATGGAAGAGCGATGTGTTAACAATAAAGAATTTTGCGTAATGGATACTTGGAATAATCTGGGTTTTGTTCGGTTCCTATTTGGCAATGAACATCGTCTTGCTTTGTTGGAACTATGACAATGGGGCAAATAAAAACCAGGCCAGTAAACACTGGTGGGCGTATGGAAGGTTATAGAAACAGTTAAACTTAAACCCCCCATTAACAATTCCCACCCCACCTGACAATCTTGATTGTTCACCACACATATCCACTTGGGTCATTTGTTTGTGCTTATGAATCGCCAGGAGGATTTGCTCTAATCAACCACAAATATTTATCCCATCCTCTATCACTTTACAACAATGGTGGTAAGATTGTCCAATCAATTGGATGGTCTGTGTTCCATAATTGGCTTTTTATGTTTTAATTAATGTTTAAGTCACAAGTTTCTCTCACAGACAGTCACAACAGGTGTTTATCTTCTCGTCACCTGCTTTCATAAATAGATGGTTTCATTAGATGTGTAATGGCCCTTTAAACGTGCCGTAGATATCGGATTGACGCCGCGCCCATGGGTAAATTCAACCTGACATTTCCCGTTTCTATTCCCCTCTGCTGTTACGTAATGCTCACTATAGGAAAGAATCCCCCAGTCCCCACTTTATCATTATTACACCGGTAATTTAGGAACGACGCGTTTAATGTCTGGGTAAAATGACAGATTGTGAGATGGATCCATCCAGTGTGAACCTGAGATCTCAAAAACCAATTTCCAAAAAAAAAACAAAAAAGACAATATAAAGGAAACAAGTGCAGGGCTCTTTTAACACTAATTATTTGTGTAAACGCTGGGGATTGTAAAATGATTTCTTTAAGAAATGGTTAGCTCTCGTTTCGGATCCAAGGCTTTTTTTATATATATATATACGTACTTTCTTTGGTTTTAGAAAACTACAAATGAATTGTCTTTTCTGTTTTTGCTAACATGTCTCCCTTTCTTATTGATAATATTAATATTTTATATGTGGGTGATTGATGGACAGTATGGTGACCAATCAGATGGTAAAACTTGACCAGAGCTGCAAGCTGAACTTCTTTACTGGATAACCTGCCACGCTAATAGAACATATTGTGATTTATTTATCCTCTGGGACCTGAACTAAATAGTTGGCTGTCTACGCGGGAATATCGATCTCCGTACTGCGCCCAGGGACTATTTATGGTTTTATACGCTGCTGTTTCACCTTAACGGTATTAATAGGGGGCAGGTTTGGGGATAATTAGATTATTATAGAAGCCATTTTCATTGTAATTTCTTTTATCTTGGTCCAGCATGATTGGTTCCCGTTGGGTCGATGGCAGCTGACATTGTCTGTTTGACATTATTTATTCTGGATTTTTGCAGTTTCACTTGGTGGTGTCTCCAGCTAGAAAGCAATCAATTCACTACTTAAGTTATACCCTTACACACTGCACTAGCTATAGGCCCCCCGCATTCCATTTGGACAGACCTTTACTTACCCTTTATTTGGGACTTCAATTTAATAATCAATGATGTTTTAGGCCCTTGACGTATTGTGCAATGCAGTAAAAAAAAATTGGACGAAATGACAGATTTAATCCCCGTTTTTAATAAATAGATCTGCGGCAAATGCAATCAGATTGTTTTACTGTTTTCCGACAGAACTTGAGGCCGTGTGTGACACCTGTTACTCTACTTCCCCTTTCAAAAATATGTGTGCAGTTATATGCATCCTTCGTGGGGCTCGGTTTGAATGTATTAACCTGTTCATTGCCCAGGCGAATGGGTTTATCAAGACAACCAGCGCGTTCCCCATGAATCCAGTAAGCGATTGGTCTGGGGGGGCTGTATAATTATAATCTTCGTCCACACGTAGCTGCCATTCAGGGGTCCCAATAGCGAATATCTATAAATTAAGAGGTCTTCTTCGGATGAATTCTTGGTTTTTGTCAATCGTGCTACCCTACAGATTCTCCTTTTATCTAGAGGATGTATGATTTAATAAACTTCCCCGCCCCACTGGATTCTCCCACAATCCACCAGTGAGCAATCAGGCCCAATGGTGTTCTGCTACATTTTATACTTGTGCAGTGGAGCGAATCTGTTCATTACCAGCACATTACTGCCTCCCCCTGCGGTCTTGGCCTTTTTTACCCCGTAATTCCAGCAGTAAATGATACCTCAGAAGGACATTAGTGTCAGCTCGGATGAATCCTTATTGTTAACTTTTACTTACTCACTTCATTACTCACTTGGCTGGGGATATGGGATAACAAATTTATATTTAATACTGCAAAGGGGGGACTGCCATAATGCTTCAGTGACTAACTATACTTATGATACATCAGCTGTTTATTCTAGTCTATTTACAATGCATTGTCCCGCTGTATAACAGTTGCCTTCCCATATATGTTTGAGTCTCCTCCTAATTTCCCATATGATCGCAAAGTCTCCCCGCTATGAACACCTGCCACCATGGGTACGGTGAATCACCCCCCCTTGTTCTTCATTGCCAATAACCCCACCACATGTAATTCCATTTTCACACACCCAGGGTAGATCATAAAAGATTAACATGTCTTGCTAATAAGGTAAAGAAGTAAACATATTCGTTCCCTTTTGGTCAAATTCGAACTTCCTACACAATCGATATGAGTGATTTTTTTATATCCCATAATCCGCTGGCAAAACCGAAACGCACCACAGCTTTTTGCACTTGTAGTGCGGCCAACCCTACATTGCGGTGACGTCGCGTGAAACGCAATATTGCACTGGCTGTTATCTTGGATTGCAGCGCACACACTTGTGTTAGCTGTGCGAGCGGTTTCTCACGCGCTAACAAGCCTTAACAGCCGTACTTCATTTATTAAAGAACATGGACGTAAATTTCGTGTGAAGAAACCGTTAACGTGGTCGGCGGTTATGGTTTATGTTTGGAGCGGTCCGGGACACCTGAATTAGAACTTTTTTGTCTTAATGTCCTTTAGAGAATTACACACACATGTGTTGGACAGACTCCCATTGGCTACGATTGAGAGACCAGTACTAATGGGGTTCCGGTGTAAAATCATAGGAGGAAACACGTTCCCTCAGGTCACTGATATTATATTCAATAGAGACAATAACCCAGACTGCATTTAAAGGAACCACTACCATCCATTTCCCTCTTAAGGATATTATAAACCATTTTTTAATGGATGAATTTTAAGGGGATTGCACACCTGGACTATTGTATTTCCCATTTGAGAATGTTTTGCTTACGTAGGACAATAGTTTAGCTGAAGTTTCAGTATGGCAGCTCTCCTAATAAAAAGAATAGTTAAGAGTCTTGTTTTGCTAAGGTGACATTAAAGACGACGGTAACCATGGTGCTGTGACAAACAACTTACCGTTTATAACCCCCCCCCCCCACCTTGGTATTGTCAGGGGGTCCGTGGTTTGTTAAGTGGGATTGGGTGTAAAAATGTGGATGATAAAATTAACAAACGCCATTGATTAACACAAAGATCGGTGGGTTGATAGAACTAGTCCCCATCGACATTCCTACTATGACATTCCACTAACAGGCAGCCAAGCCATTCCAGCTAAAGGATCCAGTAGAGAAATAAAGATGGGACAGGTGTAGCTGTGTTCGCACCAATGGTAAATGGACTAAACCAACTCGATCACCAAGAGATTATCGGGACTTTTCCTTGTGTACTTATCATATATGGTGCAATATTGATACCATATAACTTATTGTGTGTCTTTATACCATATGGTGGGAGCTGGCCCATAGTGTTTCCCTTAGACAGTAACAGTTATTAGGGTATAGCCTTATTGTGTCGTCAGAAACATTCCGTCTCCTGTATATTTATATTTATACATTGGGTGGGAGCTGCCCATATTGATTTTCCCCTTAGTACAGTAAACAGTAATGAGGGTATAGCTTATTGTATGTAGCAGAACATTCCTTCTCTGTATATTTATATTTTACATATGGGTGGGACTGCCATCAATTGGTTCCCTTAGCACGTACATATGAGGGTATACTTGTATTGTGTGTACGAGACATTTCCTCTTCTCTGTATATTTATACATATGGGTGGGAGCTGCCATATTGTTTTTCCTTAGACAGTACATATGAGGGAATAGCTATTGTGTAAGAACCATCCCTTCTCTGTAATTCGATATTATAACATATGGTGGGGAGCCTGCCATATTGTTTCCCCTTAGACCGTACGTTATGAGGGAATAGCTTTTGTGTTACAGAACATTCCTTCTCTGTATATTTAATATTTATCATAGGGTTGGGAGCTGCATATGGTTTCCCTTAGACAGTACAGTATGAGTGTACAGCTTTATGTGTGTAAGAACATTCCTTCTCTGTAATATTTATATTTATACATATGGGTGGGAGTGCCATAGTGTTCCCTTAAACAGGTACAGTAGGAGGGTAGGCTTAATTGTGTGTACAAAACATTCTTCTCTGTAGTATTTATACACTATTGGGTGGGACTGCATATTGTTTCCTAGACCAGTACGTATGAGGGTAATAGCTATTGGTGTGTACATAACATTCCTTCTCTGTATATTATTACATATTGGTGGGAGCTGTCCATATTTGTTTCCCTTAGACAGTACGAAGTAATTAGGGTAAGCTTATTAGTATGTAACAGAACACATCCTTCTCCTGTTATTTATACATTATGGGGTGAGCTGCCATATTGTTTGCCCTTAGACAGTACAGTATGAAGGGGTATAGCTTATTGTGTGTACAGAACATTCCTTCTCTGTAGATTTTATCAGCATCATGGATGGGAGCTGCCATTGTGTTTTCCCTTACAGACAGTTTCAGTATGAGGGTATAGCTTTTTGTGTACAGAACATTCCTTCTCTGTATATTTTTAACATATGGTTGGAGCTAGCCATACTTGTTTCCCTTAGAGCAGTACAGTAATGAAGGTATGCTTAGTTATGCTTCAAGAACATTTCTTCTCTGTAATATTTAGATTGTCATACTATGGTGGGAGCTACCATATTGTTGTTTCCCCTTAGACAGTACAGTAAGGTACAGCTTAGTGATGTACAGGACATTCCTCTCTGTCATTTATACATATGGGTGGGAGCTGCCATATTGTTGCCCTAAGACAGACAGTATGAGGGTTATCACTTATTGTGTGTACAGAACATTCTCTCTGTATATTTTATACATATGGGTGGGGGCTGCATATTGTTGCCATTAGACATACATCTGAGTATACTTATTGTGTATTCAGAACATCCTCCTTCTCTGTGTTTTTTACATATGGTGAGAGCTGCCATATTGTTTCCCTAGACCGTACCGTATTAGGGTATACCGCCCCTTCATTCTGTGCTACACTCGAACCATCCCTCCTTCTCTGTATATTTATAATAGGGTGAGAGCTGCCTATTGTTTCCCTTAGACATACAGTATGAGGGTATAGCTTTGGTGTGTACAGAACATTCCTTCTCGTATATTTGAAACCTAATGGTTTGGGAGCTGCCATATTGTTCCTGGACGATTACAGTATAGGGTATAAGCTTATTGATATGTACAGAACATTCCTTCTATCGGTATATTTAATTACATTGGGTGGGGAGCTGCCATAATTTTTCCTTCGACAGTACCGTATGAGGGATAGCTTATTGTGTGTACAGACCATTCCTGTATATTTATCATATGGATGGGAGCTGCCATAGGGTTTTTCCCCTTAGTAACAGACAGTTTGGGGAATGCTTATTGTGTACAGAACATTCTTCTCTGTATATTTATATTATACATCATTGGGTGGGGCTGCCATATTGTTTCCCTTAGTACGTGTCAGTAGAGGGTATAGCTTTATTGTTACAGAACATTTCTTCTCTGTATATTTATATTTAACTATGGGTGGGAGTGGCCCCAGCCCCCCCCCATTTGTTTTCCCCTTAGACAGTACCACACGGTATGATGGTACGTGGCTTATTGTTTGTGTAAAAGAACTTCTTCTGTCTCTGTAATATTTATACATATGGGTTGGAGCTGCCATATTGTTTTCCCTGAGACACGTACAGTATGAGGGTAATAGCTTATTGTATTACAGAACATCTCCTTCTTTGTATATTTAATCATATGGGGTGGGAGCTACCTTTGTTTTCCCGGAGACCTACGTATGAGGTATAGCTTATTGTAATGTAATAACATTCCTTCTCTGTATATTTATATTTTACATATGGGGGTTGGGGGGAGCTGCCATATTGTTTCCCTTAGATCAGTACAGTCTAGAGGGTATAGCTTATTGTGTGTAAAAACATTCCTTCTCTGTATATTTATACATATTGGTTGGGAGACTGCCATCTTGTTTTCCTCCTGAGACAGTACATATGAGGGTATAGTCTATTGTATTGTACATCAACTGACCATGTCCAGTCATGGTTTGGATGGAGGAGGCTTGAGAATAACTGAAAGTTTTGACTACAACACTCTTTTTCAGGAATAGCATTGAAAGAAATGGTAAATTGCTTTAATAGGCAGTTTTCTATGCCATGTAGAGAAGCATTAATCCTTGTTATATGGATATACGTGATAATACAATGGTTATAGATAATCTAAGTCGTGGTCTGGAATCTCTCTCTATATTAATCAGAGATATAATTAAACCGAATAAAGTCTTGACAGAGAGACAGGTTGGGTTCTGTCGCTTTAACACTCCCTTGGATTTTCCTTTTATTATTTCTATGGGTAAAAGGATCCACTTAAACCGCGTTTTCATTTGGTTCCATTAATTCCCCAATCAACAGCTGATCGCTCTGCAATTATTCCCACGTATTCCTTTCATTTCTATTCTTCCGCAGATTTTTTTAAAGGGAAAGCAAACCTTCGTTTCAACAACTGAATTCATTTCCTTTGGTACAGGGAACAGAACCTTTATTGGATCCGAATCCCAGATGTTAGCAGGGGAGCAGGTTGGTAATAAGCGGCTCAATTTTGGAACCGTCTTCCTCATCAAATACCATAGGTGGTACCTGCTGTTTTCATACCCTGTACTTGGTTAACACCGGACCACGAACCAGGAATGTTTTCCATGTCTCCTTCCCCTCTTCAACCTGTTCTTCTGGGTTGGTTTTGTCTGTTTCCCTTCCATCTGACGCCAATGATCCTGTAAACCAGGTCCACATAACGGCAAGTAAAATTATAGGACCCCCTTGGAGATTTTGTACTTTCCGGTGATCATTTTGGTACCAGTTGTTATCATGGAGGGTATTATAGTATCTAAGTCCGTGATTCAGGGTATAACTAACATTTTTTTTATTTTGGACTCTAATCTAGAAATGAAAATAAAGTCCCATATGGCGCATTTCATGATGAAAACACAGGTGGGAATGTTACCGCCGGTACATTAAAACCCAGTTTGTGCCAGTCTGGAAAGTTTCCGGTCTATGCCCATAGTGACAAGACCACCAAGCTGTTGTTTCAATTAGAGATTCCGGATCGGTTTATCTCGTAGGATGAGAAAGACCGAACGGAATCATTTTTTTTAACCCCCCGGTGTCGGTTTATTTGTTTATATTTATATTCTGGCGCATGAGCGGGACGCCAGCATTACAATGCTTTTTTTCTACATGTAGCGACTGAAAGATTTATCTGCCGGTCCTAGTTCTCTGGATTCAATAAATCATGGCAGATCCGCTCTGCACAGAAACCAAATAAGCTTGGATTTAAATAGCAAGATGCTAATGTCCCCCCTTTGCCTTGTGTCGCGCGTTACAAGGTCACAATGAAGATTTTGAGGACCCTGTTGAAAGTTATGTGGTATCTCTGCAACGACTCAGATAAACGGTGGGAGGATATTTTTTTGCTCTGCTTGGCTTTCTTACCCTTTACACTTAAAGGCCGAGTGGAACCCGGTGTGGAACTACCGAGCTCGTGCCTGTGAGTTATTGCTGCCTGTGGTGTCAGCCACTTGTTAATAAATACCCAGAGGAACTGGAATAATCGATTTGTCCATGGAGTCCCTGGGCACCGTGGAGGGTGGGGTAAGTAAGCCTCTTTGTTTATTGATAGAAACACACAGAATATCATAATGTAAACGAGTTGAATTTGTAAAAGACCCAACAGATTCATCAAAACATTCATATTGATTTACCTTCCCGTGTGTAGCGTGTAATAACGATGGAAATGCTGCACGTAAGATTGGATTGGCAGTAAATGCAGCACTACACACACACGCCTAGTACAGGGGTGGACACACAAACCCCTATGATACAGTGACCCCAAAGATATGACCCCCAAGCTGAGTATACAAGTGACCCCTTAAATAGTGACACCCGAAACAGTGTTTATATACAGTGATTCCTAACCGTGACCCTAACAGTGGACCCTTAGATATAACAGTGACTCTTCTGGATTCCTTAGAACAGTGACCCCTGATATACATTACCCTGCATATACTGTGACCCTTATACGTCATGACCCCTGAATTCCAGTGACCCTTGATTACTGGTGATTCCTTATATACAGTGACCCTTATCAGTCGATTGAATATATTCTCTTCATACACTCTATATACAGTGACTTCTCTTATTATTACCGCTGGCTATATTCTTATATACAGTGACCCTTGATAAATTGGACTTATTCGTGCGCTCAGTGATTCCTGTTTATCGGGAATGACTAATTCTGGATTCCTATACATGACCCTTTATACAGTGAACCCCCGATATTATCACATCTTGATATACAGTGATTCCTTATATCACAAGTGACTCCTGTATATACGTAGATTCCTTATAATAGTGACCCCCTGATGTACCCGTGACTCCTTATATCATACCGTGACCACCTGATTAATACGTGACTTCTCTGATAGCGTGACCCTGATAGACTGTGACTGCCTTTTATACAGTGACCCCCTATAGCACAGGTGCCCCTGTATAACAGTGATATCCCTGACTTCCTGATATACAGTGGCCCCTGATTACCAGTGGCCCCCTGATATACAAGTGGATAACGTGCCCTGATATACAGTGGCCCCTGATATACATGTCCCCTGATATACATGCCCCCTTAATATAGTGATTCCTTATATACAGTGGGCCCTGATATACAGTGACTCCCTATAATCAGTGACCTCTCCCATATAACAGTGACTTCTTATAATACAGGATTCTTTAATATACAGTGACCCCTTATATTACAGTGGCCCCCTTATATACAGTGACCCCTTATATGCAGTGATTCCTTATATACAAGTGACCCCTTATATACAGTGTGTTCCTTATATACAGTTGACCCCTTATATGCAGTGATTCCTTATATACAGTGACTCCTTATATCAGTTTTTCTTATATACGTTAGATACCCACTATTACAGTGACTCCTTATTACGTACCCCTTAGTTTACAGTAACCCCTTATATACAGTGACCCCCGATAAGTGACCTCCGATATAGTGACCCTTGATATAACAGTGACCCTTATATCAGTGATTCCTATTACAGGACTCCTATAAACAGTTGATCCCTTATATGACAGTGACCCTGATGTACCTTGTGACCCCTGATGTACCCGTGACCCCCTATATCGTACCCCCGTCAACGTGACCCTCTGATATCAGCCCTGATTACAGACCTCCGATATAAACCGTGACTCCTTATAATACTGACCCCTGATATACATTACCTGACCCCTGATGTACGTGGACTGTCCTTATATAGAGTGACCCTTAATCAGAGTGACTCCTTATATAGAGTGACCTACCTTAATAGAGTGACTCCTTATATAAGTGACTCCTATATAGATACTAAGTGCTCTCTATATAGATACCTTACCCTATACAGTACCGGCTGACTCAACTTACCCCTTATACATGAACGTCCCTTATATACACGTGAGCCCCTGATATCAGTGGATATCCGGGCCCCTGATATAAGGGCCCTGATACAGTGCATATAACAGTGACCCCTTATTATACAGTTGATCTATCTTCCGTATATTACAGGTGGCCCGATACTGTACCCAGTTGACTCCTGTAATAGACAAGTGCCCCTGATTACAGTGTCCTGATACAGTGACCTTCTTGCTGTTTATATAGGCTGCCTTATATACTGATTCCTTATTATAATCCCGATTCGACTCCCTATATACAGTGATATCCTCTGACCCTATAACAGTGATTTCCTTATATACATGGACCCTTGATAACGTTCTTTACTATTATTTACAGTGATGCCTTTATCACAGATGCCTATATAAACAGTCCCCTTATCTAACAGTCCTGGACCCTTTAATATGACGTGGACCTTGATTGATCTTAGTACGTGACTCTATAAACACTTATATACAGTGACCCCTGATGTATACCTGATCTACGTGTCGTGCCTGTATACCGTGACTATATAAACCGTGAACGATTCCTCGGACCTCTATATTCAGTGATCTCCTTTATACATGCCCCGATTACGTTACCTCCCTCTATGTACTGACCAATGAGTTCTTTAATCAAGTGCCTCCTTATATAGTGATTCCTATTAGATACCTAGTGACCCCTTATATGCAGTGATCCTTACTTCCTGTATCCATTGACCAATCGTGGCCCCTGTATATGCCTTATTCAGTGCCCCTGTATGTATACCTGACCCTGATAACAAGCCTGATTACACCCCTTATCTACGTGACTCCTTATATACAGTCGACCCCTTATTATGATTCCTATTACAGTGAGCTCACTTACTATACAGTGATTCCTTATATACAGACCATCGTGACCCTGAATATACAGTGACCCTTGATATACAGTGACTATCCTTATATACATAGACTCCCTTAAATACTTATATCAGTGACCCCTGATATGTTTCCTTATAGAATCCCCCTGATGTACAGTGACTCCCTGCTAATAGTGATACGTGACTCCTGATATACCCCGATTCAGTACCCCTATATACGTGAGCTCCCTGATATCCAGTGACCTCCTTTCAGACTCCATATACAGACTCCTAACTGACTCTGTCATTCTTATATATTGCCCCTTAACAGGGTTCTGATAAACAGACCCCTATAATGCATGATCCTATAGGACCCTTCAGAACCGTGTTTTATGTACAGTTCCCATTTTTACGTACCTCTTATATAGCATGACTCCTCTATCATAGCACCCTCTATACTGACCCTTATATAGAGGACCCCCTATTACGTACCCTACAGTAACTTATAAGCCAGTCGGACTCCTTATATTAGCAGTTGACTCCTTATATACGTTGGCCCTATATACAGTGGCCCTGCTGCCTATATACAGTGATCTTAATACCGTGACTCCTTATTACCCTGGCCCGCTATTACAGTGAACCCTTATATATACAGTGACTCCTTAATATACAGGATTCTTGATGCCCACTTATATCTGGCCAAAGTGGCCCTTATATCAGTGGCCACCTGTCGTGACCCTTATACACGTGACTTCCTTATATACCGTGACCTTGATATACAGTGTACCTTAGTACCCTATTACAAGTGAACTCCTTATATCATTGACCCCTTAATTACGAGACTCAATAGTTCCTTATACTACAGCAGTGACCTGATATAATTACCTATCAGTGATTATATAGCAGTGACCCATTATATACAGTGGCCACTTTATATACAGTGTTATAAAGTGACCCCTTATAATGCCTGCCCTGTATATACAGTGACCCCTTATTACAGTGACTCCTTATATACAGTGACCCCTTATATACAGTGGTTCCTTATATACAGTGACCCCTTATATGCAGTGATTCCTTATATACAGTGACCCCTTATATACAGTGTTTTCTTATATACAGTTACCCCTTATTTACAGTGACTCCTTATATACAGTTACCCCTTATTTACAGTGACTCCTTATATACAGTGACCACTTATTTGCAGTAACCCCTTATATACAGTGACTCCTTATATACAGTGACCCCCTTATATACAGTGACCCCCTTATATACAGTGACCCCTTATATACAGTCACTCCGTATATACAGTGACTCCTTATATACAGTGACCCCTTATATAGTGATTCCTTATATACAGTGGCCCCTGATATACAGTGACTCCTTATATACAGTGACTCCTTATATACAGTGACCCCTGATATACAGTGACTTCTTATATACAGTGACTCCTTATATACAGTGATTCTTTGTATACAGTGACCCATTATATACAGTGGCCCCTTATATACAGTGGCCCCTTATATACAGTGACCCCTTATATGCAGTGATTCCTTATATACAGTGACCTCTTATATACAGTGTTTTATTATATACAGTTACCCCTTATTTACAGTGACTCCTTATATACAGTGACCCCTTATTTACAGTAACCCCTTATATACAGTGACCCCCGATATAGTGACCCCCGATATAGTGACCCTTGATATACAGTGACCCTTGATATACAGTGATTCCTTATGTTCTGGTGTGTTGGGGCTGGGGCCTGGCAGACCTGCGGTGAGAAGGTGGGGGCGTAGGGGTGGCAGTCTGGTGGGTGGCGGGGGCCGGGGTGGGTGGGTGGGGCATAGATGGGGGTGTGGGGTGGTGGGGTGAGGGGTGGTGGTGGGATAATGCCTCAGCGCAGCTCCGGTGTGGGCAGTGGGAAAGGAGGGGGGCAGGGTGGAGAGCGGGCGGATGGGAGCGGCCTGGGTGTGGGCTAGCGCGGGTGGACGCCTGTGGGGGTGACTGGGATGCAGGAGTTCATGGGTACCGGTCAGGGGGGGTTGGGGGCTGGGGCAGGGGGGGGGGGTGGGGAGGGGGTGGGCCGGGGCCTGGTAGAGGAGGGGGGGGAGTTCGGGTGATGTGACAACGGGAGCGTTGGTAGGATGGTATAGGAGCGTGGTGTGGAGGTGGAGGGATGGGCTGTGATGGGGGTGGCAGCAGAGACCCGGGGAGATTTCTATGGCTAAATAATAACTTGAAGTATACAAGGACACAGTATATTCGTGGCTGATACACCGTATATTATATACTTTATATATACACACACAGTATATTCATGGCCAATATATATATTATATACTGTATATGGACACACACGGTATATTCATGGCTGATATATATTATATACTGTATTATACACACAGCAGTTACATATCTTGCAACCGAATCATGCTATATTTTATCCTGTATATGACACACACAGTATATTCATGGCTGATATATATTATATACTTTATATATACACACACAGTATATTCATGTCCATTATATCTTATAACTAGTTATTGGACAACAAGGTATATTCATCAGGTGATATCTATTTATAGTAGCTTTAATTATCGCACAGGAATATTCATGCATGATTATAATTATATACTGTATATGGACCAGCACGAGGTATATTCCATTGGCTATCTAATATTATATACTGTATATATACCACCAGGTAGATTCATGGCTGATATCATATATTATATCTGTACTACTGGACACCACACGGTATTTTCAGGTCGATAAATATTTATACTCTATATACTACACACACATGGTATATTCACTGGCCATATATATATTTATTACTGTTATGGACACACTGTATTTCATGCTGATCAATATTATATCTTTAGATATACCCACACAGGTCATATTATGGCCAATATCATATATTATATACTGTATATGGACACACACGGTTAATGATTATGGCTTGTATCATTGAATTATACTTTTGATTGCACACAAACGACATCAGAGGATATTCGGCTATATATATTAATACTGTATATGGACGCACAGGTATATTCATGCTGATAGTATATTAATTACTTATATGTACTTCCACACGTAATAATTCAAGGCTTATAAATTATATACCTGTTATGATCACACACACATGGTATATTACATGGCTATAATATATTATATACTTTATATAGACAACACGCATCGTATACTTTCTGGCGTGATCATTTATTACTCATTATACCACTATCTTCGTCCAATATAAACTGTTGGGACACACACGTATATTCATGCTGATATCATTTATATTACTGTATAATACGCATGTTAGATATTCACTGGTCTGGATCATCCATAATTTATACTGATAAGGACACACACGGTAATATTCATAGGCGTTGGATACTCTATATTATAGTACCCTCTATATATACCACCGTATACACCTGTATATTATATGCATGTCGTATCATGAACAGTATATTATGGCTTGATAATCTTTATATCAGATACACACAGTATATTCATGCCAATATAATATTATATACTGTATATGGACACACACGTATATTCAATGGCTTGCATATTATTATATACTGCTATATATCGCAGCGTAATAATTCATGGCTAATCTATATTATATGTATATGGACACACACGGTATATTCATGCTAATGACACATACTTAGATATCTATTCTATCGTGACCCAGGTCTATGGGATGGGCAGCTCTGGTAAATCAGGGTTGCTGATTTATATATATTATAATCTGGTATATGGCACACACGGTATAGATTCCGGCTTGATAAATTTATATACTCTATTATATACACACACATGGTATATTCATGGCCAATATATATATTATATACTGTATATGGACACACACGGTATATTCATGGCTGATAATATTATATACTTTATATATACACACACATGGTATATTCCCTGGCCAATATATATATTATATACTGTATTGGACACACACGGTTATTCATGGCTGATATATATAATATACTGTATAAGGACATGGTATATTCATGGCTGATATATATTATATACTGTATATATACGCACGGTATATCATGGCTGATATCTATATTATATACTGTATATGGACACACACGGTATATTCATGGCTGATAAATATTATATACTCTATCTATATATACACACACATGGTATATTCATGGCTGATATATATATTATATATTGTATATGGACACACACGGTATATTCATGGCTGATAAATATTATATACTCTATATATACACACAGTATATTATGGGCCAATTCTATATTATCATACTGTATATGGACACACACGGTATATTCATGGCTGATATATATTATATACTGTATATATACGCACGGTATATTCATGGCTGATATCTATATTATATCCTGTATATGGACACAGACACGGTATATTCATGGCTGATATATATTAATATACTCTATATATACCCACACCTGGTATATTCATGGCTGATATATATATTATATATTGTATATGGACACACACGGTATATCATGGCTGATAAATATTTATACTCTATATATACACACACAGTATATTCATGGCCAATATATATATTATATACTGTATATGGACACCAGCAGTGGGGTGGGGGGGGCGGTATATCAGGCTGATATATATTATTAGACTGTATTATACGCACGTATATTCATGGCTGATATCTATATTATAGATTTATATGGACATCACACGGTTATTCATGGCTGATACATATTAATACTCATAATATACACACACATGGTATAATTCAATGCTGATATTATTTCTACTGTATATGTACACAATCACGGTAATAGATTTATGGCTGTTAATATAATATACTGTATAAGGACATGGTATATTCATGGCTGATATATATTATATACTGTATATGAACGCACACACGGTACTGTCAAGGCCTATATATACTGTATATATACCGAGACACAATATAGTCATGATTGATATAAATTATAATTATGTATGCACGGACACGGTATATTCATGGCTGATGTATATTATATGATGTATGTATCTGTTGTATTCAATTAGATCAACTGGACTTGAAATGTAGTTCTTGAAGACATTTCGCTAGTCATCCCGCCTGCTTTCGTTACATCGAATGTACTGTACAAGAATCTGTGGCAATATGTACCCGGCAAATCCAATTAGCAATTCATCGCCAGGTGTTAAGGGTGTGATTAGATAGTGGCCTAAAGGTGTTTCAGGAATCCCAGATTAAGGTGTTAAACAGCATTGTACTGGCAGACAGTTGGTGTCGAACCCCCCACCTCTATTTATGCTTGGTTTCTTTATTTTCACATAAATGGCCTCCTTAACACCTCTTCTTGAACCAACTTATGTGAAGAAGAGGTGTTAAGCGGCCATCTAGGTGAAAATAAAGAAACCAAGCCTAAATAGATGTGGGGGGGTTCGACACCACTGGCTGCCATGTACATGCGGTTTTTAACACCTTATCTCTGGGCGTTGCTATACACCTCTTAGCCACGATCTAATCACACCCTTAACACCTGGCTGTGATATGCTAATTGGGATTTCCCAGGGTACTAAATTGCCAACAGATTCTTGTACAAGTCATTCTGAATTGAGAAAGCCAGTCGGATGACTAGCGAAACGTCTTCAAGAACTAAACTTCAAGTCCAGTTAATCTAATTGAATACAACAGATATACCATGACCTGGATGAATGAGAACCTTCACAAGTATATGATGTATGATTACATGGACCACAGTATGTTCATGGCTGATATATATCATATAATGTACATTTACACGGACACAGTATATTTATGGCTGATATATTATATACTGTATGTATACACAGGCACGTTATATTCATGGCTGATATGAATTATAATTATATTTTTATACAAGGACACGGTACAATCATGGATGATATATATTATAATGTACATTTACACGGACACAGTTCATGGCTGATATATATTATATGATGAATGTATACGTGGACAGGGTATTTTCATGGCTGATAGATATTATATGATGTATGGTTACATGGGCACAGTATATTCATGGCTAATATATGATGTATGTATATGTGGACACGGTATATTCATGGATGATATATATTATATGATGAATGTATATGTGGACAGGGTATTTTCATGGCTGATATATATTATATGATGTATTTATACATGCACACAATATATTCACAGCTGATATATATTATATATACACGGACATGGCATTGGTACCATTCGAGCTTTTAACCCATTTACATGCCAACAGATTCTTGTACAAGTCATTCTGAATTGAGAGATCCAGTCGGATGACTAGCGAAATGTCTTCAAGAACTAAACTTTTAAGTTCAGTTGTTCTAACTGAATAACACAGATATACCATGACCTGGATGAATGAGATCCAGTCCAGTTGATATAACTGAATAACACAGATATACCATGACCTGGATGAATGAGATCCAGTCATGGTATATCTGTGTTATTCGGTTATATCAACTGGACTGGATCTCATTCATCCAGGTCATGGTATATCTGTGTTATTCGGTTATATCAACTGGACTGGTTCTCATTCATCCAGGTCATGGTATATCTGTGTTATTCAGTTATATCAACTGAACTGGTTCTCATTCATCCAGGTCATGGTATATCTGTGTTATTCAATTAGATCAACTGGACTGGTTCTCATTCATCCAGGTCATGTCATATCTGTGTTATTCAGTTATATCAACTGGACTGGATCTCATTCATCCAGGTCATGTTATATCTGTGTTATTCAGTTATATCAACTGGACTGGATCTCATTCATCCAGGTCATGTTATATCTGTGTTATTCAGTTATATCAACTGGACTGGTTCTCATTCATCCAGGTCATGGTATATCTGTGTTATTCAGTTATATCAACTGGACTGGATCTCATTCTTCCAGGTCATGGTATATCTGTGTTATTCAGTTATATCAAACAGTTGTATGTGGTACGAGATAGAGACCGTTCCCCTTATTTTACAGTTGACTCCTTATATACAGTGACCACTGGATTTTCAGTAACCCCTGATATACAGTGACTCCGGAATCAGGACCCCCTTATATACATGACCCCCTTATTACGTGACCTCCTTATATACTTAGTTCACTACTCGTATCCCCCATCCATGCATCCTTTATAAACAGTGATCCCTTTATAAAGTGATTCCTATATACAGGGCCCCTGATATACAGTGACTCCTTATAAGTACAGTCTTTTTTCTATATGACAGTGACCTGACCTGATTAAAGGTGACCTTCTAGTTTATACAGTGACTCCCTGTATTATATAGGATTTTCTTTGCTCATTACACGTGACTCCATCATATACATTTGTGGCCCCTTATATACAGTGGCCCCTTATAGATACAGTGACCCCCTCGATATAATTGACCACTTAATGCAGACTCCCGACCCTTATATACAGTGTTGCTACTTTATATACATTGTTTATATCCCAGTTAGCCCTTATTTACACCCCCGCGTATCTCCTTATAACCAGTGACCCTTATTTTTTCTACATGTAACCGCATTATTTATACATGTGAATCACTCCCACACTATATTTCACAGTGACCCCTCTATATATCAGTGACTCCTCACTTAGCATACAGTGGCCCTTTACTATTACAGTGTGGTCCGTTAGATACATTTGAACCTCCCTACTTGACAGTGATTCCTTATATACAGTGACCTCCTATATAGTACTAATGCTTAGAACAGTGTTTTCTTATGATACAGTTACCCCTTCATTTAAAGTAACTCCTTATATACAGTGGACCCCTTACTTTACGTAACCCTTATATACAGTTGATCCTTATAATGCCCTAAAGTGACCCCCTCATATACAGTGACCCCTCCAATATATTCCGTGACCCCTATAGACAGTGACCCCTTATATACATGGACCCCTTATATACAGTGACCCCTTATAATACAGTGACCCCTTATATACTGACCCATAGTGATTCCTTAGATACAGTGACCCCTTATATACAGTGATTCCTATTATAAGTTGAACCCCTTATATACAGTGGCCCTTATATACAGTGACCCCTATATACAGTGACGCCCCTTATATACAGTGATATCCTTAGTTCACAGTGAACCCCTTATATACAGTATGAAACCTGACCCTTTATATACATGTGATTCCCTTATGTTACAGTGATCCCATTATATACAGTGACCCCTTATATCCTGTGACCCTTATATCTAAACGCTGTACCCCCTTATATACTGATGACCCTATTACAGTGATTCCTTAGATACAGTGATCGTGATTCGTCTCCTAGCTCAGTGACTCGTAGGATACAGTGATCTCACTTAGATACAGGTTACTCTGTATAGACGTGCACCCCTTATATACGTGACCCGGTTAATACTGCCTACCTTAGAACTAGCAGGACTCTTAGATAACGGACCCCTTATATACAGTTACTTGTTATATACAGTGATCCTAGACTCGTGACTTTCATGACCCTTAATTACCAGTACCTGTATATACAGTGACTTCCTTATAACTTAATTTATGTCACTTTACAATAACTCCTCCCCCATTATTGGTACATGTGTGGGAAATTTCACCTCCTTGTGCGTTCAGTATTCAGTAAACTTCTCGGGTCAAGATATTTAATATATAATAACCTGTCCGTTGGTAAGCCCTATGGCATGTCCTCTATCTTATTAAAACACAAATGGTCACGTTTTCTCAGTTTATCGCCCCCAACCCGGACTGATATATCCCAGCACTCTATTACCTGCAATACTAACCAGAAATGGATTTATGATAATTAATTGTCCCCATTCTGGCATTAGTAAGCTGACATCCTCCCCCCCTTCCATCGCCTCATTCAATCAAGGCCTGTAACTGCTGATCCTCACAACCAATGATTGAATTGCTGTTTCCCTGCTGCCCACTCTCCTCAATGCACATGGTATAGGAAGCTCATTGAGCAGGAGGGAGAGGCACGATGGGACCAATTATCAATGTAAATAATCTGGGTCTACGTGATGCATGTAAAACATGGTAAAATGCAAGTTTTGGGTTGTGGGCTGTTTAACTGACAATCACCAGTTTTTTTTTATAATGGACATGCCTGTTTATGACGTTACATCCACACGAAACACCGTATGTTTTATGGTGTGTCGATGTGTTGTGTAATCGCCTTATAACTGAGAGAACAGGTTGTAAATGGGAATTTTTGCCAAACTCCTAAAGGAAGCACCAGGTTGTTCCTTAACACACATCCGAGAGGAGCAGGTGTTTTGACATGGTTGTGATGTCATTATAACACCTTAAGCAGGGTCTCACCTTTGTTTGTTCATTGTCACACACGTGATATTTGTGCTATTTCTCATTCTGGGCGTTGCCTTGTGTGTTTTTTCATATTTGTGTAATATTTGATTTTGTTTAAATCCCATTTTTATTGAATTTCCTCATCCTGCGCAGGTAAAGACTTGCAGGTGAGATCTCGTAGTGACTCCTGTAGGTATTCAGGATATTCGTTTACAGTCATTTTCAATTTTTGGTTTGTGATGTTGTGTCCGGTCATATATATTGTATACTGTATGTATACACGGACATGGTAAATTAAAGGCAGATGTATATTATATACTGTATATGCACATAGGTACACCTGGATAGTCATGCTATAAGTGTACTTGATTTAGAATACTATAGATTCACATGTATTCGTGGCTGATACACTGTATATTATATACTTTATATATACACACACATATATTCCACTGGCCAATCTATATATTTACTAACGGTATATGGACCACACACGTTTTATATTCATGGCTGATATATATAATATACTGATAACGGAATCATGTATATCAGTGGCTGATATAATAATATACTTGTATAAGGCACGGTATATTCATGGCTGATATTATATAAGAACTGTAAAGGGACCGGTATATTCATGGCCTATTATATTATCTACTCATTATACACACACATGGTATACTTCTGGTCGATATATGATTAATACTCTTATATAACACACATGGATATTCATGGCTGAATATTCTTAGATCCTACCCTATATATACACAACACACGGTATTATTCATGGCTGATTTATATATAATATACGGTATAAGGACATGGGATATTCATGGGCGGTGATACTATCTTATTATACTCTATATATAACAACACACGGTCATATTCAGGGCTATGATATATATAATTACTGTATAAGGACATGGGTATCATGGCTCTTGATTAATATATTATATACTCTATATATACACACACTGTATATTCAGGCTGATAATATTATAGAACTCTTATATACACACAATGGTATAATTTCATGGCGATATATATATCCCATATACTTATATATATCACACACAGGTATATTCATGGCTGATTATCTATTTATATACTCTATATATACACACACATGGTATATTCTGGCTGATAAATTTATAACTCTATAATAATACACACACACTGGGTATATGCTGGCTGATATATATATTATTATTGTATAGGGACACCAACGTATATTCCATGGCTGATATATATTATATACTGTATATATACGCACGGTATATTCATGGCTGATATCTAATTCATATATTGTAATGGACAGCACACGGTATTAGTCAGGGCTGAATATTATATATACTGTATATATACACCACACATGGATATTACATGGCTTCGATATATATTATACTAACTGTATATCTACGCCGGTATTTATTTATTGGCCTTGATATATCTATTATTACTTTTTATCTGTAATATGGACACATAACGGTATATGATCATGACTGATATATATGTATATACTGTATATATACGCCACGGTATAGGTTCATGGCTGATATATAATTATATACTGCTATATGCGACACACACCCGGTATAAGGTTGAATGGCTGAATAAATATTAGGATACTCTATAATTTAACACACACCATGGTATATTCATGGCTGTTTATATTATTATATTGTTAGGACACAAGGCGTATATTCAATGGCTGATTATTTAGATACTGTATATAACGCACGTCAGTATCGAGTGGGCTGATATCCTCAATTATATACTGTATAAATATGGACCACACGGTATAGTTCATGGCATGATTAAATATTATATCCTCTTATATACACACACAGTATATTCAGGGCTATATATATTTATATACTTTATATTACACACACATAATCCTCGGCCAATATTATATTATATACTGATATGGACACACAACGGATATTTCATGGCCGATAAAATATATTATATACGGTTATAACGCCGGTATATGTCATGGCTGATATCTAATTAGATATACTGAAAGGACACACGCACGGTATCCATCATGGCTGATAAATATTACTATTATTATATAGACACCACATGTATATCATGGTTAGTATATAATATAGTATTTGTATATGGACACACACGGTAATTTCATGGCGATAATACTATTATATACTCTTTATATACACCAACATGGTTAAGATTCATGGCCAATATATATATTATATACTTATATGGACACACACAGGTAGAATTCATGGCTGATAAATATTATACTATTTATATAACCACACATGGTGATATTCATGGCCAATATCTATATTTCCATTACTGTATATGACACACACGGTATATTCATGGCTGATATATATAATATACTGTATAAGGACATGGTATATTCATGGCTAGATATGATATTTACTATACTGTATATATACGAACAGGCGTATATCTCAATGGTGCTGATCTTCTATATACTGTATGATGGGTACAACACAGCGGTATCATGGCTGATATAACTATAATATACTCTATAGCATACACACACATGGTATATTCATGGCGATATATATATTATCTATTGTATATGGACACACAAGTATATTCATGGCTGAAAATATGTAGATACTCTAGATATATATACACACACAGTAATATTCATGTGGCCCAATATATATTTATTACTGATAATGGGACACACACGTATATTCATGGCTGATATATATGATATACTGTAATACTATACGCACCGTATATTCATGCTGACGATCTATATTATATATCTTAGTATGTGAACACCACGTGATAGTTTCATGGCTGATATATATAATATACTCTATATATATACACCACCCATGGTATATTCATGGCTATATTATATAGTTATATCATGGTATATGGACACACACGGTATATTCAGGCTGATAAATATATATACTTATATATACACCCACGTATATTCATGGCCATATATATATTATATTACTGTATATGGACAAACACACGGTATATTCTGGCTGATATATATTATTACTGTATAATATACGCACGGTATATTCAAATGGCTGATATCTATTTATTTGTATTATGGACACACACGGGATATTCATGGCTGATACAATAGTAATACTCTATATATACAACACACATGGTATATTCAATGGCTGGGGTATTATATTAATTTACTGTTATAATGGGACACCACCGGTATAATTATTGGCTGAATTATAAATTTACTGTATAAGGACATGGTATATTCATGGGTGATATATAGATTATATACTGTATATGAACGCACACACGGTACTTTCAAGGCCGATATATACTGTATATATACCGAGACCAATTATAGTCCATGGCGAATATAAATTTATTAATTATTGTATGCACGGACACGTATCTTCAGGCTGATGATATTAATGACATGGTACTGTATCTGTTGTATTCATCTAGGATCAACTGGACTTGAAATGTAGGTCGTGAAGACATTCGCTAGTCACCGACGTGGCTTTTCTCAATTCGAATGACTTGTACAAGAATCTGTGGCAATTAGTACCCTGGAATAATCCACATTAGCATATCACAAGCCAGGTGTTAAGGGTGTTGATTAGAGATGGCTAAAGGTTTATAGGAACGCCCAGAGTAGGGTATTAAAAACAGCATTGTACCTGGCAGCATTGGTGTCGAACCCCCCACCTCTATTTAGGCTTGGTTTCTTATTTTCACATAATGGCCTCCTAAAACACCTGCTCTTGAACCAACCTTATGTGAAAGAGGGTGTTTAAGGCCATCTATGTGAAAATAAGAAAACCAAAACCTAAATAGAGGTGGGGGGGTTCGACACCAAACGTGGTCCTGCCATGTGACAATGCTGTTTTAACACCTTACTCTGGGCGTTCCTATAACACCTCTTAGCCTCTACCACCATCACACCCTGTAACACCTGCGTGATATGACTAATTGGGGATTTTCCAGGGTACATAATTGCACACAGATTCTGTTGTACACAGTCATCTGAATTGAGAAAGCCAGTCGGATGACTAGCGAATGTCTTCTAAGAACTACAACTTTCAGTCCCAGTTGATCTAACTTGATACAGACAGATTTAACATTGACCTGGATGAATGAAGAACCTCACAAGTATTATGATGTATGATTACATGGACCACATATGTTCTGGCGGATACTTAGTATCAAATAATGTACATTGTACAAGGACACCAGTTCATTTATCGCTGATAATTATATACGTATGTATACCACAGGCACGTTATATTCATGGCTGATATGAATTATAATATATTTTATACAAAGGCCACGGTACAAATCATGGATGATATATATTATAATGTACATTTACACGACACACAGTTCATGGCTGATAGTATTATATGATGAATGTAACGTGACAGGGATTTTAATGCTGTAGATTGTATATGATGTTCTGGTTACATGGCACAGTATATTCATGGCTAATATTGATGTATGTATAATGTGGACAGGTATATTCAGGATGATATATATTTATTATATGAATAGATGTGGACAGGGGTATTTTCATGGCTGATATATATTTATGATGTATATTCTACATGCACACAAGTATAGTCACAGCTGATTTTTTTTGTAATATTTATATATACATGGAACGACATGGTCATTGTACCATTCGAGCTTTTTAACACCCATTTACATTGCCAACAGATTCTTACAGTCATTCTTGAATTGAGAGATCCAGTCGGATGACTAGCGAAATGTCTTCAAGAACTGAAACTTTTGAGTTCAGTTGTTCTAACTGAATAACACAGATATACCATGACCTGGATGAATAGATCCAGTCCAGTTGAGTATAACTGATACACAGATATACCATGACCTGGATGAATGAGAACCATCCAGTTGATATACTGAATAACACAGATATACCATGACCGTGGATGAGAGACTCCAGTCCAGTGATATAACTGAATAACACAGATTGTACCATGACCTGGATGAATGGAATCCAGTCCAGTTGATATAATGATAACACAGATTACCATGACCGGATGAATGAGAACCATCCGTTGATATAACTGATAACACAATATACCATGACCTGGATGAATGAATCCAGTCCAGTTGATATAACTGAATAACACAGATATACCATGACCTGATGGATGAGGAACCAGCCAGTTGATATAACTGTAATAAAACGATATATCCATGACCTGGATGGATGTGAACCAGTCCAGTTTATATACTGAATAAAACAGATATCCATGGACCTGGATGAATGAGACCAGTCCAGTGATATAACTAATAACACACATATACCATGACCTAGGATGAATGAGAACCAGTCCAGTTGATGAACTGAATACACAGATATAACATGACCTGGATGAATGAGAACCAGTCCAGTTGATATAACGATACACATATTCCTGACCTGAAGAATGAGATCCAGTCCAGTTGAATAACTGACATAACACAGATATACCATGACCTGAGGATTGAGAACCAGTCCCAGTTGATAATGGAAATAAAGACAATATACCATGACCTGGAATGAATGAGAACCAGTCCATATGATATACCTGAATAACACAGATATACCATGACCTGAATGAATGAGAACCAGTCCGTTGATATAAACTGAATACACAGATATACCATGACCTGGATGGATGAGAACCAGTCCATTGATCAACTGAATAACGGACAGATATACCATGACCTGATGAATGAGAATCCGTCCAGGTTGATATAACTGATTAACACAGATATACCATGACCTGGATAATGAGAACCAGTCCAGTTTGATATAAAGACTGAATACACAGATAATACCAGGACCTGATGAGTAACCAGTCCATTTTTGATATAACTGAATAACACAGCTATACCATACCTGGATGAATGAGATCCTTCCATTGATACACTGATAACACGAGTTATCCATGACCTGGAATGGAATGAGAACCAGTCCGTTGATATAACTGAATAACTACAGACTAACCATGACCTGGATGAATGAGAACCAGTCCAAGTTGATATAACTGAATAACACAGATATACCTGACCGGGATGGATGAGATCCATCCAGTGATATAACTGAATACACAGATATACCATGACCTGGATGGATGAGAACCAGTCCAGTTGATATAACTGAATAACACAGATATACCATGACGTGGATGGATGAGATCCATTCCAGTTGTTGATATAACTGAATAACACAGATATACCATGGACCTGGATGAATGAGATCCAGTCCAGTTGATATAACTGAATAACCCAGATATACCATGACCTGATGAATGGGAACGTCCAGTTGATTTAACTGATAAAACACAGAGATACCATGACCTGGATGAATGAGATCCTTCACAGTTGATATGAACTGAATAACACAGATATAACCATGACCTGGATGAATGAGATCCAGTCCAGTTGATATAACTGAATAACAGATCTACCATGACTGATGAAGATGAGAACCAGTCCAGTTGATATATAACTGAATACACCGATTACCATGACCTGGATGAATGAGATCCAGTCCAGTTGATATAACTGAATAACACAGATAACCATGACCTGGTGAATGAGATCCAGTCCAGTTGATACAACTGAATAACACGATATACCATACCTGGATATGAGATCCATCCCATTTGTTCTTACTGAATACCACCGATATAGCCATGACCTGGATGAATGAGAACCAGTCCATGTTGATATAACCTGATACACAGATATACCATGACCTGGATTGAATTGATCCAGTCTAGTTTGATCTAACTGAATAACACAGTATACCATGACCGATGATGAGGAACCAGTTCCAGTTGATATAACTGAATAACACAGATATACCATGACCTGGATGAATAGAGACATCCAGTTTGAATATAACTGAATAACACAGATATACCATGACCTGGATGACATGAGATCCATGTCCAGTTGTTTTCTCACTGAATAACACAGATATACCCTTGACCTGGATGAATGAGAACCAGTCCATTGATATAAACTGATAACACAGATTACCATGACTGGATGAATAGTGATCAGTCTAGTTGACTAACTGAATAACACAGATATACCATGACCTGGATGAATGGAACCGTCCAGTTGGATATAACTAAATAACACAGATATACCATGACTGGATGAATGAAAATCCAGTCCAGATTGATATAACTAATAACACAGATATACCATGACCTGGATGAATGAGAACCAGTCCAGTTGATATAACTGAATAACACAGATATACCATGACCTGGATGAATGAGATCCAGTCCAGTTGATCTAACTGAATAACACAGATATACCATGACCTGGATGAATGAGATCCAGTCCAGTTGATCTAACTGAATAACACAGATATACCATGACCTGGATGAATGAGAACCTCCACAAGCAAACCATATACATGTTTAGTACTGGTAAATATTTGGTTATTTATCTAGTGCCACTTGTTCTTTACACGACCTTCAAACTTCCCATGTTCCGAGTGTTAAACAGGAGCCATCCAGAAAGTATTTTATCAGTAATGTGTTGGGTTGTGACATGAATGGGATGTCAGCCAGGGGCAGCCTGGTAAGTCTTAATATGGAAAGTCTATTTTGGAAATCTGGTTGCTATCAGTGAACCTGTCTGGTAGGGTACAACACGGAGCGAGGGGGCTTGGCTGGAGATGGTCAGTATAATGACTATGTGATAAGAAACAGGAGATATCATGGCCCTTTATAAATAGGATCACCCTAACAGGACGTCCGGCACAGAGAGAATAAAAGGTTTTCCCCCCTGTAATTCCATTTATTTCACATTGTAACCATCTAACGTGGTCGAGCGTGACGTGTCTCGGACCAGTAAGAATGACTTCGATCTCCGCGCGTCACAGGGTAATGGAGCGTCTGGAAAGATATTATATTGTAATATAGATATTATTCTTTTTTACTGAGCTTAGCGATCTGGAGTCACTGCCTGCAGTCAGGGATGTCCAGAATGATAAAGTCTTCAAAGGGGAACTAAAACCTAGATGATAAACTACCCTGTATCTGACCCTGTGTAGCAGTTGTCTCAGCGAAATCATTTTTACCAAAACATGGTAATGACGTGAACCAGACTAATGGATAGGCTGTAAGCCTGAAGTGACGGTACCTGATCAGATAGGGGCTGTATATTGATATTGTATATTGCAATTTGATTTTTAAACCTTAGTTAACCTTTATAAAAAACCTTTTAACTTTGGCAGTTTAAGTGGTTGATTAAAGGGCAATTATACTGGTCCATAGAGACACTGGTTATTTAGAGTACGCTGGCTGAGACCTAAACTCTGAATCCTGGATCCTCTTAGTCTCACTCTTGTCCTGGGCCGGCCAATAGGAAGACATGCTTTTTGCAGAGTGTGACTTCCCATTGAAGCTGTCCTGGACCAGGAAGAAGGCGGGGCCAGGTGATATTTCCAGGGGAAGGTTGCTGGTGTGTGTTAAAGAAAGCAGTTTAGTTTCATACCCTGGGTACTTCTATGAGAGAGAGGGTTAACTATAAATAAAGGATCAATGAAGTTAAAGGACAAGTCACTTTATAAATGGAATTTTATACTGGGTGGGCAGTAGGGTCCATACAGGATACAGATAAAGGTCGGACACAGGGAACGATCAGCTCGATAATGGATTTTCCATGCAGAGTGAATGAAATCTCCTCCATCCGCTAATGGATTGTATAGGTTTCTACTAGATAAAGTAGCTGGGAATGACCTGGTACGGAGCTGAGAATGGAACGTTCCCCCAGTTCGGTAATTTACCATGTTCGTCAGTGCGAAGCTTTCTCCTGATTTCACCTAATTAAAGATCAATTTGGAGCCGCACTGCCTGTGCAGAGAGAGTTACTAATCACAGGCTTGTCAGGCTGGAGTCTAAGACAATATTAGACAATAGTTTAACTGTCTGCGAATTTCCACCATTGGAAGGGAATTACTTAATGGGGGTTATTAGAAAAATCAACTGCTCCTCTATACTGCCTGTTTAACCTGGAGTGTGCAGTGATAGTTTAATAGGCTTAGGGCTATGTATAGTATATAGTATATAGAGTATATGGATAGCGGCTAGTTGTACAAGGGTAGCTCTATAATGGTAACTATAGGGGTTAGTTCTATAAGGTTAACTATTATAAGGGTGGGTCCGTGGGGGTTAATTATACAAGGGTACATTTATGGACTGGGTCTATAGGGGTATGTTCTAAAAGGGTAGGTCTATAAAGGGTATGTTCTATAATGGGTATGTTCTATAAAGGGTATGTTCTATAAGGGTAGGTCTATAATGGGTATGTTCTATAAGGGTAGGTCTATAATGGGTATGTTCTTTAAGGGTAGTGGGTTATCTATCTATGGGTATGTTCTATAAGGGTAGGTCTATAATGGGTATGTTCTATAAGGGTAGTCTTAATGGGTATGTTCTATAAGGGTAGGTTTATAAGGGGTATGTTCTATAAGGGTAGGTCTATAATGGGTATGTTCTATAATGGTAGGTCTATAAGGGGTATGTTCTATAATGGTAGGTCTATAATGGGTATGTTCTATAAGGGTAGGTCTATATGGGTATGTTCTATAAGGGTAGGTCTATAATGGGTATGTTCTATAAGGGTAGGTCTATAAGGGGTATGTTCTATAAGGGTAGGTTTATAAGGGGTATGTTCTATAATGGTAGGTCTATAATGGGTATGTTCTATAAGGGTAGGTCTATAAGGGGTATTTCTATAAGGGTAGGTTTATAATGGGGTATGTTCTATAAGGGTAAGGTCTATAATGGGTTGGCAAACAGTATTAAACTGTATCTGATTGAGATTTCTGAGCATGGAAATTGTAGCAAAGATTAGAATTTGATGGTTGTTAATTTGCAGGATGATGTTTTATTGGGGTTGTTGCATTCTAGTCCCAGAAGTTACAAGATATAAAAAGTGGTGAAAACCAGGTACTGGAGTGTTGGGGCCCTTGTAGGGATAATTATATCAGGGGCCCCTCCTCGCCTCACTGTCTGCTTAGCTGGTTTCATTATGAATATCTGTTCACAGTGAAACCTCCTTATCACAGTTAATTAAGTGGTGACCATGAGACTGACTGCATGTATAATAAATGATTGAAACGTCCTCAATGCTGAGTGATGAACCACACAGGGATATTAAAGGGCAACTATACTGAAAAAATACTTTCCCTCATCTTAATCTATAAACAAAAATCTGTAAATAGTACTCTTAGGTACGTGTCTTGCCTTCAATCCAGACCTTGTTTTACTCAGGCTCCGTATCCACCCCTCCCTCTCTTAATCAACGCCTCCTTTTATCTGACCAGACTTTCAATGAGTGCAAGCATGCTCAGTAATTGCTATGAGGCAGCAATGAAATTTGACCAACTGTCACCATTCCAGCTACAGCAAAACTGCACACAGCAGATTATAGAAGATAATAAGACACTTGATTGACAGCTAAAATGTAAAATTCAGACTGGATATCTAAAGAGATAGGGGACTGATCAACTAATAAATGGTACAGTGGTGGTTGGGAAAAGTTCTAGTTTCCAGTCAATTTAAAAAACTTTTTTTTCAGTATAGATGCCCTTTAATCACCATAAAGTGAGAATTAGGGAAAATGTGCCCTTATATCCCAAACACAAAGTGGCTGTCCCAGTGACTACATTGTAACGAGATACCCCAATCCAAGGGTTAATATCCCAGAATCCCATTGGCTTCACCTTGCCTCCTTGTAGGTTTGCTCCTGGATTTGACTCCCTCTCTGCCTGACTGTTGGAAATTTGAAGGAACAAGATCTAAACGAGATTAACCATTCCCTAGGAATTCTGGGTAGTTGTATGCAAATTACTTTCATTTTCATATTAAAGGGCAACTAAAACCTTATTCTAAACCAAGCCATTAAAGAAGCACCAGGATTTCCTGGTAGGCTTATCCTTTAATCCTAGAAATACTAATAACCATAATAGCTGATTAGGTTATAATTATATACTCTGTGTGATTTATTATCTCCTGGGGCCATGGGTTTAGTTATTAGACTTCTACGTAGGGCAGGATATATATATAAACAATATAGAGTGATTATTGTAATTATTACAGTAAACGTTATAAATAAAGCGTCAGATGTTCCTGCAGACCACAACTCATTCATACAGTTGGTTTCTATATGATTTACTGAAGAACAGGAGGTAAGAAATAGTGCATTAACCTCCTGTTCTTCAGTAAATCAGATAGAAACCAACTTGCTACACACAGTCCCGATCACCCTCCCTGTACACAGCATAGGGAGAACGCTCGGGACTGTGTGTCCTTCAGGTGTGGCAGACTCCCTCTATAGAGAGTCTACCGCGGCCCAGGGAAATTTACGGACTTTCCCAAATGAGCGCTTGGCAAGACTCGAACGTTCGGCGGCCGCGCGCTCGTTCGAAACCAATCAATCAGATGTTAGCTTTCAAATGTTAAATAAGATCTGATTGGTTGGGGCAAAATTAGCACCATTTTTAACGATAAGAACTTTTATTGAATCTCCCTGTCTATATGCTGATTTTAACCCATTACTGTCCGTGTCCTTTAATTAACCCCCAGGACTTGCTTTGGGCAGTACAGGATATAACGTGGCTCTTCTATTTACTAGAATCTCATTACCTGTTCAGTTGGATCCTTGCCACAATCTGTTTTCTCTATTAATTCCCCTTTATTTATTATCTCGCGGTGATGATTAATCTGTAATTAACTGTCGTTGCCAAATGCTAAACGTGGGTTTTCAGCTCAGTTCGCCAAGAAGATATCGCGTCTGCGGGGGTCTCAATGTACGAAATCAGACGTTTTACCCAAAACAAGATAGTTTTGTAGGTCTGGGGGGGTCCGATTCGGGGCTTGGACAGTCCTGTACCTGGTGTGGGGCCCAGATAATTGAGATTGCAGATCTTATCCCACCACGATCCCGTTAATACTCCCAGTCTGTGTGACAATTTACATTAAAACTGCGTCTGGGGGTCTCTAACTGAAATCCCCATAAACGATTCTTCCCTCTGGCTTTTATTATTACTGTTACATTGCACAGATCTCACCTCCAGATAATGGATGACAAGGCCAGGGCGCCATCCATCACCGACCGTGAACCTCTCAGAACAGGAGCAGTCACTTTCTCTGATTGTCGGCTTATGGAGAGACATCCAAAATGGGTTTGTGCCACTTACGGGAAACTGACAGACGCTGAGGGTGTAAATTAATGTGCCCAGTACAGCACATTGTCAGCAAGTCCTTAAAGGGGAATTAAAGATAAAATGTTTTTATGCAGGGAGCGTTTTCCAGGCGGTTTTTGAGCGGTCACCGTTAATAGCGCTACATGGAGCATTTTTTTGCCACTTAACATCTGGATCTGCTCATAAAAGGCTACAATAAAGTTCGTGGAAAATAACTGTCACTCCTAAAATCTATAGCATTTTGGAGAAACCATCTGTTTCATTCGGCAGGTTTCTATCTTTTACATAGTGGGTCACTGACCCAGATACAGAGTTGCACATGCTCAGTATAAAGTTCTAGCCTCTCCCTCTCCCCCTTTCAAGAGCAGTTCAGTAACTACTGGCTGTTCTTCGTGTGACCTCTCTGTAGAAGACTGAGCAGTGAGGAAACCAATTGTTGGTCACTAGGAAATCTGGAAATTACGTTCAGAGTTCCCCACCTGCTTATTTGTTTTGCGTTTGTGAGTGGATCACCAAAGAAACAAGTTATTCTTCGGCCATGTTAGTGTGCGGACACTTTACGGTGTAATTAGTAACTCAATAGTATGTATTTGAATGGATTTTATTTCTTCTATAGCGCTATATATTCCGTAGCGCTTTACAATTATTTACTCAATTCACATCAGGCTCTGCCCCAAAGAGCTTACAATCTAATTACTCTATGTACATATACATCCTATCAGTATGTCTTTATGATTGTGGGGGAAACCGGAGTGCCTGGAGGAAACCCACGCAGGCACGGGGAGATCATACAAACTCCATGCAGATGTGTCCAAGGGTGGAATCGAACTCAGGACAGTGCTAACCACTGAGCCACTGTGCTGCCCAATAGTAGCCCTAAAATAAACCTCGGTGCCATAGGCAGAGCCCTGTTTCTAAGTCGGTGTAGGTATGGTAGGTATGGTCTCACCATAGAGGGTGTTGACGTTTATAAAGGTTCGAAACGACGGGTCGATGGAAAACGGCGGTGAAACTTTTGGTTGATACCGGAATAGATTCAAGTTTGAAACATTATAACCCCTTCTAACCCTCCGCAAGGGAACGACATTGAACCCTAAAGAAAAATAATAATGAAAAACTCTCGTGAGTTATAATGGTGTTCGGCGAGAGTTCTGGTTAAATCCTGTTTGCCATTAATACCACGGTGATGCCCCATTAATACCACGGTGATGCCCCATTAATACCATGGTGATGCCCCTTTAATACAGAGACTGTTACATTGTAGCCACAGAGAGGAACACACAGGGAGACACGCAGTGTCTCTGTCTGAATCCTGGGGTCTCTCACTAGACAGTTTATATGGAGGGCTAGACAGGGTCTCTCATTAGACAGTTTATATGGAGGGTTAGACAGGGTCTCTCATTAGACAGTTTATATGGAGGGTTAGACAGGGTCTCTCATTAGACAGTTTATATGGAGGGTTAGACAGGGTCTCTCATTAGACAGTTTATATGGAGGGTTAGACAGGGTCTCTCATTAGACAGTTTATATGGAGGGTTAGACAGGGTCTCTCATTAGACAGTTTATATGGAGGGTTAGACAGTGTCTCTCATTAGACAGTTTATATGGAGGGCTGTCTGCGTTTGCTTGGTACATTCGGTCATTTCATTGGCGGAGACGTTTGTGTTTTGATGAGTGAACTTCCTCCTGGGGGACCCCAGTGGCCCCTCAAGGTCACAGATCGCTGAATCGATTCCAGCCGTCGCTTCCTGACAAAGAGAGAGACAATCCCATTGTACCTGCAGCGAGGAATCTCCATCCGCGGAGAGACGGTGTGTGCAGCGCGGACAATAAGTTGTGCTACTGACTGGCTGACAGCCAGGGGAAGGCTGAGCTACGTCTCCCTCTGTCTCTCCCACTCACACACCCTCAGGCAGATAAAGGGACAGACACTTGTATTGTGTTACTGGAAAGACACAGCTCACCTCTTCCCCTGAGCTCCTGCAGGTTGTGTTAACCATGTGTCTGCTGTGGTGATGTCAGAGGGTGTTGGCTATAGGATTGGGCACGGAGAGATGTGAAGGGTCACGAGCAGCCACGATCCCAAACAGCTGAGCCACGAGGTCACCGGATCCGGTTGTCTACGGTTCGTCCGCTGCTTTGTTCCCTGGGAAGGGTCCAGACGTGGTCAGGGGGGGGGGTTACAGGATGTAAATGGAGAGGAGAATGCAGAATGCCGGATACTCCGCTTCTCTCCCTCGCACAGGATGCCAGGTGTCCGCCAGGTGAGCGCACGGTCCGACCGTCATTATCTGCTGGATTCACCATTGTTCTCCCTGCTGCCCTTTAACTCTGCGTGGGGACAATGTGGGTTCCCTTTGTTTTAACTCTAATCCTCAGCTACTGGGATCCTACAACTTGTGTGTGTGTTGTCCCTGGATGTTGTGGATTGTGTCCCTGTGTGTGTCCTTGTGTGTGAGACAAGCCCGCCCGCCTATCAGACCAATAGGGGTAGACCCCCCTGTGACTGTGACACTGTCCAACTCTCTATCAGTTTAGTGCAGTGTTTGCAGTATTTCACCTGCAGTGGAACAAGGAGAGGAATCTGCATTGCACCCCTGGTTGGCACCGGAGGCGTCAGAATTCCAACTCAGAGACACAATTTGGAAATTAAGAGACTTTTACCATCGGGATAAAGGTGAGAAAAGGAAACTTGACGGTGTTCGGTGTATTTTATTATAGAAAAAAGCAAAGGGTCAGCCCAGCAGGGACCACACGACATACAGGGGCAGCTAGAGTTAGGGGTCTGTGCTCTGTGCCGCCAGGTTGGTGCATTGTTGGTAAACACTGATACTGTGTGTGTTGTACCCATGTGTGTCACTGTCGTCCGTCTCGTTATATGGATGTAATAGTTTGAAACTAAGAAAATGTGAAGCACAAAATAACTCTCGCCTTGACGATACCACCTTGTAACGTAACTCGCCTTGTAACTCTAAACGTAACTCGCCTTGTAACCGTAACTCACCTTGTAACCATGATCCGCACCAATAACTAAAATATCACCTTGAAGGCCATAACTCACCTTGGCATCTCTTGTAACCATTACTCCGCATTGTGTAACCATAACTCGCATTTGTAACCGTTAACTCGCATTTGTAACCGTAACTCGCATTGTAACCGTAACTCACCTATTAACCATAACTCACCTTGTAGCCATAACTCGCCTTGTAACCGTAACTCACCCGGTAACCGTAACTCGCCTTGTAACCGTAACTCGCCTTGTAACCATAACTCGCCTTGTAACCGTAACTCACCTGTAACCATAACTCACCTTGAAGCCATTAACTCACCTTGAAGCCATAACTCACCTTGTAACCATTACTCGCATTGTAACCATAACTCGCATTGTAAACCGTAACTCGCCTTGTAACCGTAACTAGCATTGTAACCTAACATAAAACTCAACCTTGTAGCCATAACTCGCCTTGTAACCGTAACTCGCCTTGTAACCGTAACTCGCCTTGTAACCGTAACTCACCTTGTAACCATAACTCACCTTGTAACCATAACTCGCATTGTAACCGTAACTCGCATTGTAACCGTAACTCGCATTGTAACCGTAACTCCACCTTGTAACCATAAAACTTCACCTTTAACATAACTCACACCTTGTAGCCATAACTCGCATTGTAACCGTAACTCACCTTTTAGCCATAACTCGCATTGTAACCGTAACTCGCATTGTAACCGTAACTCGCATTGTGTAACCGTTTAACTAACTCACCTATTAACCATAACTCACTTGTAGCCATAACTCGCCTTGTAACCGTAACTCGCATTGTAACCGTAACTCGCCTTGTAACCGTAACTCGCCTTGTAACCGTAACTCACCTTGTAACCATAACTCACCTTGTAACCATTACTCGCATTGTAACCATAACTCGCATTGTAACCGTAACTCGCATTGTAACCGTAACTCACCTTGTAACCATAACTCACCTAAACTAACATAACTCTCACCTTTAGCCATATAACTCGCATTGTAACCGTAACTCACCTTTTAGCCATAACTCGCATTGTAACCATCCATAACTCGCATTGTAACCGTAACTCGCCTTGCTTGTAACCATAACTCACCTTGTAACCATTACTCGCATTGTAAACCGTAACTCACCTTGTAACCATAACTCACCTTGTAACCATAACTCGCATGTAACCGAAACTCACATTATTGTAAATTAACTCGCATTTTGTAACCGAAACTCACCTGTAACCCATAACTAGCATTGTACCGTAACTACCTTGAAGCCATAACTCACCTCTGTACCATTATCGCCTTGTAACCGCATTGTAGACACTCACCTTTGTAACCATTTACTCACTTTGTAACCTAACTCACATTGTTGTACCGTAACTCACATTGTAACCATAACTGCATTGTAACCGTAATACCCTTGCCTAACCGCATTCTAACGAATCACCTTGTAACCATAACTCATCCTATTACCCAAAGAACTCACCTTGTAGCCATGTAACTCGCAGTGTAACCGTAACTACACTTTTGGCCATACTTCGCTTGTAACCGTAACTCACCTTGTAACAAACTCACCTATAACCATAACTCAACCTATTGTAGCCATATAACTCGCATTGTAACCGTAACTCACCTTGTAACCATAACTCGCATTGTAACCGAAACTCACCTTGTAACCATAACTCGCATTGTAACCGAAACTCACCTTGTAACCATAACTCACCTTGTAACCATAACTCGCATTGTAACCGAAACTCACCTGTTAGCCATAACTCGCATTGTAACCGTAAACTCACCTTGTAGCCATAACTCGCATTGTAACCGTAACTCACCTTTTAGCCATAACTCGCATTGTAACCGTAACTCACCTTGTATTGTACTAACTCACCTAGTAACCAATCACCTGGAGCCAAACTCGCATTGTAACCGTAACTCACCTTTTTGCCATAACTCGCATTGTAACTGTAACTCACCTTGTAGCCATAACTCGCATGTAACCGTAACTCTAAACTCACCTTGGTAAAACCATAACTCAACTTTAAACCATAACTCTCACCTGTAAACCCATACACTCACCTATTAACCATAACTCACCTTGTAACCATAACTCGCATTGTAACCGTAACTCACCTTTTTGCCATCACTCGCATTGTAACTGTAACTCACCTTGTAGCCATAACTCGCATTGTAAACCGTAAACTCACCTATTAACCAAAACTCACCTTGTAGCCATAACTCGAATGTAACCGTAACTCACCTATTAACCATAACTCACCTTGTAGCCATAACTCGCATTGTAACCGAACTCACCTTGTAGCCATAACTCGCATTGTAACCGTAACTCACCTATTACCATAACTCACCTTGTAGCCATAACTCGCATTGTAACTGTAACTCACCTTGTAACCATGGCGGTCTGTGCTCTGTGCCGCAAGGTTGGTGCATTGCATTGTTGGTAAACACTGATACTGTGTGTGTTGTAACCATGTGTGTCACTGTCCGGTCCTGTAGTTATATGGTAATAGTTTGAAACATAAGAAAGTGAAGCAAAAATAACTCACATTGTAACGCTATACGTGATTTGTAACCATAAAAAAAATAAACTCACATTGTAAAAACCGTAACTCGCATTGTAACCATAACTCACCTTGTAGGCATAACTCGCATTGTAACCGTAACTCAACTTGTAGCCATAACTCGATTTGTAACTCGCATTATAACTGTAACTTACTCCCATGGTAACCGTAACTCACTCACATTGTAACCGTAACTCACATTGTAACCGTAACTCACATTGTAACCGTAACTCACATTGTAACCGTAACTCACATTGTAACCGTAACTCACATTGTAACCGTAACTCACATTGTAACTGTAACTCACTGGCATTGTAACCGTAACTCACTTTTGTTGTAATGGTAACTAGCGTTGTAACTGTAACTCATATTGTGACCGTAAATCACTCACATTGTTACCATATCTGGACATCTCTGTATAAACAGACAATCACCTTCGCCTCATGGAGATCTGAGGGTTTTGTCCTTTGGGGATTTAAAAATTCAGATCTGGTAAAATTCCGGTGCTGCCATAAAGAACGGCTTCCGGCTTCCTAGTGTACAATATGACTTCCTGGTGATGCCGTTACCCCTCTGTATCTTTCACGCCAGTTAGTTTTAAGACTTTCTCCAAAGTGAAATGTTTTCAGGTGTGATTGATAGTTTTTTAACCTGTTACACTGGGTGTTTATTTCTTTACTTAGCTATCGGTCATACTCGTTGAGTGGGGTCTGTTTAGTGGGACTGTCAAGGTGTGTGAGTGTGAGAATCTGGCTGCTCTAGGTTGAGAGGCATACGGTGACGGTTAATCATTAAACGGCAGGTAAGGGTAGTGCCAGACTTCCCTTTCACAATCCACCAGTTTCAATTGTTGGTAAAACAATCTGATTCGTGTCTAAGTCACAGAAACACAGAATGTGTCACAGAGAAAACAGTTAATATGTTACATTTACAAACTATATATAAATCTATAATAATCTAGACATTATTACATATGTAATTTAATAACTATATAATCTATTATAATCTAGACACCGTTATATATGTAATATAATAACTATATATAAATCTATAATAATCTATTATAATCTAGACACTTATATATGTATTATAATAATTATAATCTATAATAATCTATTATAATCTAGACACTTATATTTGTAATATAATAACTATATAAATCTATTATAATCTAGACACCATTATAAATGTAATATAATAACTATTTATACATTTATTATAATCTAGACACCGTTATATATGTAATTTAATAACTCTATAATCTTTTATAATCTAGACACCATTATATATGTAACTTAATAACTCTATAATCTTTTATAATCTAGACACCGTTATATATGTAATTTAATAACTATATAATCTATTATAATCTAGACACCGTTATATATGTAATATAATAACTATATAATCTATAATAATCTATAATAATCTAGACACTTATATATGTAATATAATAACTATATAATCTATAATAATCTATTATAATCTAGACACTTATATTTGTAATAAAAGAACTATATAAATCTATTATAATCTAATCACCATTATAAATGTAATATAATAACTATTTATAAATTTATTATAATATAGACACCATTATATATATTAGACACCATATAGTAACTTGTATAAATATATAATAATCCATTTAAATATAGACAATGTTATATATGAAATATAACTATATATAAATCTATAATAATCTATTATAATCTAGACAATATTATATATGTAATATAATAGCTTTATAAAAAATTGTTATAATCTGTTTTAATATAGACCCGTTATATATGTAATATAAAAACTTGAATAAATATATAATAATCATTAAAATCTAGACAATGTAATATAATAACTATATATAAATCTATAATAATCTATTATAATCTAGACACAATGAATGGACACATGGTTTTATATTGTGTCTAGTAAATGTTCTGATTGGCTGATTAGAGTTAAAGGAGAATTGTATTTTTTATTGCTCCTCCTCCTATTGGCCCATGGCCTAAGGAATGGCACAAAGCGCTTCTTCCCATTGGATAGATCCCAGTCTGGGGTGGGGACAGAGGTTTATAATATTTGATAGCACAAGGTGGATAGATTTTCTGAACAGGGCTGGGGGTATCAGACTGTGATTTTCTATTTGTTTGTTTAACTCATCACTTGGGAATCTCAAGGCTTTTAGCACTGCATGTTCAGTTTGGCAGCTCCCTTCTCTCCGTCATCACTATTTTAGCAGTAGGGTGACGACTCTCTAATAAGTGTTAAGTAATTAATGTGGGACCTTATTACCTTCCCAGGCCCATTATTGTAATGAGGAAGAATGTGCATCTCTGGAATCTTGCGCTGTGCTGGCGGAATGTTTGTAGCTGGACCTTCCAGTTCTAAACTCTCCCCACGCGCTTCGCCCTCTCGTTCCATTTGGTATGCGGCCAATGGGAGGTGAAATTCCTGTGTTTTTACTTGTCAGTTCTGTACCTTTAAGGCTCCCAGCTTTCTCTGCAATAGACCTTGGCGAGAAGCAATGGAATTCTGGGAATTGTAGTTTTGTGAACCATGTGCTGTATCCAAAGTCCATGTCCTTGCGAAACGTACAGCGACCATTCGATACTGCAGCGTGAATGGCTGGAAGATACACAGCATTGCCTTTAACTGTGCTGATCATTAATAACTTTCCATCAGTTAAAGGCAACATCTGCTCACCGTGCAATGTGGATCTTGTGTGCTCCGTAGACTGACGGCGCCGGCTAATTTTGCCGATACCGAAAGTCTTTCGTCCTAGCCGGCTGGTAGCAAGTGGCGAAGGATCCTATGGTGCGTACCCAGCTTAACATCTGCCGAAGAGTCGGTTCTTATTTATACAGCGATCACAGTCGTAGGTTCAGCTGGAACAGGTTAAATTTCCCAGCTGGGTTAAAGGAATAATAAGTTTATTACGTCCTGCGTTCCATCCCTGCCATGCTGCATTTATATTCTCTGTCTGCACAGAGCCGCTGGGTTAAAGGTCCCATGTACCAGCGGCTGGGGAACACCTGGTTTGCAGGTAACACTTCCAGCTGGAATCTTATTAAGGGAAACTGCCTGGGGGGGGTGTAATCGATTTCATTTCTATTTAATGCCCAGAGAAGGATCGGGAACGCGTGGGTTTTGTTCAGTAGGATTCAGGCGACGTTCTGTGCGGAGATAATTGGCACGGTGCAGTCCGTTTACTGGCGATTGGCTCTGATCTGTCTGTCCTTTCTCTCTACACTGCGAGTCACAGCTCCTGTGCCCCGTGAAAGCGGTGCCGGCATTTCATTTCTTAGGGGGTCTCCGTAGACAAGTGTCGCTTTAATCAGTTACTTCTTTACATGATTAACACTGATGTTCCTCTGCAAACTGCCGTTAATAGACTGAACTGCAGTCTCCATGACAACCAGCAGCGACCGTTCAACAAACCATTTTATCCTTTAATTAAACTTATTCCATGAAAGAAAGTTCCCTGTTTACGGTGTTCCAGAACTACACCTCTCCGCCTGGCGGTAATGGCCTCAATACGTTTTCCTTGTCGGTAAACAAGGTCAAGTTAATACACATGATTGAAATTCTTCACATACTTTTTTTTTTGGGTGTCACCGAGTCTAAAGACTTGTAAGTGAGGCCAATTCTCTGTCTGATTCCCTTTAAGTGGCCAATAAACACTACGAAGAGGCCCCATGAATCACTGCAATAGGTAGAGCTGCTCCTGGCGTTCTGCGCTTTCGCTCTGGCAGGTGGGACCCATCTACCCGTGTGCCCTGGGACGCCCCATTCATTCCCGCACAATCCATTGTGTAAATAAAGAATGTGATTTACTTGACAATCCCCCCCCCTTGTTCCGAGGCTGAGACAGAATCCTGTAAAACCAGTTTAGTGTCTCCAGGTCGTAGGCTCGGAAAGAAGTTTGGTTTCTATCTTGTTTCTCCAAGGGAGGTCTAATAGCAGATAATGGGGCCTTTATTCCTAAAATATCACCGTTTGTTATTTCATATCACCGCTTCCCCCCAACGTCACATGAATAACCAATTGTGAAAGGGAAAGTCTCATGTCTGAAGGTTGATTCAATTCCATGTCTGGTAAGTGGATGGAGAATTAAAGGAGATGCCATCCATGTCTAGATTCAGTTGGTAAGGAACCCGTCTGTATATGGTGGGGAACTGAGGACCTGTAAGGACAATAAATGTTCATCTGCACAGAACCATCAGACTAAGCAGTGTAAGGGACCAGTGTGTTTTCCACAGATTGACACTTGATTGGTACTGTTGGTGATTTTAAGTGAAAGTCTTGGTAGGGTACGGTAGGTGGATTTCTAGATTGGTTTGGTTGGGTACAGTAGGTGGATTTCTAGAGGGGTTTAGCTGGGTACGGTAGGTGGATTTCTAGAGGGATTTGGCTGGGTACGGTAGGTTGATTTCTAGAGGGGTTTGGTTGGGTACAGTAGGTGGATTTCTAGAGGGATTTGGTTGGGTAGGGTAGGTGGATTTCTAGATTGGTTTGGTTGGGTACAGTAGGTGGATTTCTAGAGGGGTTTGGCTGGGTACAGTAGGTGGATTTCTAGAAGGGTTTGGCTGGGTACAGTAGGTGGATTTCTAGAAGGGTTTGGTTGGGTACAGTAGGTGGATTTCTAGAGGGGTTTGGTTGGGTACAGTAGGTGGATTTCTAGAGGGGTTTGGTTGGGTACAGTAGGTGGCCTTCTAGAGGGGTTTGGTTGGGTACAGTAGGTGGATTTCTAGAAAGATTTGGTTGGGTACGGTAGGTGGATTTCTAGAGGGGTTTGGTTGGGTACGGTAGGTGGATTTCTAGAGGGATTTGGTTGGGTACAGTAGGTGGATTTCTAGAAGGGTTTGGTTGGGTACAGTAGGTGGATTTCTAGAGGGGTTTGGTTGGGTACAGTAGGTGGCCTTCTAGAGGGGTTTGGTTGGGTACGGTAGGTGGCCTTCCAGAGGGGTTCGGTTGGGTACAGTAGGTGGCCTTCCAGAGGGGTTTGGCTGGGTACAGTAGGTGGGGTATCAGGCAGGTGCTGTGGTCTCATGGAGGACATTATCCTAATTATTACAATGGTCGCCCCTCACCATTCATTGCAGTTTCATGTACCTGGTGGCAGCGTGGGCTGTTTAGTGTTGGGGGTTATGGCATTTCTCCCCTCACCTGGCCCCTTCCACCCCAGGATTCCATTCCAGGAGACGGACAGACATGTGAGGCCTAAGGACAAACTGACAAAATCCCAAACTCCCAGAATTGTCCCATCTCCCTCTCCGTCCTCCTCTGTGTTCGCCTCTCACCATCTGTTCTCTTGTTTTCCAGTCACTTTGCAGTTGTCTGTCTCTGTGGGAAATGTTATTGTAGCTGCGGATGTTGGTGCTGCCTTACTGCTCCATCAGACATCAGGTCATTTACATAGAGATTGGAAACCTCTTTGTAGTCGGTACAATTAGCGTTCCCATTTAGAAGCGATAAATAGAAAGGCGCTGGAGGTTTACAGACGTTCACCGTGACGCGTTTTGTTCTCAAATGATCCCTAATGAGACGCTAGGTTAACCCCGTAGAGGTTGAGCTGGGAGACACAGAATCTCTCGTACAGTTAATAATCTAATCCTGATAATCGATGGGATAAAGATAAAGGTAGCGGACAGAACAGCCGTCAAAAACGCAATTATTGCTGGACGCGGTCGTTTTGTCCATCCGATCCCAAGTGCCGAACCTTGATTGGTCAGATGGGAATTTGTTTTTAGAGGAAAATCATATTCATTTTCATTGTAATTAGACTTGAGTTTACTTTTAATATGGGACGGGGCTGCCATACTACTTTTGAGGTGTGGGATAATGGAAATATTGATCTTAATACAATACAAAAAAAAGCGCTACCGTATTTTCTGAAACCGGTCAGACCGATTGGTCTCACTGTAAGGAAAGGGTTAAATTTAACGTTGGCCACAGACATAAAAATATTGTTTTCTTCTGAAGGAAATTTCCTGATGTTCCCTATTGACCAAACACCATGTGACAATGAATGGGAATGAGTAAATGTCAATGGACTGGGGCATGTTAGGACATTTACACCTGATATAACCACTGGTCTGTGTATCGACTGGTAGCCCATTGGACAGAAAGGAAAGTGGCAGTGCCAATATTTCCTGTGACCCTTTGAAGATCGCGCGATTGGTTGAGATCCATGTCTGTTCAAAAGATTGGTCTGGTTGGTTGACGATATTGTGTGTATCAACCCTTGTTTTTTCCGACTGATGAAAACGATTGTAAATCCGATGGGAAGATCCTGCCATAATCCCCCCCCCTTTGCGTTGACATTCTTCGTAGATTTCAGCTTGAAAACTAGGGAGGGTAGTTCTGGAAGATGGGGAATTCGGAAAAGGTTCTACTTTGCCCGATCATATTAATATTCCGGTGTTTTCTATGGACGGAAAAAAACACGCTGAAAAATGACTTCGATATTTCAATCAACTAGATTGAATTGTGTATGGGAACCTTTAACAACGCGTCTGCCGATTGATGTTCCTGATGAATCGAGTGATTTAGGGGAATGAGATATTGGGGGGTTGGTTACGACCAGTGTTCTGTGTGCGAGAGCGATGGATAGAGTATCACAATTTAGCGATACAGCGCATTATCGGCAATGTACAAACTCGGTCGTAGAATTAACGTTCGGTTAAAGTAAACTACCGCCGTGGTATTCTATGGGGATCGTAAATCTACGATCACGTTATCGGTAATTTACAATAACGATCGCTAAACCGATTGGAAATTAACGATCGGTTAAACCTATCATTAAAAGGTGTGATGTTGCTAAAAAGCCTTTACAAATAGGGCCCTATGTACAGAGACCCAGTGTATCTGCTGTAAATTCCCTTTTCTTCTCTGACCTGTGTAATTAAAACTCCGTTTTATTTTTCCCACCTCAGGTACAATAAACGTGGGGTTAACGTTAAATGACCTCCAACTGGAGGTCGGGCAATAACCATGGGGGATTGTGGGTAAAGTCATTGTGCTTAGAAACAAAGTATCGTTTCTGCATAATTGTATCAACGTAATGACTCTTCTCTAAACTGCGAGGCCCAGAGGTGGTTAAACAGATGGGAAAGCCCATTGCGCAGTTTTATACAGAGGCTGGGCGACGGGCAGATTGGTCTCCGGGCCGTTTGATTATAAATTGTATTTACTGAGCTCCTACCAATAAATCTCGTTCTGGGCCGTAAACAGCCGGAAAGGAGAGATAAAATATAGAACAAAATGATCCATTGGACGTCTGTTCACTAAACGGGAAATGTTTGATGTTGTAATTACAATGTGTTTAGTGTCTGGAGACCAGTGTCTCCTCCACCTGCAGCCATTGTATTCAGTAGAGCTTGGGGTGAGATGTTGAGATGTTCACTTGTTCTCAATGGGAGAATAAAAATTGCCGTTTCTCTCGGTGAATAAGAATCAACAATGTAGCCCATGTCAACGGACAGTTTGGTGGAACGTTTTGGACTAATTTTTGTTCTTGGTACAGAAGGGAATGGTTACCCACAGGTAGGTATGAAAGCTAATTGGCCCTCAACACTCTGATGTCAGCGTATGGGGGTCTGATGTCATTTTACAGGAGGAGGGGCCTTCAAACCTAGATATACAAGTGTCCGATATTCAAGATGTGTTGAGTGATGTGACAAACTGCCACTGAGTCGACTACAATTGGACTATGGCTGCAGTGAACGATTGTATAAATATATGGAATGATTGTCCCTGTGTATCTTGGGGTTTGGAGGGGGTAGGGAAAGGTAAGTATAGATTTTGTTTCGGGGGGTTGGAAAAGCCCTTTAACTCCAGCAGTTTGTGGGACAATAATCAAACGAGAATCCCGAATCGCGCCGTTCCAAACACGAAGATTTAATAACAGGACGTGTAACAGGATAATTAGGGGTCTCTGCCTTGCAATTTGTATTTCTAAATGAATGTTTTGGTGATTTGCTTTGGAAGATGTGTAATTAATTCTTAGAGATGTAAATTTCCTCTGTTTTTGTACAATGTGTCTCCCTACTAACGAGGGATTCTTAGTGGCGTCAGTTAACCCTATGGGGGGGGAATCTCTCTGTTCGCTCTCCAGGGTAAGGTTGCTGATTTGCTGATTGCTAGCAGTGCGAGCAAATTTCCCATGTATGGTTAGCTCACCCGGCAGGACCAACCATTATGGTTACATGTGATCTCAGCCTTTCCCACACAAATCCCCTCTCTGAACCCAATTAATGAGCATCAATAAACACATGTGGGAAAGTCTTTTGTTCCGGTGCCAGCAACAAAGGGGCATTGCCAAGTCATTAAGACAACGAGGGATTCAGGCTTCTCACAGAGCTGGCGAAATAACCGTCAGAATTGCGTGATTGGCAAAGTCGCTGTTTCTGAGTTTTACTTAATTTCCTGGAATTCTGGTCGACTGAACTTCACGTATTCATCAGATGGAGGGTAGATCCCTGGCGCGTGTTCCCTTTAAATGGAAAACGTGGGTTGCACATTGGCGAAAGCTGGTGTGTCCATCACTTCGTTTTATGACACATACAAATCAGTAGGTGTTTATGGTCTCCAAGCTTTAGGAGGAGGAATCCTAACTGCAGATAAGAAGAGGAGACGACCAACCATAAGGGTTAGGTCCCCATCATAGGCCATTCCCCCATTAATAAAGGCTTCGGATGTAAAGATAATGAGTTCCATGTGCCAACGTCAAAGCCATTGTATGCTGCTCTGCCTTTTTCCCATTGTAAATATGAATGAAATAACTGACAGCCAGTCAGCCGTTACAACTGTTACAAACTGACCGTTACCTGTTCTATACTGGATTTAAATGGCAAAACACTTTCCTTGTAGTAGGAATCTAGTGTCATTGTTATTTTTGTACAACTGTGGATTTAATAATAAGGCTGAATAAGGATTCTCCTTATATATAGGTTGTATGAATGGGGTGTGTGGTCTATGTTAAGCGGTGGGCTAAGGGCTCCAGACCTTTTGTGCCTATAGGCTCCAGATGTGCACATTGAATTACTGGTATCCAAAGTTATTTAAGTTACCATGCCAAAAACCAAATGTATCCATGAACCTGGTATAGACAATGATTGTAGTGCCGTATTAGTCCAATATATAGATGTGAAAAAATAACTAGAAAGGGAAAGTATAAACTGTGAATTTGGCTTGAAGGGCTGCATTTTGGAAGGGAATATGTTTGGGACAAAAAAAACTTTTGTGTGTACCCAGCCCAAAGTGGTGCTAATTTTGATCCAATCAATCAGAAAGCTAACATCTGATTGGTTAGGGCAAAATTAGCACCATTTTCAATGATAAGAACTTTTATTGAATCTCTCTGTATCTTGATGATTGGTCTAAGTTTGATTTTTTGACTTTAGTTACCCTTTAGGTATGGCTGCCACAGTAATGGAGGGGTAGGTCAGTAGGTGTATGTAACTGTGCCACATGGGGGTTAAAAAAAACAAACCTTTTTTATTATTAATCAAAATTAATTTTTTTGACTTTAGTTACCCTTTAAGTATGGCTGCCACAGTAATGGATAAGTAGATCAGTAGGTGTGTGTACCTGTGTTCGGTTGAGGGTTAAAAAAACAAACTTTTTTGATGATTGGTCAAAATTAGTTTTTTTGACTTTAGTTACCCTTTAAGTATGGCTGCCACAGTAATGGATAAGTAGATTAGTAGGTGTGTGTACCTGGGTCTGGTTGAGGGGGTATGTCTTTTTTGTGTTTATAACCATAAAACTATCTTTTATTGAGGATAAATCTAAATTAGTTTTTTTGAATTTAGTTACCCTTTAAATATGGCTTCCATGGGAATGGAAAGGTAGGTCAGTAGGTGGGTGTACCTGGGTCTGTGTGGGGGGTTGGGGGTATCACCATTTGTATTTATGACCATGAAAAAAAACTGTTTTGAAATATCCACATTTAAGGGTTATTACCATTATAGTCTATAGGAAAAAATGTCCGGAAATTCGCAGATAACGCCGTAACGCTTCCGTGAATTCCTTAGCTAGAAGATAGCACACTTCTCCTATATGCCCCGCACGTCTGTACCGAATTTCATGTCTCTAGCTCAAAAACTGTGGGAGGAGATACGGAGATACTGATGACATAGCTAAACACTGATTATAACTGATGACATAGCTAAACACTGATTATAACTGATGACATAGCTAAACACTGATTATAACTGATGACATAGCTAAAACACTGATTATAACTGATGACATAGCTAAACACTGATTATAACTGATGACAAGATAAACACGACTTATAACTGATGACATAGCTAAACACTGATTATAACTGATGACATAGCTAAACTAAATGGACCCCGATTTCTTTCCTATGTGTGTATGGATTGCATTACTGTTTCTACTTGGTGCCTTGTGTGTTACCCTTCCTGATCCTTATCATCTCTCGCTATCGTGTACAAACAGAACCGAGATTTTCAGATTCATGATTTTATCCGTGATTTCTGCAATTCCTTTCCTAAACGTTAACTCACTAAATACAAAACTATTTCATTTTTAATCTCGTTTCCTTTTGAGTAATCGTGTTTGAGATAGATAAGCAGGATTCGTTTATTTCTGGTTTAATTCAATGCCATTTAATTATTTACACAACTCTCTATCACTGTAAATTACATTGGAAATCAGATCAAATTCACCGTGTTTACTTCTGAATATGAAATGTAAATTCTTTTTTTTAAGAAGCCCAAATAAGGAATATCACTATGATTGTGATTTGTAGAATGTAGATTTCACCGTCCGGAACTCCTACTGCCAGGTCCCACAAGATTGGGCATCACTGGTCCAGATTTAGTTTTGTGGCCCTTTAATTTGTACAGTTGTGACATTTTAACTATTGTTTTCTCCTTTCAGGTGGGGGCAGTTTTAAGACATGTCCACCCTTAAAATAATTAACTGGTGACATTTCAGTTATCTGCCCACAACCCCAACCAGTTTATTAGATGCATTTGTAACCAGATAATTAATAAGTTTTCGTTCTGTTCTGGCAAATGGATCTGCTTCCTCCCTCTGCTCAATGAGCTTTTTATAAGCTTGAGCATGTGCAGAGAGGGCTGCAATCAATCATTGGTAGATATTCACCTGATATTCCCGCTGACAGTCCCTATAGTCTGACTGGTGGAAATGGAACCACCAGTGTCATCTTACAGCCCGTGAAAGACCCACAGGATCCGTCACCGTTTTTCTGGACCGATAAATCGAACAGTCTGGGGCGATAAGTTGTGTCTAACTAAGGATGATGTTTCCACCAAAATTTCCATCCATCGGAATATTGGAACCGAAATATTAACCCGTGTGTGCGCACAGTCTCCCCAGTCCGGTTTCTCTCTTATATCAATGTGATACACAATACTGGACCTAATTAGCGTGCTGACACTAATATACAGGACCCGAGGGTTAAAAAAATGTTTAGTTTGCAGCTCTAACTTGGTCTTTAACTAGAAAAATAACATTTTACCCATTGTGCTTGTCGCCACACATGTACGTATTCAATAACAGTGCTAATTGTGCCCCAACCAATCAGATATTATTTAACATTTGGAAGCATCTGATTGGTTGGAGCACAATTAGCACCATTTTTAACAATAAGAACCGTTATTGGACATGTACATTTGTGGCGTCTATAGAGGAATTAACACAATTCCCGCAGACACACTGGGTAAAATGGTATTTTTTTGGTTAAAGACCAAGTTAGAGCTGCAAACCAAACGCTGTTTAATCCTCTTGTCCTGTATATTGAATAACCCTGTGTTTGGCTAGTTGCCCAGCTGTATACGAAGATCCGTATGGCACCTCCTACCTGCATTTCTTATTATATAATAAAATAAGTGTTTCTAATGCTCCATAATGAAATTGCCACGTTCTATTTTTATAGGTGCAGCTGGTTATATAAGGTTTATTACTGTCTGACAGAAGTATTTGTGTTTCTCTTTTCAGTCACAACCAGAGGAGGACGACGTTTCAACACCCTGTGAGCGGAGAGATTTCTCCGGAAAATTACGATTTCGACTTGCGTGAAGGGTAAGAATTTCTCTAAGAATTTTCACTAACCCTGTGTTTAAAGTGGCCCCGTCATGTGTTAGGCCGTGCGCCGAATTGTTATACTGGAGGCTTTGCCAGGTAAGCAGGGTACAGGGGGCTGTACCAGTTAATGTGGTCACTGGGGCCCCTTCCAGGCAATAAAGGTACAGGGGGACTGTTCCAGACATTAAGGGTACAGGGGGACTGTTCCAGACATTAAGGGTACAGGGGGACTGTGCCAGACATTAAGGGTACAGGGGGACTGTGCCATACATTAAGGGTACAGGGGGACTGTTCCAGACATTAAGGGTACAGGGGGACTGTTCCAGACATTAAGGGTACAGGGGGACTTTGCGTTGTACAGGACAGTAAGGGTAAGGGGGGACTGTTCCAGACATAAGGGTACAGGGGACTGTTCCAGACATTACAGGGTACAGGGGGGGGACTGTTCCAGACATTACAGGGGTTCCAACAAGGGGGGACTGTTCCAGACATTAAGGGTACAGGGGGACTGTTCCAGACATTAAGGGTACAGGGGGGACTGTTCAGACATTAAGGGTACAGGGGGACTGTTCCAGACATTAAGGGTACAGGGGGACTGTTCCAGACATTGAAGGGTACAGGGGGACTGTTCCAGACCATTAAGGGACAGGGGACTGGTCCAGACATTAGGGTACAGGGGGACTGTGCCAGACATTAGGGTACAGGGGGACTGTTTGCCAGACATTAAGGGTACGGGGGACTGTTCCAGACATCATGAAGGGGGTACAGGGGGACTGTTCCAGACATTAAGGGTACAGGGGGACTGTGCCAGACATTAAGGGTAAAGGGGGGGGGGCTGTGCCAGACATAAGGTTACAGGGGGGACTGGCCAGACTTAGGGTACAGGGGGACTGTGCCAGACATTAAGGGTACAGGGGGACTGTGCCAGACATTAAGGGTACAGGGGGAACTGTGCCAGACATGAGGGTACAGGGGGACTGTGCCAGACATTAAGGGTACAGGGGGACTGTGCCAGACATTAAGGGTACAGGGGGACTGTTCCAGGGGGACTGTGCCAGACATTAAGGGTACAGGGGGACTGTGCCAGACATTAAGGGTACAGGGGGACTGTGCCAGACATTAAGGTACCGGGGGGGAACTGTGCCAGACATGAGGGTACAGGGGGACTGTTCCACATGAGGGTACAGGGGGACTGTGCCAGAACATTAAGGGTACAGGGGGACGTGCCAGACATTAAGGGTACAGGGGGACTGTTCCAGACATTGAGGGTACAGGGGACTGTTCCAGACATTAAGGGTACAGGGGGACTGTGCCAGACATTAAGGGGACAGGGGGACTGTTCCAGACATTAAGGGTACAGGGGGACTGTTCCAGACATTAAGGGTACAGGGGGACTGTGCCAGACATTAAGGGTACAGGGGGACTGTGCCAGACATTAAGGGTACAGGGGGACTGTGCCAGACATTAAGGGGACAGGGGGACTGTTCCAGACATTAAGGGTACAGGGGGACTGTTCCAGACTAAGGGTACAGGGGGGACTGTTCCAGACATTGAGGGTACAGGGGGACTGTTCCAGACATTAAGGGTACGGGGGACTGGCAGAAATAAGGGTACAGGGGGGACGTTCCAGACATTAAGGGTACAGGGGGACTGTTCAGACATTAAGGGTACAGGGGGACTGTTCCAGAACATTAAGGGTACAGGGGGACTGTTCAGACATTAGGGACAGGGGGACTGTGCAGAATTAAGGGTACAGGGGGACTGTTCCAGACATTAAGGGTACAGGGGGGACTGTTCCAGACATAGGGTACAGGGACTGTTCAGACATTAAGGGTACAGGGGGACTGTTCCAGACTAAGGGTACAGGGGACTGTTCAGACTTAGGGTACAGGGGGGGACTGTTCCAGACATTAAGGGTACAGGGGACTGTTCCGACATTAAGGGTGTACAGGGGGACTGGCCAGACATTAAGGTTACGGGGGACTGTGCCAGACATTAAGGGACGGGGGACTGGTCCAGACATTAGGGTACAGGGGGACTGTCCAGACATTAAGGGTACAGGGGGACTGTGCCAGACATTAAGGGTACAGGGGACGTGCCAACATTAAGGGGGGACTGTGCCAGACATTAGGGTACAGGGGGACTGTGCAGACATTAAGGGTACAGGGGACTGTGCCAGACATTAAGGGTCAGGGGGACTGTGCCAGACATTAAGGGTACAGGGGGACTGTGCCAGACATTAAGGGTACAGGGGGACTGTGCCAGACCATTAAGGTACAGGGGGACTTGCCAGACATTAAGGGTACAGGGGGACTGTGCCAGACATTAGGGTACAGGGGGACTGTGCCAGAAATAAGGGTCAGGGGGACTGTGCCAGACATAAGGACGGTACAGGGGGACTGTGCCAGACATTAAGGGTTACAGGAGCCAGGGGACTGTGCCAGACATTAAGGGTACAGGGGACTTGCAATAGGGTTAGGGGGACTGTCCAGACATTGAGGGTACAGGGGGACTGTCCAGACATTAGGGTACAGGGGGACTGGTCAGACATTAGGGTACAGGGGGACTGTTCCAGACATTAAGGGTACAGGGGGGCTGTTCCAGACTTAAGAGGTAACAGGGGGACTGTGCCAGACATTAAGGGTACAGGGGGACTGTGCCAGACATTTAAGGGTTTTACAGGGGGACTGTTCCAGACATTAAGGGTACAGGGGGACTGTTCCAGACATTAAGGGTTACAGGGGGGGACTGTTCAGGACATTAAGGGTACAGGGGGGAATGTCCAGACATTAAGGGTACAGGGGGGACTGTTCCAGACATTAAGGGTACAGGGGGGACTGTTCCAGACATTAAGGGTACAGGGGGACTGTTCCAGACATTAAGGGTTACAGGGGGGACTGTCCGACATTAAGGAAGGGGGACGGTTCCAGACATTAAGGGTACAGGGGACTGTTCCAGCATTAAGGGTACAGGGGGACTGTTCCAGACATTAGGTATACAGGGGGACTGTTCCAGACATAAGGGTACAGGGGGGACTGTTCCAGACATTAAGGGTACAGGGGGACTGTGCCAGACATTAAGGGTACAGGGGGACTGTGCAGACATTAAGGGTACAGGGGGAGGACTGTTGCCAGACATTAAGGGTACTGGGGGACTGTTCCAGACATTAAGGGTACTGGGGGGACTGTTCAGACATTAAGGGTACGGGGGACTGTTCCAGAAATTAAGGGTAAAGGGGGAACGGTGCCAGACATTAAGGTCAGGGGGGACTGTGCCAGACATTAGGGTACAGGGGACTGTGCCAGACATTAAGGGTACAGGGGGGACTGTGCCAGACATTAAGGGTAGGGGACTGTGCCAGACATTAAGGGTACAGGGGGACTGTGCCAGACATTGAAGGGTACAGGGGGACTGTGCCAGACATTAAGGGTACAGGGGGACTGTGCCAGACATTAAGGGTACAGGGGACTGTGCCGACATTAGGGTACAGGGGGACTGTGCCAGACATTAAGGTACAGGGGGACTGTGCCGACTAAGGGACAGGGGGGACTGTGCAGACATTAAGGGTACAGGGGGATGTGCAACATTAAGGGTACAGGGGGACTGGCCAGCATTAAGGGTACGGGGGACTGTGCCGACATTAAGGGTACCGGGGGACTGTGCCAGACATTAAGGGTACAGGGGGGGACTGTTCCAGGGGGACTGTGCCAGACATTAAGGGTACAGGGGGACTGTGCCAGACATTAAGGGTACAGGGGGACTGTGCCAGACATAAGGGTACAGGGGGGGGGGACTGTGCCAGACATTGAGGGTACAGGGGGACTGTTCCAGACATGAGGGTAAGGGGGACTGTGCCAGACATTAAGGGTACAGGGGGACTGTGCCAGACATTAAGGGACAGGGGGACTGTTCCAGACATTGAGGGTCAGGGGGACTGTTCCAGACATTAAGGGTACAGGGGGGACTGTGCCAGACATTAAGGGTACAGGGGGACTGTTCCAGACATTAAGGGTACAGGGGGACTGTGCCAGGACATTAAGGGTACCGGGGGCTGTGCCAGACATTAAGGGACAGGGGGGGACTGTGCCAGACATTAAGGGTTACAGGGGGGACTGTTCCAGACATAGGGTACAGGGGGATGTTCCAGACATTAAGGGTACAGGGGGGGACGTGTTCCAGACATGAGGGACAGGGGGACTGTCCAGACATTGAGGGTACAGGGGGACTGTGCCAGACATTAAGGGTACAGGGGGAGTTCCAGACATTAAGGGTACAGGGGGGGGACTGTTCCAGACATAAGGGTACAGGGGGGGCCGTTCCAGACATAAGGGTACAGGGGGATGTTCCAGACATTAAGGGTACAGGGGGACTGTTCCAGACATTAAGGGTACAGGGGGACTGTTCCAGGACATTAAGGGGTCAGGGGGACTGTGCCAGACTTAAGGGTACAGGGGGCTGTGCCAGACATAGGTTACGGGGACTGTTCCAGACATAAGGGTACAGGGGGGACTGTTCAAGACTTAAGGGTGAAGGGGGACTGTGCCAGACATTAAGGGTACAGGGGGGGCTGTGCCAGACATTAAGGGTACAGGGGGACTGTGCCAGACATAAGGGTACAGGGGGACTGTGCCAGACATAAGGGTACAGGGGGACTGTGCCCGACTTAAGGGTACAGGGGGACTGTGCCAGGACATTAAGGGTACAGGGGGGACTGTGCCAGACATTAAGGGTACAGGGGGGACTGTTCCAGGGGGACTGTGCCAGACATTAAGGGTACAGGGGGACTGTGCCAGACATAAGGGTACAGGGGGACTGTGCCAGACATTAAGGGTACAGGGGGGACTGTGCCAGACATTAAGGGTACAGGTGGACTGTGCCAGACATGAGGGTACAGGGGACTGTTCCAGACATTAAGGGTACAGGGGCGGATGTGCCAGACATAAGGTACAGGGGGACTGTGCCAGACATTGAGGGTTACAGGGGGGACTGTTCCAGACAGTAGGGGTACAGGGGGACTGTTCCAGACAATGAGGGTACAGGGGGGGGGCTGTGCAGACAATGAAGGGTACAGGGGGCCTGTAACCAGTTAATGTGGTCACTGGGGCCCTTCCAGGCAATAAAGGTACAGGGGGACTGTGCCATAATAGGGGTACAGGGGGACGTGCCAACATTAAGGGTACCGGGGGATCGTGCCATACATTAAGGGTTACAGGGGGGGACTGTGCCATACATTAAGGGTACAGGGGGGACTGTTGCCAGACATTAAGGGTACAGGGGGACTGTGCCAGACATTAAGGGTACAGGGGACTGTTCCAGACATTAAGGGATACAGGGGGATGTTCCAGACTTAAGGGTACAGGGGGACTGTTCCAGACATTAAGGGTACAGGGGGACTGTTCCAGACATTAAGGGTACAGGGGGATGTGTCCAGACATTAAGGGTTACAGGGGGACTGTTCCAGACATTAGGGGTACAGGGGGACTGTGCCAGACATTAAGGGTTACGGGGGACTGTGCCAGACATTAAGGTACAGGGGGCGGTTCCAGACATTAAGGGTACAGGGGGGCTGTCCAGACATTAAGGGTACAGGGGGGACTGTGCCAGACATTAAGGGTACAGGGGGACTGTTCCAGACATTAAGGGTACAGGGGACTGTTCCAGACATTAAGGGTACAGGGGGGACTTGTTCAGAAATTAAGGGGTACAGGGGGACTGTGCCAGACATAAGGGTACAGGGGGGACGGCCAGCATTAAGGGTACAGGGGACTGTGCCAGACATTAAGGGTACAGGGGGACTGTTCCAGACATTAAGGGTACAGGGGGACTGTCCAGACATTAAGGGTACAGGGGGGACTGTCCAGACATTAAGGGTTACAGGGGGGACTGTTCCAGAATTAGGGTACAGGGGGGGACTGTTCCAGACATTAAGGGTACAGGGGGACTGTGCCAGACATTAAGGGTAAGGGGGACTGTGCCAGACATTAAGGGTACAGGGGGACTGTGGCCAGGACTTAAGGGTACAGGGGGACTGTCAGACATTAAGGGTACAGGGGGACTGGTTCCAGACATTAAGGGTAAAGGGGGACTTCCAGACATTAAGGGTACAGGGGGGACTGTTTCCAGACATTAAGGGTAAAGGGGGACTGTTCCAGACATGAGGGTACAGGAGGGACGTGTTCCAGACATTAAGGGTACAGGGGGACTGTGCCAGACATGAGGGTACAGGGGGGGGACTTGTGCCAGACATTGAGGGGGCACAGGGGGGTGTGCCAGACAATGAGGGCACAGGGGGCTGTGCCAGACAAGGGTACAGCAGGGGCTGTGCCGGACAATGAAGGGTACAGGGGGCGTGGTGTACCAGTTAATGTGGTCATGGGCCCCTCCAGGCAATAAAAGGTACAGGGGGGACTGTGCCATACATTAAGGGTACAGGGGGGACTGTGCCAACCATGAAGGGTACCAGGGGGACTGTGCCAGAAATTAAGGGTACAGGGGGACTGTGCCAGACAATGAGGGTACGGGGGGCTGTGCCAGACAATGAAGGGTACGGGGGGGCTGTGCCAGACAATGAAGGGTACGGGGGGCTGTGCCAGGACAAGGAAGGGTACGGGGGGCTGTGCCAGACAATGAAGGGTACGGGGGCTGTGCCAGACATTAGGGTACAGGGGGACGTGCCAGAAATGAAGGGTACAGGGGCTGTGCAGACAATGAGGGTACAGGGGGACTGTGCCAGACAATGAAGGGTACAGGGGGCTTTGCCAGACATTAAGGGTACAGGGGGCTGTGCCAGACAATGAAGGGTACGGGGGGCTGTGCCAGACATTAAGGGTACAGGGGGACTGTGCCAGACAATGAAGGGTACGGGGGGGCTGTGCCAGACAATGAGGGTACGGGGGGCTGGGCTGTGCCAGACAATTGAGGGTTACGGGGGGCTGTGCCAGACATTAAGGGTACGGGGGGCTGTGCCAGACAAAATGAAGGGTACGGGGGGGCTGTGCCAGACAATGAAGGGTACGGGGGGCTGTGCCAGACAATGAAGGGTACGGGGGGGGGCTGTGCCAGACAAGAAGGGTACGGGGGGTCGTATGCAGACAATGAAGGGTACGGGGGCGTGCCAGACAATGAAGGGTACGGGGGCTTGCCAGACAATGAAGGGTAGGGGGGCGTGCCAGGACAATGGGTACAGGGGGCTGTGCCAGACAATGAGGGTACGGGGGCTGTGCCAGACAATGAGGGTACGGGGGCGTGCAGACAAGGGTAGGGGCTGTGCCAGACAATGAAGGGTACGGGGGTGTGCCAACAATGAGGGTAAGGGGGCTGTGCAGACCAATGAGGCGGGGGCTTGCAGACAATGAGGGTACGGGGGGCTGTGCCAGACATGAAGGGTACGGGGGGCTGTGCCAGACATGAAGGGTACGGGGGCTGTGCCAGACAATGAAGGGTACGGGGGCTGTGCCAGACAATGAAGGGTACGGGGGGGCTGTGCCAGACAATGAAGGGGTAAGGGGGGCTGGCCGGGGGCTGCGACATGACGGGCGGGCCGCCAGCCGGCCGGGGGGCTGTGCGCCAGCTGGGGCCAGGGCGGGGGGGGCCTGTGCCAGACAATGAAGGTACGGTGGGGGCTGTGCCAGACAATGAAGGGTACGGGGGGCTGTGCCAGACCAATGAAGGGTACGGGGGGGCGGGGTGTGCCAGACAAGAAGGGTACGGGGGGCTGTGCCAGACAATGAAGGGTACGGGGGGCTGGCGGCGTGCCAGACAATGAAGGGTACGGGGGGCTGTGCGACAGACATTGAAGGGTACAGGGGGCTGTGCCAGACATTGAAGGGTACAGGGGCTGTGCCAGACATTGAAGGGTAAGGGGGCTTTGGCAGACAATGAAGGGTACGGGGGTGTGGCCAGACAATGAGGGTACAGGGGGCTGTGCCAGACAATGAGGGTTACAGGGGGCTGTGCCAGACAATGAGGGTTACAGGGGGCTGTGCCAGACAAGGGTACGGGGGGCTGTGCCAGACAATGAGGGTACTTGGGGCTGTGCCAGACAATGAGGGTACGGGGGGGCTGTGCCAGACAATGAAGGGTAGGGGGGCTGTGCCAGACAATGAAGGGTACGGGGGGCTGGCAGACAATGAAGGGTACGGGGGGCCGTGCCAGACAATGAAGGGTACAGGGGGGGCCGTGCCAGACAATGAGGGTACAGGGGCTGTGCAAGACAATGAGGGTACAGGGGGCTGTGCCAGACAAGAAGGGTACAGGGGGCGTGCCAGACAATGAAGGGTACAGGGGGGGGCTGTGCCAGACAGAGGGTTACAGGGGGGCTGTGCCAGAGACAGAGGGTACAGGGGGCGGCTGTGCCGACAGAGGGTACAGGGGGCTGTGCCAGAGAGAGGGTACAGGGGGCGTGCCAGGACAAGAGGGTACAGGGGGCTGTGCCAGACAGAGGGTACAGGGGGCTGTGCCAGACAGAGGGTACAGGGGGCTGTGCCAGACAGAGGGTACAGGGGGCTGTGCCAGACAGAGGGTACAGGGGGCTGTGCCAGGCAATGAAGGGTACAGGGGGCTGTGCCAGACAATGAAGGGTACAGGGGGCTGTGCCAGACAAAGAGGGTATGGTGGGCCTGTGCCAGAAAGTGGGAAAAGGGGGATTGTGCCAGTAAATAGGAGTACATGGGGACTGTCCCAATGGGTAATTGGGGGAACCAGTACAGACCATTCATTCTATATAATATAATCCATTTACATCTCTCCCCAGTTCCCCAGATGGAACCACCTTGTGTGAAGTTTTCAGGCAGCGGATGTGTCAGACGCCTAGAAAGGGTTCGATAGATACTAGAGGGCGGGACTTCTGGTCACCTCTGAATAAAGACAAGATTGATGTGATCACCTTGTTATCCGGACAGTTAAATACCCGATAACCTTATGTCACACTCCACAATGGAACATCCATCATTTATTTCATTTTAATATAAATCTTTGGATGGTTTAGCTAACGAGACTGAGGACTAAACCCAGGGCTGCGTACGGCAGCTCATTAAACAACCATTGAGACATCTCACCCTTATTCATACACCACACACGGCACTGTGTACTGGCTGGGGTTAATACGGAGGTTCTGTCTTGTGCAGAGGCTTAAACATTTCATTGTAATGTTTAAAGGAGAACTGAAGTATAAATGACCCTGACTGAATTCTCCGTAATCGGCAGCTTTTTATTGTGTTGGCTTCTTAAACAGTGGGTCAGTGACCCAGATACCGACCTGCACATGCTCAGTGAATTCTTTAGCCCCTCCTTCTCCAATTCTGTCAATTAACTACGAGGTGACCTGTTTGCGTCCTCTCTCTTTTTACGACAAGTGAGAACATCATTGGTTAGGCTGCAGAAATCAGGAAATGATGGAATCCTGCACAGTTACAAATTATTAATTTAGTACGCCTTTAATTGTCTTGATTTCCTTTTAGGCTTAGCTGGTGCGTACCCTTTCCTAAGTGGTGTCACCGTCTGATACAGAGTGTTGCATATTTTCTGCGCGTTTCCACGCGTTTCGCCGTGATAACAAAATCCTTATTGGCCTGAGGCGTCAATGCGTCTCCGAGGGTGGGCGTAAGGTTTCTATAATACAGGTTTTATTTTCCTGGCAAATTTCTTTGTGTGTTGCACATTTAGTTCTTTTTAGTAATTGCAGCTGATGATGTCGGAGCTTCGCCCCCAGAGTGACGCCTTGTGCCGTCTCATTCACCGGGTCCGTTACTATGGCAGCAATAGATGAAATTATTAAACACCTGGATTATAGAAACCCACCGTGTTTATCCCCCCCACCTCGTATGGAACCAATGGGGAACAGAGATGGTTTATTGTCCTTGTGAGGTCACGGTTTATCAATGTTATTCTATTGATCTTAATCGCCCCCCCCCCCCAGTTTATTTATATAGTTATAATCTATACCTTATCATGCACGGAGACCTGGCCAATCCCAGGACAACTTACACAGATGGTTTAAGGTCTCCATAGACCCAACAATCACAGTTGTTCGATCCGGGTATCGTACGATCATCATTTTTTTTTCTTAATTGGGCAAATCGGAAAAAAATAATTCCACCAGCTTATCGGATTTTACGATCCCCGGATTCTACAACCACATCTATGGCAAGAATAAATCTATAGCCCAGACAGGGAGCAGCGACCCTGACAGGTGTCCAGGTGTAATCATTGGCTACCGACCTTCCTTTCCTGTCCGCTAAGCTGATTGGTCATTGGTGATTGTGGTTTTGATCTCCTATTAGATGTGAACCCTGCAGGCAGCTGATCTCTCTGTCTGCACTGTTGGCTGTGCTAGTAATGTGAATGGTCTGGATCCACCCAGATAAACCTGTGACCTCATTGTGTTTACCTGAACAGTCATTCTTCCCCAGCTGGTTTCCAGGTGATAAACCTCTGTGGGAGTTGCCCGTAGGGAACATTATTATTATTGTTATTATTATTATTATAGTGCAAAACGCAGACAGTGGCTTAAAGCTACAGCCTCCCCTTTCTGTTAACTATTTACTGTGCTCCGTATCGAATCCCCCTAGAAATTACAGGGAGGCAAAGGGTTAATTTCTAGGGAACAATGATATAAACAGATGGATCATAATAAAGGGTAACTAAGCCACCAATTGAAAATATATTATTATTGATGTTAACGAGACAGATTCAGTAAATGAATAAAATGTATAAACTACACCGGTCGGTGAATTATTCCTGTTAATGTCTAATAATTTAACTCTCCAGCTGCCAGTGGGGATTTTGGTTAATGTCCTTTGTCTTTTGCCCTTCCAGGCAGAGTTTACTGATGACCCAAACACCAGTGAACCAAAGACCTTCCAGCGTGGTCAGTGATGGCTCCACCGCAGTCACCAATTCTACCGCCGACGCCAAGTTGGTCACTACTAAGGTAAGAAGCCGGGAAGATGGCCCGTAACTGTCCCTTTAATAGGTGGGGCAGTGGTATTGAGCTGTGGCAGTAACCAAACCTGTCCACTGGGAGGCAGTAGTAATGATGTTACAAAGGCAGGAAGGGAATTAAAGGGCCAGGATCTCAAAATAAAAAGATGTATCTGCATATTTTGTGATTATTTCTAGCCTGCTGTTTTCCTGGAACAAACCCTTTAGTATAGTAATAATGTATCTGATCCTGCGGGTATTGTGCAAAGATTTCTGCTAGAGTTTGTATGGCAGCTCCCACAGATATACTGATTGCTGTGCAACGTAAGAACAAAGCATATCCAAGAATGCTAATTAGGAGGGTGACAGCAGGGAGAGAGAATATCACTAGAGGATGCTGGGTACAAAATGGCAGATAAGACCCTAGCGAGGTCTGTCACTGAGGTTTCACTCTTTGTCCTTTGTACGAATGATGGAGCCGACCGCGCGTCTTGTCATGTTGAGCTATGGTCGGATCGCCCGGCACTCACCGAGGATACATTGTGAATTATTACTGCTCCGTCCACAAGGTTGGTTTCTAACCGTAAATCACACGGTCCAATCCATTTATTTCCAATCTGCCTGGAACCAATCTGCCACATACATGGAACCAATCTGCCACATACATGGAACCAATCTGCCACATACATGGAACCAATGAAAATATATTTTTAGCATTATTTAATGGGCTCTCTGCTCGGTGAAAGCAAATCACTTTCTGGGTACCGCCCATTATCATGAATATTAATTAACCTTGCACAGGACAAACTTCCTATAACGAGGAGACGAATATGGAGCTTAATTAAACACATCGGAATAATCTAATCTGAATAAAATCCAAATCCCATATGGATAACACAGTCTGTTTCACGTGGGTCACACGGCCTTATCCTAACGCCCTTACCCTAACGCCCTTACAGGGAAGAAACATTTAAGGCTTCGCCAATGGGAAAAAAAAGTAGTGCAGTCGGATTAGCAGTGTGACAGATTGTGAAGCCGATTTCAGATCCATGAAAGATCGCACGACTGGCGGAACATTTGCTGTAATTCCCTAAAATGCTGGGTTATAATACAGTATAAGGGATCTGTATCATAAGTTATAATACATTATAAGGGATCTTATATTATAAGTTATAATACATTATAAGGGATCTATATTATAAGTTAAAATACATCTCTATTATAGTGGCAGAATTCTGCTTTCCTCCCTCTTCCTGGGTCCTTTTCAATTGAGCCGACTTCTAACTCCCTTTCATTTAGGGTATAACTACCATTCATGTTGTTTTTAGAAAAATGTGGAACTTTTCATTAAAGGGCATGTCCACCTCCAAAACTAAAATTGAACCCACGGCAGACTCTCAGCCAATCACAGACTCAGCGGCCGGTCAGGCCCTTATTGCTACTCCGTTACCTGAAGTAGGGATAGAGACAATCAGATGTAAGCTTTCAAATGTTAAATAGGATCTGATTGGTTGGGGCAAAATTAGCACCATTTTAAACGATAAGAACGTTTATTGGATCTCCCTGATAGTATTTTGTTGCCCTTTTAATTCAGTTTTAGGATATTACTGAAGGAAAAAAGAATAATACTATTTAATGAAGGGAGCCTGTGTTTCTACAGGACAGGTTCTGTCTCTTTAAGACTGGACTGCAGCTCCGTATTAATAATGCACTGGAATTAATTAAAGGGAGGTAACTAGAGCCCAGTGATTCCGTTTCAGCTTTCCTAGTTGTGTCTGTATCGTGTACAACGTCCCTTGTATTGTGTCGCCATTACAATGGGGCTCAGCCCATTGTTTTACACATTGTAACATTTTCATGGAATCCCAGTTTCCCACCTTGTAACCGTCATTTCACAGTCGGGGATCAGCCTTGGATGGGGGTTGGACCCCACTGATAAATAGTTCAGCTCTCGCCCTGCCTCCCGCACTTCAAAGAAAAACATTGTTACAATATTGTATTCAGGCAGGGAACTGACGACTTATCTGTAACGATATTTTTCTTTGAAGTACGGCAGGCAGAGGGCGAGCTGAGCTTCTGGCAGTAAAACGTTAAAGGCTTCGATCGTACGTAAAGCGTTTTTTTTTTTTGCCGTTTCTGTTGAGTTTGTCTACGGCATGCTTTAGTACAAAAGACGCAAGACAATTGATTTTTGTATAGGAATGTCGCGATAGTGTTCTACACAAACACTTGGAAATGCGTAGAAGCGCGCTGAAAAAAACGCTTACAGGTGTACATTTTTGTGCGTTTTTTCGTTTTGTTTTTTTGTTGCTGTTAACTTAATAGAATAGTTTAATGGTTCTTTAATTGGGAGAAAACACAATGCAACAGAATCTTGGTGCTCTTTATAGCAATCCTAAATAACTTTAGCAATAACTAATAACTAGACATAGCTCAGTACATAAACAATAACAGAGGTATTTTGTAATACTCCCCCATGGACATACTATGTAATAATCCCCTATAGACATACTATGTAATAATCCCCTATAGACATATTGTGCTATTATCCCCTATAGATATACTATGTAATAATCCCCCATAGACATAGTTTATAGTATTTGAGGTTGAATAAAGACATACGTCCATCCAGTCCAACCCATCTAGCAATATCCTCATTTCCTGCCTAACTGTTGATCCAGAGGAAGGCAAAAAACCCCCACCAAATTTATGAAGGGGAAAAAATTCCTTCCTGACTCCAAGTGGCAATCGGAAATTTCCCTGGATCAACTCAATATTATTATCCCCTATAGACATACTATGTAATAATCCCCCATAGACATATTGTTATTATCCCCTATAGACATACTATGTAATAATCCCCTATAGACATATTGTTATTATCCCCTATAGACATACTATGCAATAGTCCCCTATAGACATACTATGTAATAATCCCCTATAGACATACTATGTAATAATCCCTTATAGACATACTATGCAACAGTCCCCTATAGACATACTAAGCAATAGTCCCCTATAGACATGCTATGTAATAATCCCCTATATACATACTATGTAATAATCCCTTATAGACATACTATGCAATAGTCCCCCATAGACATACCATGTAATAATCCCCTATAGACGTACTATGCAATAGTCCCCTATAGACATACTATGTAATAATCCCCCATAGACATACGATGTAATAATCCCCTATAGACATACTATGCAATAGTCCCCTATAGACATACTATGCAATAGTCCCCTATAGACATACTATGCAATAGTCCCCTATAGACATACTATGTAATAATCCCCTATAGACATACTATGTAATAATCCCCTATAGACATACTGTTGTTATCCCCTATAGACATACTATGTAATAATCCCCTATAGACATACTATGTAATAGTCCCCTATAGACATACTATGTAATAATCCCCTATAGACATACTATGTTATTATCCCCTATAGACATACTAACATACTATGTAATAATCCCCTATAGACATACTATTTAATAACCCCCTATAGACATACTATGTAATAATCCCCTATAGACATACTATGTTATTATCCCCTATAGACATACTATGTATAGTCCCCTATAGATGTACTATGTAATAGTCCCCTATAGATGTACTATGTAATAGTCCCCTGTAGACGTACTATGTAATAATCCCCTATAGACACACTATGTCATAATCCCCTATAGACATACTATGTAATAATCCCCTATAGACATACGATGTAATAGTCCCCTATAGACATACTATGTAATAGTCCCCTATAGACATACTATGTTATTATCCCCTATAGACATGTGATCTATCTCACCAATACTTAACAGTGACTTTACCAAATTAAATTTTTGGTTTCAGGCACCTAAACCCACCCACAAGATTCACAGCTTTGGCAAACGAGACCAGTCCATCAAACGCAATCTGGATGTCCCAGTGGTGGTCCGCGGTTGGCTCCATAAACAGGTACCGCACTGCTAGGTGTTGCTTCATTCCCCAACCTGTTGTATGTATGTCGGTGAGCGACCACGCTGATTAAATATTCACTATTCTCACCTACCCAGCGATATAGAGACCCGTACAGTCTATTGCTGTGTAGCTATAGCACAGGAGCCCCCCTTAGCAATGTTATCAGTGGGATTCTCTGTCTATAGGACAGCTCTGGCATGCGGCTGTGGAAAAGACGCTGGTTCCTGCTGTCTGACTACTGTTTGTTCTACTACAAAGGTAAGTGATCTACCAACTGTACAAGCACTGTGATTGGCTAACAAAACTCCAATGATGTTGGAGCTCCAATGAAAAGTTTTACCTTAGAAACAGTAAATATTGTCCGAGGCCTATGAATCCCTGTGCACACCCGTGTAGTTGCTTTAGCTGCTTCCTGTAAGGCACTACCGCTGACACTACAGTTTGTGTAACAAACGAGCCTGTGAAATCTGGAACTCTGTGTTCCATTAGAAACAAAGTGACTTGTTTATGTCTGTTTGTAAATCTGCAGATAGCCGGGAGGAGGCGGTTTTGGGGAGCGTCCCCCTGCTTGGTTATGTTGTGTCCCCCGTGGGAATAGAGGATCGGATAAACCGCAAGTATTCCTTTAAGGTACCATTTCCACCTATAGTTTAAAATATTTAGTTTAAAGGGCAACTCCACCCTCATAAGAACATCTTTTAGAAAGAATGGCCTCTTTATAATATGTTGATATATCATAGTTTGTCCTATGAATTCATTACTGTATGCCTGCTATGCTTCTGGATGCCTCATGGAAACTGAGCAATTTAGAAACCTGTACTGAGCCTGTACTGAGCCTGGGCATGCTCAGAAGAGACAGACAGGGGATTAACATTCAGTCATTGGCTGTGATGTCAACTGTCACATCCATAACTGACAGTTACTAACTGGAAGAACCAGGAAGCAGAAACAGGGGCAACAGGACATTGTGCAGGATTTCAGGTTAGACTTATATATTTCACATTTCAAACTATTTCCGTTTAGGGTTTGGGGGGTGATTTACCTGTATGTTTTCATTTTAGGGCTGGACTTGCCCTTTAATGGGAATGTCCACCCTTAAAACAAAACTTGTCAGTTGCCCGTTACCTGCCCCCAATTCCAACTGATCTATTTGGCACATTATTTCCATTCATTACTAACCAGATATTTAATGATAATTATTGTCCCCATTCTGTCAGGGTAAGCTGGCTCCTCCCTCCATGCTGTCAATCAAGGCTGTGACTGCTGACATCACAACCAATGATTGATTGCAGTTTTACCTGCTGTCTCCACTGCACATGCTCAAGCTTATAAAAAGCTCATTGAGGTGAGGAATGGAGGAAGATCCCTTTACCAGAAATCATTGAATATCTGGTTACAAATACGTGTAATAAACTGGTCAAAATAGCAGTTGGGGTTGTGGACAGATAAGTGGACATGCCCTTTAACAGCAGCTAATGAATGAAAGAACATCCGGCCATATGACAGGATAATTGTGATTGGAATAGCCATTCGACGGGCTCTTGTTTGTATTTATACATATGGGTGGGAGCTGCCATATTGTTTCCCTTAGACAGTACAGTATGAGGGTATAGCTTATTGTATGTACAGAACATTCCTCTCTGTATATTTATACATATGGGTGGGAGCTGCCATATTGTTTCCCTTAGACAGTACAGTATGAGGGTATAGCTTATTGTGTGTACAGAACATTCCTTCTCTGTATATTTTATTTATACATATGGGTAGGCTGCCATATTGTTTCCCTTAGACAGTACAGTATGAGGGTATAGCTTATTGTGTGTACAGAACTTCCTTCTCTGTATATTTATACATATGGTGGGAGCTGCCATAGTTGTCCCCTTAGACAGTACAGTATGAGGGTATAGCTTATTGTATGTACAGAACATTCCTTCTCTGTATATTTATACTATGGGTGGACGCGCCATATTGTTTCCCTTAGAAGTACAGTATGAGGGTATAGCTATTGTGTGTACGAACATTCCTTCTCTGTATATTTATACATATCGGTGGGAGCTGCCATATGTTTTCCCTTAGACAGTACAGATGTAGGGTATAGCTTATTGTGTGTACAGAACATTCCTTCTCTGTATATATTTTATACATATGGTGGGAGCTGCCATATTGTTTCCCTTAGACAGTACAGTATGAGGGTATAGCTTATTGTGTGTACAGAACATTCCTTCTCTGTATATTATATTTATACATTATGGTGGGAGCTGCCATATTGTTTCCTAGACGTACAGTATGAGGGTATAGCTTTTGTATGTACAGAACATTCCTTCTCTGTATATTTATACATATGGGTGGGAGCTGCCATATTGTTTCCCTTAGACAGTACAGTATGAGGGATAGCTTATTGTTGTACAGAACATTCCTTCTCTGTATATTTATATTATACATATGGGTGGGAGCTGCCAATTGTTTCCTTAGACAGTACAGTATGGGGTATAGCTTATTGTATGTACAAACATTCCTTCTCTGTAATTACATATGGGTGGGAGCTGCCATATTGTTTCCTTAGACAGTACAGTATGAGGGTATAGCTTATTGTATGTACAGAACATTCCTTCTCTGTATATTATATTTATACATATGGGGTGGGAGCTGCCAAGTGTTCCCTTAGACAGTACAGTATGAGGGTATAGCTTATTGTGTGTACAGAACATTCCTTCTCTGTATATTTATACATATGGGTGGGAGCTGCCATATGTTTTCCCTTAGACAGTACAGTATGAGGGTATAGCTTTTGTATGTACAGAACATTCCTTCTCTGTATATTTATATTTATACATATGGGTGGAGCTGCCATATTGTTTCCCTTAGACAGTACAGTATGAGGTATAAGCTTATTGTGTGTACAAGAACTTCCTTCTCTGTATATTTATATACATATGGGTGGGAGCTGCCATATTGTTTCCCTTAGACAGTACAGTATAGAGGTATAGCTATTGTATGTACAGAACATTCCTTCTCTGTATATTTATACATATGGTGGGAGCTGCCATATTGTTTCCCTTAGACAGTACAGTATAGGGTATAGCTTATGTGTATGTACAGAACATTCCTTCTCTGTATATTTATACTATGGGTGGGAGCTGCCATATTGTTTAAGACAGAAATAAGGTTTCGTTCCCAGTGAGTACAGAACATTTCAGAACTGTATATTTATTTGCATTAATAATAAAGTGGGCTGCATATTAAGTCCCTCACAGCTGTTAACCATTTTGTATAGTACGAAGGCTGTATAATCCTGGCTGCGTTCTGTGCTGATCCCCATTGCAGTGAATTAATCAGCATATTTCCCGTAGTAGAGAGTCCGTGTGAGGGGGGCGGTAGGGACGATAATAAATCCCTGTGATCAGCGCAATGGTGTCCAGTGCAGACAGAGTTGCTGATTGTGTGTTGGTGAAAGGCTGTTAACCCAGTGATTGCTGTGTAAGGATTGGGAATGATTAGCTCCCGATACATTGGGGTCTCTGTGATTTCTGCTCCCCTGGTAATCGGGGGTCAGTGTGAAGGAACGAAAGTGACATTTCCATCTCGTTATGAAGATTAAACTGTTCTATAGGGAGGGTCAAGTTGTCCTTTAAATGTGAAAGGAGAAGTTGACAAGTTGAGATTGCGGCAGATTTACCGTGGTTAAGTTTGTACCGAAGTTAAACTGCACCTAATCCCTCCCTCCCCCTGCACATTGTCTTTTGTCTGTGGATAATTCGGGGATCATTTTTTTTTTCTATTTGGAATTAGCCGAGACTTTTCCCAATTCCCAGCCGCTCCCCTGTCACCGGGCCTGGTACAACGCTTGTATTTTCACTATTTATTCACCGGGCCTGGTGCAATGCTTGTATTTTCACTATTTTTCACCATGCCTGGTGTACGCTTTTATTTTCACTATTTATTCACCATACCTGGTGTAACGCTTGTATTTCACTATTTATTCACCGGGCCTGGTGCAACGCTTGTATTTTTACTATTTATTCACCGGGCCTGGTGTAACGCTTGTATTTTCACTATTATTCACCATGCCTGGTGTAACGCTTGTATTTTCACTATTTATTCACCGGGCCTGTGTGCAACGCTTGTATTTTCACTATTATTCACCGGGCCTGGTGCAACTGCTTGTATTTTCACTATGTATTCACCGGGCCTGGTGCACTGCTTGTATTTTCACTATGTATTCACCGGGCCTGGTGTACGCTTGTATTTTCACTATTCACCGGGCCTGGTGTACGCTTTATTTCACTATTTTTCCCGGGCCTGGTGCAACGCTTGTATTTCATATGTATTCATATTATTCCCGGGCTGGTGCAATGCTTGTATTTTTCACTATTATTCACCGGGCCTGGTGCAATGCTTGTTCACTATGTATTCACCGGCCTGGTGGCTCAACGCTGTATTTTCACTATGTATCACCGGGCCTGGTGCAACGCTTGTATTTTCCTATTATTCATCACCGGGCCTGGTGCCTGCAGTGTATTTCACTATATTCACCGGGCCTGGGGTAACGCTTTGTATTTTCATCTTATTCACCGGGCCTGGTGAACGCTGTATTTTCACTTTTATTCACGGCCTGGTGAACGCTTGTATTTTCACTATGTATTCACCGGGCCTGGTGCACGCTGGTATTTTCACTATGTATTCACCGGGCCTGGTGTAACACTTGTATTTTCACTATTTATTCACCGGGCTCTGGTGCAACGCTTGTATTTTCACTATTTATTCACCGGGCCGGGTGCAACGCTTGTATTTTCACTATTTATTCACCGGGCCTGGTGCAACGCTTGTATTTTCACTATTATTCACCGGGCCTGGTGCGCAAACGCTTGTATTTTCACTATGTATTCACCGGGCCTGGTGCACCACTTGTATTTTCACTATTTATTCACCGGGCCTGGTGCAACGCTTGTATTTTCACTATTTATTCACCGGGCCTGGTGCAATGCTTGTATTTCACTATTTATTCACCGGGCCTGGTGTAACGCTTGTATTTTCACTATTTAATTCACCGGGCCTGGTGCAACGCTTGTATTTTCACTATTTATTCACCAGGCCTGGTGTAACGCTTGTATTTTCACTATTTATTCACCATAACGGGAAAAGAACGAACGCGCAATAAGGAGAATTGGGGGAAAGCTGATGGGTTTGTTTTGTCTGTTCCAGGCCGTCCACGCCGGGATGCGATCGTCCATTCAGCCAATGAATTCTGGGATGCGGACGTACTACTTCAGTGCGGATACACAGGAGGACATGAACGGGTGGATCAGGGTGATGAACCAGGCAACATCACAATTATAAGTGGGATCAATAACTTATAAGTTATAATACATTATAAGGATCTATATCATAAGTTATAATACATGATACGGGATCGTATCATAAGTTATCATACAGTATATGTATCTATATTTAGTTAATAATACATTTAAGGGATCTGTCTCATAAGTATAATACGTATAAGGATCTGTAAAATCAATAAGTTATCATACAGTATAGGGATCTGTAATCATAATTTAATACGTAAGGGGATCTGTATCATAGTTATAAAATACAGTATAAGGGTCTGTATCCTAATTATAATACAGTAATAAGGACTGTATCATAAGTTATAATACAGTATAAGGGATCTGTATCATAGTCTAAATACAGTATAAGGGATCTGTATCATAAGTTATAATACATTATAAGGGATCTGTATCATAAGTTATAATACAGTATCAAGGGATCTGTATCATAAGCTATAATACAGTATAAGGGATCTGTATCATAATTATAAACAGTATAAGGGATCTGTATCATAAGTTATAATACATTATAAGGGATCTGTATCATCAGGTTAATCCATTATAAGAGATCTATATTATAAGTTATAATAACTTATAGGATCTTTATCATAAAGTTATAATACATTATAAGGGATCTTATCCTAAGTTTATAATACGTTATCAAGGGATCTGTATCATAAGTTATAATACATGATAAGGGATCTATATTGTAAGTTATAAAACATTATAAGGGATCTGTATAATAAGTTATAATACAGTATAAGGGATCTATATTATAAGTTCTAAACATTATCAAGGGATCTGTATCATAAGTTATAATACATTATAAGGGATCTGTATCATAAGCTATAATACAGTATAAGGGATCTGTATCATAAGTTATACTACAGTATAAGGGTCTGTTCATAAGTTATAATCCATTATAAGGTCTGTATCATAAGTTATAATACATTATAAGGGATCTGTATATAAGTTATAATATGGATAGGGTCTGTATGAGTATAATACATTATAAGGGATCTGTATAATAAGTTATAATACATGATAAGGGATCTATATTGTAAGTTATAAACATTATAAGGGTCTATATCTATAAGTATAATACATTATAAGGGATCTAGTATCATAATTATAATAAGTATAAGGGATCACGTGTATCTAAGTTATAATACATGTATAAGGGATCTATATTCATAAGTTATATAAGTTAAGGGATTCTGTATCATAAGTTATAATACATTATAAGGGATCATATATAGTTACTATAGGTCTTCTAATTAAATACATTATAAGGGTCTGATATCATAAGTTATACATTTGCTATATATAGTTATAAGAGGATCTGTATCCTAGTAAACGGTAGATTATATAATTATCAGTATAAGGGATTTTATCATAAGTTATAATACAGTATAAGGGGATCTAAGTCATTATGTCTATAAGTTATTATCCAGTTAAGTCTAGTTCGGATCTATATTCTGTATAAGGTTATACAGTATAAGTGATCTTAATCCAATAAGTTATAATACATTATAGGGATCTATATAATTCTAATCTAACAGATCGACTATTATAGTACGATGTCACTAATAATATATAAGGTTGATGTTAAAGTTATAATATTATAAGGGATCTGTATCTATAGTATAATACATATAAGGGCTTAGTATCATAAGTTTACTAATACATTATAAGGGATCTATATTATAAGTTATAATACATATCTTATCATAGTAGGATATAATTAATAAGGGATTATAGCATTATAAGGTATTCATGATATATCTATTTATTAGAGATCTAGTATTAAGTTTTAATACTACATTATAAAGGGATCTGTATTAACGTTATGAATACATTATAAGGGATCTTGCATTATAAGGTATATAATAACATTATAAGGGATCTTGTATATTACGAAGTTAAAATACTTATAAGGGATCTAATATTATAAGGTTCAATACATTGATAAGGAGCTCTATATTATAATTTTTATAATACATTTAGAGGGATCTATATTATAAGTTATACATAAGCATCTATAAGGAGTTAATACATAAAGGATCTATATATACGATATAATAACGGAATCTGTATCATAAGTTTAATAATTATAAGGGATCTATATCATACGTTGTATACATTATAAGGGATCTTGTATCATAAGTTATTACATTGCCTAATAAGTTCAAAGGATGTATAGTTTACATTAAGTTTATAATAATTATAAGTGGATTCTAATTATAAGTCTATTAAGTAATAAGGGATAAGGGGATCTTATCAAAGTTATAATACATATAGGGTCTAGTATTCATAAGTTGATACTACGTATAAGGGATTGTAATCATAAGTATAATACATATATGGTCTGTATCATAAGTTAATACATTATAAGGGTCTGAGTCTAGTTATAATCATATGTCATATTATAGTTAAATACATTTAGTCATATTAGGGATTGTATAGATTATAATATAATATACAGTTTAAGGATTCTAAGTACAGCTTCATATAAATTATATTATAATATGAATACAGTATAAGGGACGTATCTAGTAATACATACGGGCTCATTATTAGCGTATATATAGATCTAATATCAATACATTATAAGGGATCTGTATCATAAGTTTAACTCACATTATAAGGGATCTGTTGTATCAATAGTTTATAATACATGATAAGGGACTGTATCTAAGTATAAACATTCAAAATAAAATGGGATCTTATATAATAGTTATAATACAGGTGAACAGATCTATTTATAAGTTATAAATAACATGTTCAACGAAGATCTGATATTAAGTAATATTGGATTATATAAGATCAGTTAACGTGGATCTGTATAAGTTATAATATCCAGTATTAAGGGATCTTATCATAAGATATAATTACATGTATAAGGGATCTGTATCATAAGTTTATAATAGGCTATTGAACAGATAACTTATTTTAAAATTTCTAATAAGTTATAATTTCCATACATTACGGGATCCTGTATCATAGCTAGTACTACAGTATACAGGGATCTGTATCTAAGTTATAATCGCTTATAAGGGATCTGTATCATAAGTATAATACAGATAGGAGATCGTATCATAGTTATATCCATTATAAGGGATCTGTATATAGGCTTATAATCGTCTTATAAGGGATCTGTATCATAAGTTGAAATACATTATAAGGTGACATCTATATTATAGAGAACAGTTAGCATCTATACATATAAGGATCTGATATATAAGTTACTATACAGTTGGGATAAGGGATCTGTATCATAAGCTATAATACAGTATAAGGGATCTGTATCATAAGTTATAATAACTTCATAGGATCTGTATCAAAGATAATCGTTATAGGATCCTGTACAAAGGTTATATTAGGGATCTAGTATCATAAGTATTAGAATACATATAAGGGATCTGGTATCAATAAGCTATAATACATTATAAGTGGATCTGTATCAAAGTTAGAATACAGTTAAAGGGATCATGTATCATGCATTTATATACAAGTATAAAGTGTTACTGTATAAGTTATAATACCATACAGGGATCTGTATAATCAGCGATTAATACTCCAGTATAAGGGACTATCATCAATAGTTATAACTACGTTAAGGGATCTATATTAAGTTATATAATATAGGACATATTTAGTTAAATCATATAGGGATCTGTATCAAAGTTATAATTACAGTATAGGTCTGTTTGTATATCGTATAAGGGCTGTATATATTAAGTTATAATACGATATAGGGATCTGTATCTAATTAAGATATACATATAGGGATTGTATATTAATAGTTATATATACATTATAGGGATCTATTAATAAGTTATAATACAGTATAAGGGATCTAGTTGAAAGTTATAATACATTATAAGGATCTTATTCATAAGTAATAATACCATATAAGGATCTATTATCCAGTTATATCCGGATTAACGGGATCTTAATCATAAGTTATAAACATTATACGGGATCTGTTCATAAGTTTAATACATGATAAGGATCTATATATAAGTTATAAATACATTAAGGATCTATTCATAAGTTATATACATATAAGGGATCTGTATCCTAAAGTTATAATCAGTATAAAGGTGATCTGATATCAAGTTGATACATACAGTATAAGGGATCTGTATCAATCGTTATAATACAGTTAGTACTGGGATCGGTATCATAAAGTTTATATCAGTATAGGGACTGTATCATAGTATTATAACATCAGTATAAGGGCATCTGTATAAAGTTACAAATACAGTTATTAAAGGGATCTTAATAAATACATAAAGGATTATATATAATCATTATTATAAGGATCTTTGTATATTCAAAAGGCGTATAATGTTTAATACAATTATAGGGATCTTTATAGTTAAATCATATAAGGTCTATTATATTATATCATAGTATAGAGGATCTTATAAAGTATCAATACTGTATAAGGGATCTGTATTCATAGTTAATACAGTATAAGGATGGATATAAGGTTAATAATACATTATAAGGGATCTGTATCATAAGTTATACATACATTATATATAAGTAAGGGATCGTATATAAAGTTCATATGTATAAGGGATCTTTTAATTTTCATAAGTATATCATTGTATAAGGGATCTGTATATATAAGTGTAATATACATTATAAGGGATCGGTATCATAAGTATAATACGTTACAGGGTAATTATTAGAAGTTATAGCAGTATATAAGGGATCTATATTATAAGTTATATACATTTATAGGGGGAGCTCTAGTTATAAGTTATATACGTTATAATGGATCATATTATAAGTTATATCATATAATGGATGATCATAGTTATCATATAAGGTCTGTATCATAATAAAACATTATAAGGGATCGTATAATAGTATAACTCAGGAATTCGATAATAAGTTGAACGTATAGGGTCGAAAAGTTTAACAGGGGATCTATCAAGTTATAAGTCACAGTATAGTAGGGATCTATTATAAGTTATATACAGTTAAATAAGTAGGATATGTTTAATACAGTTATAAGCTACTAAAGGGATCTCTATTTATAAGTTATAACATTTAATATGGATCTATATTATAAGTTATACAGTATAAGGGATCTATATTATAAGTAAATACACCTATAGGGATCTATATTATAATGTATAATACTTATAAGGGATCTATAGTATACGTTATAATATACGTATAAGGATCTTATTATAAGTTATACAGTATAAGGATCTATATATAAGTTATAATACATTTTATAGGATCTATATTATAAGTATTAATAGTTATAAGGATCTATGTTATAAGTAACGTAGGATCTAATAGTTATAATCGTTATTAAGGATTATTATAGTTAACATAAGGGATCTTTTTAAGTTATAAATACATTATAGGGATCTATATTATAGTTAAATTACGATTATAATTAGGATTCTAATTATTAATAATTTAGGATTATATATACAGTTAATAAGGGATCTATACTATAAAAGTTTATAATAGGTATAAGGGATCTATATTATAGTATCATAAAAACTCTATATTTAAGTGTAAATCCTCACTCCCTTCGGAAGTCTTTAATTGAGTAGTTTAATCCATCATTGTAGGGTACTACCTATTATGAGTTTTATACATATAAGGATATTTATAGTTAAGGAATACCTCCAATCTATTAAGGGCGACTCTCGCTTTCCATCCTCGCGGCGTCTGGTCCTTTTCTAATGTACCGGACTTCAACCAACCACTCGCGCTTGCCTCTTTCGGGAGAACACCATTTTATTTGTTGTTGTTTTCAGCTGACAACACCTTCCCCCATGTCGCAATTTTCATTAAGGCATCCACCTCACCTCTGAAATTACCCGGGCAGTCTCCTCACTCAAGACTGCAGCTGGCCGGTCTAGGCCACCTCTCGACTGGTACGGGACTACGATCACATCGTTAGAGCTGTCAATAAATAGTCGATTGGTGGGAAAATTACGCACAGATTTACGATAAGAACGATTGATTGGTCTTCCTGAGGAGTATTTTGTGCCCTGTTAAGTCGATTTGTAAGGATATCCGCTGACGGAATCCCCAATACTATGTAAGCAGGCGACCTGGTCATATCTACCAGGCAGGTTCTTGGATCTTACAGACTGGCCTGCGTCGTATACTGAGATCGCCTGCAATATTGGGAGGTAACGTACAAAAAAATTTTTCCTCGTGACTCCTAGGTTGTGATCTAACGCCTAGAGATCCTCTGTATTTGTCGTCCTTAATGCGTCTCCTATGCCTCTATCCTGTTTTACACTATCTGTAGAACTTTCTTCATTCATCCCCTTTCTCTCTCGCCCACCTCTGACCAGTCTCTCCTCCCTGTTCCGGTGGATGGCACGCTCTGAGGGTCAATGACGCCCTATAGAAGCGTAGTTCATGGCCTCTCAGCCTCTGGGTCCGTCTTCCGGTCCGACTTCAATTCCCCTCCAAAATTTGATCCCAAGCAATCCAATGAAGTTCAGTAACACGGAGCATTGGTTCGGAACCGACGACCTGTCTTAGCGCCACTAGACCAGCCTTGTCGACATGCTTACAGCGAGCTACACCACGTTTCCTTGTCCGTCTTCCCGATACGGCGGCTAGCGGGCTGGGAGTTGGACCGACTCTGGTCAGGGTCGAAAAGTACTGGCAAGAGGCTCTCGACTGCGCGTGCACCCTGTACAAACCGACGTTTCTTCGCCAAGGTTGTTGCTTTTCTGTTATAGTTTGTCTACCATGTTTAGAAAAGACCAATCGACTCTTTTGTGCATAGGCGAATCGCACGACCAGAGAGTGTCATGATGCAAGACACACAACCATTTGCGATGCGAGAGGGCGCGACTGAACATCAGCAGATCTACGCTTCACGCAAGGGTGACAGAGGGCGTGTGGCCTTTTTTTCGTTTGTGTTTTTTTGTGCTGTTAAACCTCTAATAGAATGTTTTAATGGATTCTCTTAATTGGGAGAAACACCATGACAGAATCTTAGGTGTCTTTATAGCAATCCTCAATAACGTTGAATACTATAACTAGACATAGCTCAGTACATAAACACAAACAGAGGTATTTTGTAACACCCCCATGGACATACATATGTAAATAATCCCCATAGGACATCTATTATCATACAGTCCCTATAGACATATGTGCTATATTACCCCTATAATATACTATGTAAAATCCCCCATAGACAAGTTTATAGTAATTGAGGTTGAAATAAGACATACGTCCATCCAGTTCCAACCATCTAGCAAGATCCCTCATTTCCTGCCCTAACTGTGATCCAGAGGAGGCAAAAAGACCCGCCACCAAATTATGAAGGGGAAAAAATTCCTTCTGACTCCAATGGCAATCGGAAAATTTCCTGGATTCAACTCAACTATATCCTATAGACATCTACATCCCCTAAATATGTATCCCATAACATATTGTAATAAACTGGTTTATCCCTATAGACATATTGCATAGTCTAATATGAGCCCCTAGCATATGATACCTATACAACCTTGTCCCCAAGATACAAGATCCCATGACTTATACTAACCCCTATATATGTACAGATACCATGAATTCCGATACCATGTATATCTATCCGACTAGCTATCCGAGACAGCTAGATACCTGAATGATTAATATCCCAAATGGAATGTCCCTATAGACACATGCAAGTCCCTAAACATAGATTCAACGTCCCCAATATATGTATCCCCCTATAGACATACTATGTAATAATCCCAGTATAGACATACTAGTTGAACAGTTCCCTATAGACATACTATGTACTAAAGACAATTATGTGCCCCTATAGACTGTATGTAATAATCCCCTATTACTTGTAATTCATTACTCTGTATATTGATATCCCCTAAATAAGTAATAACTCTAAGACATACTATGTAATAATCCCCTAAGACATCTATGCATTATCCCCTATAGACATACTAATATGTAATAATCCCCTACATAGGAATAAACCCATAGACTACATACATCCCTGATGACATACTTGATTATATCCCCTAAGATTATAGACAATAGCTATGTAATAATGTGTAATCCCCTATAGACATACTATGTAATATCCCCTATATGACCCACTGTACTAGACTAATGTATAGACTATGAATTACCTATGTATAGGCCCCTATAGAATGTACTAGTATAGTCCCTGGAAGACATTACTATGTATACCATAACATCTCTACTCGTATATCCCTATAGACATAACTATGTTATATCCCCTAAGACATCACCACTATGTTTATCCCCCTATAGACATATAATGTAATAACTCCCCTATAGACATACTATGTAATAATCCCCTATAACATACTAGTGTATATGTCCCATAGACTTACTATGTAATAGGTCCCCGATAGATGTACATGTAATAGTCCCCTATATGATTGTACTATAATAGCCCCTGTAGACCGTAACTATGTAATTAATCCCCTTAGACACTATATACCCAATGCTATATTATCCCCTATAGACATACTATGTAATAATCCCTATAACATACTATGTAATAATCCACCTATAGACTACGATGTATTTTGAATAGTCCCCTAAGTACATCTATGAATAGTCCCCTATAACATATATGTTTTTCATCCTCTATAGAAACTGTGATCTATCTCACCCATACTTAACAGTGACTTTACCAAATTAAATTTTGGTTTCAGGCACCTAAAAAACCACCCACAGATTCACAGCTTTGGCAACGAGACCAGTCCATCAAGCAATCTGGATGTCCCAGTGGTGGTCCGCGGTTGGCTCCCATAACACGATGTACCGCACTGCCTAGGTGTTGCTTCATTCCCACAAACCTGTTGTATGTATGTGTCGGTGAGCGACCACGCTGATTAAATATTCACTATTCTTCTACCTACCCAGCGATATTATAGAGAGACCCGGACAGTCTATTGTCTGGTAGCTATAGCCAACAGGAAGCCCCCCTTAGCAATGTTATCAGTGGCGATGTCCCTGTCTATAGGACAGTCCTGGCATGCGGCCCTGTGGAAAAGACGCTGGTTCCTCATAAGTTGCTACTGTTTGTTTCTACAACAAGGTAAGTGATCTACACTGTACAAGCACTGTGATTGGCTAACAAAACTCCAATGATGTTGGCGCTCCAATGAAAGTTTTACCTTAGAAACAGTAATCTTGTCCGAGGCCTATGAATCCCTGTGCCCACCCGGTGGAGTTGCTTTAGCTGCGTCTGTAAGGCACTACCGCTGACACTACAGTTTGTGTAACAAACAGCCCCTGTAAATCTGGAACTCTGTTTCCATTAGAAACAAGGTACTTTGTTTTTATGTCTGTTTGTAAATCTGCAGATAGCCGGGAGGATGCGGTTTTGGGGAGCGTCCCCCTGCTGTTAGTGTGTGTCCCCCGTGGGAATAGAGGATCGTGATAAACCGCAGTATTCCTTTAAGTACCATTTCCACCTATAGTTTAAAATATTTAGTTTAAAGGGCAACTCCACCCGCATAAGAACATCTTTTAGAAAGATGGCCTCTTTATAATTGTTGATATATCATAGTTTGTCCTATGAATTCATTACTGTATGCCTGCTATGCTTCTGGAACTGAGCATTAGAAACCCTGTACTGAGCCTGTCTGAGTCTGGGCATGCCAGAAGAGACAGACAGGGGATTAACATTCAGTCATTGGCTGTGATGTCAACTGTCCACTCCATACTACAGTTATAACTGGAAGAACCAGGAAGCAGAAACGGGGAACAGGACATTGTGCAGGATTTCAGTTAGACTTAATATTTCACATTTCAAACTATTTCCGTTAGGGTTTGGGGGTGATTTACCTGTATGTTGTTCATTTTAGGGCTGGACTTGCCCTTTATGGGAATGTCCACCTTAACAAAACTTGTCATTTTCCGTTACCTGCCCCCAATTCCAACTGATCTATTTGGCACATTATTTCCATTCATTACAACCAAGATATTAATGATAATTATTGTCCCCATTCTGTCAGGGTAAGCTGGCTCTCTCCCTCCATGCTGTCAATCAAGGCTGTGACTGCTGACATCACAACCAATGTTGATTGCAGTTTTAACCTGCTGTCTCCCACGCACATGCTTCAAGCTTTATAAAAAGATCATTGAGTGAGAATGGAGGAAGATATCCTTTACCAGAAATCATTGAATAATCTGTTCCAAATACGTGTAATAAACTGGTCAAATAGCAGTTGGGGTTTGGACAGATAAGTGGACATTGCCCTTTAACAGCGCTAATGATGAAAGAACATCCGGCCATTGACAGGATAATGTGATTGGAATAGCCATTCGACGGGCTCTTGTTTGTATTTATACATATGGGTGGGACTGCCATATGTTTCCCTTAGACAGTACAGTATAGGGTATAGCTTTATTGTGGTAACGAACATTCTTCTCTGTATATTTATCATATGGGTGGGAGCTGCCATATTGTTTCCCTTAGCAGTACAGTATGAGGGTATGCTTATTGTGTGTACAGAACATTCCTCTCTGTATATTTTATTTATACATATGGGGTAGGGACTGCATATTGTTTTCCCTTAGACGTACATTATGAGGGTATGCTTATTGTGTGTACAGACATCCTTCTCTGTATATTTATACAATGGTGGGAGCTGCCATAGTGGTTCCCCTTAGACAGTACAGTATGAGGGATAGCTTATTTATGTACAGAACATTCCTTCTCTGTATATTTATAAGTATTGGTGGTAGCGGCCATATGTGTTTCCCTTAGAAGTTACAGTATGAGGTTATAGCTTATTGTGTGTACCGAACATCTTCTCTGTATTTATACATATCGGTGGGAGCTGCCATATGTGTTTCCCTAGACATTACAAGAAGGGGTAAGCTTATTGTGTGTACGAACATTCCTTCTCTGTATATTTATATTTATACATATGGATGGGAGCTGCCATATGTTTCCCTTAACATACATATGAGGGTATGCTTATTGTAGTGTACAGAACATTCCTTCTCTGTATATTTATATTTATCACATATGGATGGGAGCTGCCATATGTTTCCCTTAGACGTACAGTATGAGGGTATAGCTTTTGGTATGTAACGAACATTCCTTCTCTGTATATTTATACATATGGGTGGGGCCATATTGTTTTTCCCTTAGACAGTACAGTATGAGGGTAAAGCTTATTGTGTGTACAGAACTTCCTTCTCTGTATTTATAATTATACATATGGGTGGGAGCTGCCTATTGTTTTCCTGACAGTACAGTATGAGGGATAGCTTATTGTATGTACAGAACATCCTTCTCTGTATATTATAACATGGGTGGGAGCTGGCCATATTGTTTCCCTTAGACAGTACAGTATGAGGGTATTAGCTTATTGTAGTGTACAGTAACATTCCTTCTCTGTAATTTATATTTATAATATGGGCTGGAGCGTGCCATATGTTTCCCTTAGACAGTACAGTATGAGGGTATATAGCTTATTGTGTGTACAGAACATTCCTTCTCTGTATTTTATACATATGGGTGGGAGCTGCCATATGTTTTCCCTTATACTACAGTAATGAGGGTATAGCTATTGTGTTGTCGAACATTCCTTCTCTGTATATTATAATTTATACATATGGTGGGAGCTGCCATATTGTTCCTTAGACAGTACAGTATGAGGTATAGACTATTGTGTGTACACAACTTCCTTCTCTGTATATTTATATTTATACATATGGGTGGAGCTGCCATATTGTTTCCCTTAGACGTACAGTATGAGGTATAGCTATTGTATGTCCAGAACATTCCTTCTCTGTATATTTATACATATGGTGGAGCTGCCATATTTGTTCCCTTAGACACGTACAGTATGAGGTATAGCTTATTGTATGTACAGAACATTCCTTCTCTGTATATTTATTACATAGGGTGGGAGCTGCCATATTGTTTAAGACAGAAATAAGGGTTTCGTTCCCAGTGAGTACAGAACATTTCAGAAACTGTATATTATATTTGCATTAATAAATAAAGTGGGAGCTGCCATATTAAGTCCCTCACAGCTGTAACCACATTTGTATAGTACGAAGGCTGTATAAATCCTGGCTGCGTTTCTGTGCTGATCCCCATTGCAGTGAATTAATCAGCATATTTACCGTAGTGAGAGTCCGTGTGAGGGGGGCGGTAGGGACGATAATAAATCCCTGTGATCAGCGCAATGTGTCCAGTGCAGACAGAGTTGCTGATTGTGTGTTTTGGTGAAAGGCTGTTAACCCTGTAATTGCTGTGTAAGGATTGGAATGATTAGCTCCCATACACTTGGGGTCTCTGTGATTCTGCTCCCCTGGAATCGGGGGTCAGTGTGTGAAGGAACGAAGTGACATTTCCATCTCGTTATGAAGATTAAACTGTTCTATAGGGAGGGTCAAGTTGTCCTTTAAATGTGAAAGGAGAGTTGACAAGTTGAGATTGCGGCAGATTTTCCGTGGTTAAGTTTGTACACGAAGTTAAACTGACCTATCCCTCCCTCCCCCCCCTGCACATTGTCTTTGTCTGTGGATAATTCTGGGATCATTTTTTTTTTCTATTTGGAATTAGCCGAGACTTTTCCCAATTCCCAGCCGCTCCCCTGTCACCGGGCTGTGCAACCTTGTATTTCACTATTTATTCACGGCCTGTGCATCTTGTATTTTCACTATTTATTCACCAGCTGGTAACGCTTGTATTTTCACTATTTATTCCCATACCTGTTTAACGCTTGTATTTTCACTATTTATTCACCGGCTGGTGAACGCTTGTATTTTTTACTATTTATTCACCGGCCTGGTGTACGCTTGTATTTTCACTATTTTCACCATGCCTGGTGTAACGCTTGTATTTTCACTATATATTCACCGGGCCTGGTGCAAGCTTGTATTTTCACTATGTATTCATCACCGGCCTGGTGCAACGCTGTATTTTCCTATTATTCACCGGGCCTGGTGCACTGCTTGTATTTTCACTATGTATTCCCGGCCTGGTGTAACGCTTGTATTTTCACTATTCACCGGGCCTGGTGTAACGCTTGTATTTTCACTATTTATTCACCGGGCCTGGTGCAACGCTTGTTTTTCACTATTATTCACCGGGCCTGGTGCAATGCTTGTATTTTCACTATGTATTCACCGGGCCTGGTGCAATGCTTGTATTTCACTATGTATTCCCGGGCCTGGTGCAACGCTTGTATTTTCACTATGTATTCACCGGGCCTGGTGCAACGCTTGTATTTTCACTATTTATTCACCGGGCCTGGTTTCACTGCGTGTATTTTCACTATGTATTCACCGGGCTGGGTAACGCTTGTATTTTCACTATTCACCGGGCCTGGTGTAACGCTTGTATTTTCACTTTTTATTCACCGGGCCTGGTGTACGCTTGTATTTTCCACTATGTATTCACCGGGCCTGGTGCACTGCTGGTATTTTCACTATGTATTCACCGGGCCTGGTGTAACCTTGTATTTTCACTATTTATTCACCGGGCTCTGTGGCAACGCTTTGTATTTTCACTATTTATTCACCGGGCCTGGTGCAACGCTTGTATTTTCACTATTTATTCACCGGGCCTGGTGCAATGCTTGTATTTTTCACTATTTATTCACCGGGCCTGGTACAACGCTTGTATTTTCACTATGTATTCACCGGGCCTGGTGCACCACTTGTATTTTCACTATTTATTCACCGGGCCTGGTGCAACGCTTGTATTTTCACTATTTATTCACCGGGCCTGGTGCAATGCTTGTATTTTCACTATTTATTCACCGGAGCCTGGTGTAACGCTTGTATTTTCACTATTTATTCACCGGGCCTGGTGCAACGCTTGTATTTTCACTATGTTTACCCGGCCTGGTGCAACGCTTTTGTATTTTCACTATTTATTCACCATAACGAAAAAAACGAAGCGCAATAAGGAGAATTGGGGGAAAGCTGATGGGTTTGTTTTGTCTGTTCCAGGCCACCTTGCAGCTCCGAGAGTAGATGACACCAGATCTGTATGGTGTAATCCGAGAGTGGAGCTCGGGCGACCGTTAAGCGGCAATCCTCTCACAAACGGACGCCCCGCACTTACACAGTTTCCCGCAGCCCTGCGTAACGTAGACGTCGAACCACGGTAGGGGACGTGCACCGAACGAGTGGGGGCGATCAGGTGGATAGTGGCATCGGGTCCGCCCCCGACAAAACCCACCCCCCCCCCGGCCGCACTTGTCCAAACGTCACAGGGAACAAAGAGGCAAGTAAACTGTGTGTAAATCGGCACGGACCAACACCACACACTTTCCTGGCTAAATCAACACTGTGTGTTCTGGAATGTTGTGATGGGATTGTGCAGTAACCCTTACATTGCTGTACTACACAGTGTAGTGGTTTCATGTTCACCAGTAATTAAAGGGCCATTATACTCACTTTCTCCCAATCCATAGCTGCATAGTCACTAAGTCTCCACCCTGCTCAAGGTCTCTTCCAATTCTTCCCTCCTCTCTTCCAGTGTCCGTGACAGTCCGCAGTGCAGCCAATGGGAAGACAAGCTGCCTAGCAATGTTTTCCCATTGGCTGCATTATGATCTGTCACTAACAGGGGAAGAGAATAGGGGCGGAGACTTTAAGTAAGTATTGCTGTATCGCTAAGTCCTTGCCCAGAGGTTTAGCTCCTCCTGCATAGTTGGAGTAGGAGGAGCGAGGGGGAAGTGAGTATAATTGGCCTTTAAAGCTGGGAGTTGCTTGTGATTCCATTAAAGGTGAACTCAAGCAAAAACCAACCCCCTTTCCTTTAGCTGCACCCTGGGTGTGGACGTTCTTTAAATGCACCACCAATGAGAGGACGGCATCTTGCAGGGACTGTGCTCCCATTGGATCTAAAAAGGCTAGGCACACACACGCATTGGTTGGGTGGAAATATCACCTTGGCTGTACCTGGCCTGGGAATGTGTTTTTATTATAAGCCGACCACATCCCTTAGAATAAATATTCAACCACCGCCATATAATGATGTTGGTTAGCGACTCGGTAAGGCGATGACCGTACTGGAATATGTTAACGTGCGGTGGAAACATGATTCGTAATCTGGGTTTGTTTACTCACTTCCCATTGATCTTTATCTGCCAGTGATATTGAGCGGATGGAATGGCCCTCGGCACAAGCGGACAACCACGTGGATTCCTTTAAGGAATTTAAAAATCCAGCCGGTACCCAAAGGAAAGACGATTCCCAGAATAACAAGGAAAAGCTTCCGTCGGACAGGCAGGAAGAGAGGAGACGAGAGTCGGACAATGACGATCACTTTGCCGGTCCCAGATCTAAGACTTTGCTGGTCTCCAGTGACGGGGAATCGGCTTTCACCGAGTTCTCTAAAATTTACCGGTTCCAGAGAGTTCAGACACCGCAACCGCAGTCCTCGGAGAGGAACGGGACTTCCAATGCTATCAACACGAGCGCCGGCACCGCAGAGCAAAACGGTACAAACGGCTACAAGAGAGGGTTTGTCCCTCCGCCTAATCCCGAGAAACAGGGGCAGAGGAGGAGTAACCTGGCACAGGTGGAGCACTGGGTGAAGGTGCAGAAAGGAGACAGAAGGTGAGAGTTGTGGGGCACTCTAGGTGGTAACAGATTAAAGGGAAACTAAACCAGTTGCAGCTGGATCTATTATTCACATAGAGGTAGTATTGGTTTTATTTCCGCCTCCTGTGAATACGGTGATCACGGTAATGTAACTAAACCTTTCTTTAATTGGTCCAGCTCTGACACTTGTTACTTCCATTCCTCTCAGTGTTTCTGACCACACCCTCCCGAGACACGTTGTCAATCACCACAACCTTCCGTTCGAGAACTACCAAACTTTGCCAAAAGCTACCAGACTTTCCTCAGGAAGTTCCCCTCCCCCGAACCGGCATTTGCAAAGTGACTATAAATATGCACAGGACCGGGTCAGGAACTTCAAGATGTCCAACCAGGAGAGGAAAGCGACTAAGGAGGGGACAGTGTGGCAGCTCTACGAATGGCAACAGAGGCAACAGTTTAAACACGGGAGCCCGACTGGCCCAGTTTACGTGAACTCTTTGGATGCTGTGGATCGGGGCAGGAGTAGAAGTACCTTGGATGTCCCTCGCTGTATTTCCGTTCCGCCTTCTCCATCGGAAGTTCCACCGTCTTTACCAATGAAATCTTTTCCCGCAAGGCGACCGCACACACCTGCCGAAAGGGTCAACGTTCGCCCCGAGGATCGACCCCTGGACCCCCCCCTCATTGGGTCTCCAAACAAGAGCCGCCCGTACGCTCTAAAGGTGAGATGTTAAATGAGGCACCAGTGATGTCACTATGACATCATGTTAAGTCTGCTTGAATACGTTTATTTTTGTAACGTGTTTAGTTTTTTATTCTTGTTCCTCCCTTACATAGTGATTAGCGGCTCATTCATTGTAAACAGAGGGTCTTGTTATATTACACTGTTCTGCTCAGATCCACTGTGTAGCCCCCCAGATAAGTGTTTAATTGTGCTGGAATATTCTGTTGTATATTTGTGTGTCCTTCCTCCTACCCTTAGATTCATATCGGTACCACTGAACCCAGACTAGGTCCACCAGTTAGTCCTTCTCTCCTACCCTATAGTCCATATCGGTACCACTGAACCCAGACTAGATCCTCCAGTTAGTCCTTCTCTCCTACCCTATAGTCCAGTTCGAGACCTATTTACCCAGACTAGATCCTCCAGTAAGTCCTTCTCTCCTACCCTATAGTCCATATCGGTACCACTGAACCCAGACTAGATCCACTAGTAAGACCTTCTCTCCTACCCTATAGTCCATATTGGTACCACTGAACCCAGACTAGATCCTCCAGTTAGACCTTCTCTCCTACCCTATAGTCCATATTGAGACCAATTTACCCAGACTAGATCCTCCAGTTAGACCTTCTCCCCTACCCTATAGTCCATTACGGGTACCACGAACCAGATAGATCCTCCAGTTAGTCTCTCTACTACCCTATAGTCATATCGGAGATGCCAATTTACCCCAGATGAGAATACGTACAGTAAGTCCTTCTCCCCTACCTATAGTTCATATCGAGACAATTTACCAGAATAAGACATCCAGTTATACTTCCTCTACCCTATAGTCCCTATTAAGACCAATTACCCAGACTAGATCCTTCCAGTTAGGACCTTCTCCCTACTATAGTTCATATCGAGACCAATTTTACCCAGACCTGATCCTCCAGTAGACCTTCTCTCCTACCCTATGTCCATATCAGAACCACTTACCCAGAACTAGATCCGCTCCGTTAGAACCCTCTCAGTCTATCACCATTACCACTATAGTCTCCATACTCTCCATCCTCCTAAGCAAAGACCAATTTCCATAGACTAGATCTCAATTAGACCTTTCTCTCTACCCTATAGTCCTATCGTACGACGCAATACCCAGACTAGATCCTCCATTAGTTCCTTTCTCTCCTACCACAGTCCACGAGACCAATTTACCCAGACTAGATCCTCCAAGAAAGTCCTCTCTCCACCCTATAGTCCATTTCGAGACCAATTATCACCCAGCAGATCCTCCATTTAGCACCTTCCCCATACCCTATACGTTCATATCGAGACCAATTTACCAGTAACAGATCTCACAGTGAGGACCTTCTCTCCTACCCCTATAGTCCATAATCGAGACCAATTACACCCAGAATAGATCCTCCCAGTAAGTACCTCTCTCCTACCCTATGTCCATATCGAGACCAATTTACCCAGATAGATCCTCCAGTTAGACCTTCTCTCCACCCTTAGTCCATATTGAGACCATTTACAGACTAGACTTCCGTTAGACCTTCTCTCCGTACCCTATAGTACATATCGAGACAATTTACCCAGACTAGATCTCCAGTTAGACCTTTCCCCTACCTATGTCCATATCGGACCAATACCCGGATGAATCCTACAGTAAGTCTTCTCCTACCCTATAGTTCATATCGAGACCAATTTACCAGACTAGATCCTCCAGTTGACTTCTCCCACCCTATAGTCCTATCGAGACCCAATTTACCCAGACTAGATCCTCCGTAAGCCTTCTCCCCTACCCTATAGTTCCATATCGAGACCAATTACCCAGACTAGAACCCAGTAGACTTCTCCTTACCCTATAGTCATATGAGACCAAGTACCCGACTAGATCCAGTACCTTCTCCTACCCTATAGTATACGAGACCAATTTACCCAGACTAGATCCTCCAGTTAGACCTTCTCTCCTCCCTATAGTCCATATCGAGACCAAATTACAGACTCCCTCCAGTAGTCCTTCTCTCCTACCCTATAGTCCTATATCGAGACCATTTACCAGACTAGATCCTCCAGAGTCCTCTCTCCTACCCTATAGGCCATATCGAGACCAATTTACCCAGACTAGATCCTCCAGGAGCCTTTCTCCTACCCTATAGTCCTATGAGTACAATTTCCCCAGATAGATCCTCCAGTAGTCCTTCTCTCCTACCCTATAGTCCATATGAGACCAATTTACCCGAATAGATCCTCCAGTAGACCTCTCTCCTACCCTATAGTCCATATCGAGACCATTTAACCCAGACTAGATCCTCCAGTTAGCTCTCTCCTACCTATAGTCCATATTCGAGGACCCAATACCCAACAGATCGCCATTCCACTAGATCCTCCAGTAAGTCCTTCCTCTCCTACCCTAAGTCCATGAATCGAGACCAATTACCAGACAGAGCTCCAGTAGACCTTCTCTCCTACCCTATAGTCCATATCGAGACCAATTTACCCAGACTAGATCCTCCAGTTAGAACCATCTCTCCCTACCCTATAGTCCATATCGAGACCAATTACAGACTAGATCCCAGTAGAGCCTTCTCTCCTACCCTATAGTCCCTATCGAGACCAATTTGACCCAGACTAGATCTCCAGTTAGCTTCTCTCCTACCCTAAGTCCATATCGAGACCAATTTACCCAGACTAGATCCTCCAGTAGTCCTTCTCTCCACCCTAGTCCCTGAGACCAATTACCCAGATAGATCTCCAGTAAGTACCTTCTCTCCTTACCCTATAGTTCCATATCGAGACCAATTTACAGACTAGATCCTCAGTAAGTCCTTCTCTCCTAACCTATAGTATATCGAGACCAATTATACCCAGCTAGACCCCGTTAGTCTCTCCTACCCTATAGTCCCTATCGAGACAATTACCCAGACTAGATCCTCCGTAGTCCTTCTCCCTACCTATAGTCCATATCGAGACCAATTACCCGACTAGATCACCCAGTAAGTCCTTCTATCCTACCATATAGTTATATCGAGACCAATTTACCCGATAGATCCTCCAGTAAGTACCATTCTTCCTACCCTATAGTCCATATGAGACCAATTTACCCAGACTAGATCCTCCGAGTAAGTCCTTCTTCCTACCTTAGTCCATATCGAGACCAATTTACCCAGATAGATCCTCCAGTTAGACTTTCTCCTACCACTATAGTCAATCGAGACCAATTACCCAGACTAGATCCTCCAGTAGCCTTCTCTCATACCTATAGTCCAATCGAGACAATTTACCAGACTAGATCCTCAGTTAGTCCTCTCTCCTACCCCTATAGTCCATACGAGACCAATTTACCCAGACTAGATCCTCCAGTTAGCCTTCTCCCCTCTATAGTCCATATCGAGACCAATTTCCACCGACCTCAGTTAGACTATTCCTACCCTATGTTCATATCGAGACCAATTTACCCAGACTAGATCTCCAGTAAGTCCTCCCCTACCCTATAGTCCATATCGAGACCAATTCACTAATCCACCGTAGATCTACCTAGCCATATACTTACCCTAGATCTCAGATGGACCTTCTCTCATACCCTATATAGTCCATATCGAGACCAATTTACCCAGATAGTAATCCTCCAGTAGAGCTTCTCGTCCTCCGATAGTCCATATCAGACCAATTTACCTAGACCGACCTCAGTTAGACCTATCTCTCTACCCTATGAGTCATATCGAGACCAATACCCAGACTAGATCCCGTTAATGTCCTCCTCTACCCTATATGTCCATATCGAGACCAATTTACCCAGGACTGAGCCTCCCAAGTAAGTCCTTCCTCCACCTATAGTCCATATCGAGACCAATTTACCCAGACCAGATCCTCCAGTTAGACCTTCTCTCCTACCCTATAGTCCATATCGAGACCAATTTACCCAGACTAGATCCTCCAGTTAGACCTTCTCTCCTACCCTATAGTCCATATCGAGACCAATTTACCCAGACTAGATCCTCCAGTTAGACCTTCTCTCCTACCCTATAGTCCATATCGAGACCAATTTACCCAGACTAGATCCACCAGTTAGACCTTCTCTCCTGATGTCTGTATGGGGATCGCGTGATAAATCCTGTTTGGA
>CM033472.1:2961715-3251430 GCA_019447015.1 Hymenochirus boettgeri
ATAGTCCATATCGAGACCAATTTACCCAGACTAGATCCTCCAGTAAGTCCTTCTCTCCTACCCTATAGTCCATATCGAGACCAATTTACCTAGACTAGATCCTCCAGTTAGACCATCTCTCCTACCCTATAGTCCATATCGAGACCAATTTACCCAGACTAGATCCTCCAGTTAGACCATCTCTCCTACCCTATAGTCCATATCGAGACCAATTTACCCAGACTAGATCCTCCAGTAAGTCCTTCTCTCCTACCCTAGAGTCCATATCGAGACCAATTTACCCAGACTAGATCCTCCAGTAAGTCCTTCTCTCCTAAAAGAAAAGGGGAGAGGAAAAAAAAAAAGAAAAAAGTGGAAAAGAGGAAGAAAGGGGAAGAGAGAAGAAAGAAGAGGGGGGAGAGGAGAGAATAAATAGAGGGATAGAGAGGAAAAAGAGAAGTGAGAGTGGGAAGGAGAGATCAGAGGGAATGGAAGAGGGACATGAGAAAAAGAGGGAAAGAGGAAAAGGGAACAAAGAAGAAGAAGAAGGAAGGAGGAGAGGGAACTGGCGGTACGGAAGGAAATGAGAAAGAAATAATAGGAGGAGTTAAACTAAGGGGAGGGAGTGGGTAGAGAGACAAAAGTTAAAGAGAAGAAGCTAAAGTGAGACCAGGAGCCGAACCATAGAAAAATCGAGGACTCATTAGAAAAGAAGAGAGCCTCCAGTAAGGCCTTCGATCCGAAACCCGATAGTCCATATCAGAACCAATTTACCTAGACTAGATCCTCCAGTTAGACCATCTCTCCTACCCTATAGTCCCGATCGGACCAATTACCCAGACTAGATCCTCCAGTAGTCCTTCTCTCTACCCTATAGTCCATTCGAGACCAATTTACCCAGACTGAGATCCTCCAGTAAGTCCTTCTCTCCTACCCATAGCCATATCGAGACCAATTTACCCAGACTAGATCCTCCAGTTAGACCTTCTCTCCTACCCTATAGTCCATATCGAGACCAATTACCCAGACAAGATCCCTCACGTTAGACCTTCTCTCCTACCCTATAGTCCATATCGAGACCAATTTACCCAGACTAGATTCTCCAGTTAGACCTTCTCTCCTACCCTATAGTCCATATCGAGACCAATTTACCCAGACTAGATCCTCCAGTTAGACCTTTCTCCTACCCTATAGTCCATATCGAGACCAATTTACCCACCAGATCCTCCATAGAGCCTTCTCTCCTACCCTATAGTCCATATCGAGACCAATTTACCCAGACTAGATCCTCCAGTTAGCCTTCTCCTCCTACCCTATAGTCCATATCGAGACCAATTTACCCAGACTAGATCCACCAGTAAGACCTTCTCTCCTACCCTATAGTTCCATATCGAGACCAATTTACCCAGACTAGATCCTCCAGTTAGACCTTCTCTCCTACCCTATAGTCCATATCGAGACCAATTACCCAGACTAGATCCTCCAGTTAGACCTTCTCTCCTCCCCTAAGTCCATATCGAGACCAATTTACCAGACCAGATCCTCCAGTTAGACCTCTCTCCTACCCTATAGTCCATATCGAGACCAATTTACCCAGACTAGATCCTCAGTTAGACTTCCTCCTACCCTATAGTCCATATCGAGACCAATTTACCTAGACTAGATCCTCCAGTGTAGACCTTCTCTCCTACCCTATAGTCCATATCGAGACCAATTTACCCAGACTAGAATCCACCAGTTGACCTTCTCCTCCTGATGTCTGTATGGGGATCGCGCGTGATAATCCTGTTTGGAGCAATTTATCTAACTTTTTTTGTGTTGATGTTTAACACTCTGGTTTCCGATTCTCCTGTAGACCGCAGCCCACATGGACCGAGACGTTCGTGCCCACCATGGGATGACATGACGCACATACCGTAATGCCCCCCAGTTTGCATGGAAAGTCTGTAAGATTTTCATCGTTTATTTGGCATTTTGTCGTTTTCTAACAACCAAAAAAAAACAACTACATCTTTTGTGGTAAATTTTGTCTTATTAGCAATTAATAGAATTATTTACATTTACAAGTAATGAGATATGATGGATCCCCAAGAAACTATAGGAATGGACATGGCACCCTTCCATACATTGTAATATACACGTGCGCACAGTATGGCAGCCACAACTAAAATCATATAGACCTAATCCCTGCGTCTGGAACCTTTCCCCATTTTCCAGCCTCTTCCCTATAGTCGCTCTGGCTCCCTCTGGTGGTCAGAGCTCTGAACATTTTATTTTTCTCACCACCTCCACTCCTAAAGGAGCTACTGTGTCCCTGTGCGTGAAATCACATCTATGCCAATAATTGCAGTTTGTGTGGACTGTCCCCAATAGCTGCTAAATTGCATGTTAGTGCTCCCCCTAGTGCCATCAGTGCTCAACATTTCATTTAAATTTTAAGTTTATTTTTTGTACTCTTCACATAACTGCTCACCGCATTCAGCATCCATTTATCATCTGCTTAAAGAAACAGGAATTTACTAAATGCATACATTGGTTTATTTTAATGCAAGATGTCCAGTTTCAACTTCAACTCCCAGCATTTCCCTGTCTTGCAATAGCCTGGTTGTTGACTTCCTCATTAGTTGGAAGAGTCACTGTAGGCATAAAGCGTTTAGGTCTCTAAGGGTTATATTGAATTCATTGTCATAATGTAATAAAAAGGACCAGAGTCTTTTCTGTTGGTCCAGAGGAAACACGAGACTTCTAGATTAACCTCTCGCTGACAGTAAAGGTGTTTGGGCACAGCCGACATTAGGGATTTAATAAATTAATAATACAAAATGCTGATTGGTCCTTGGGGACCCTACGTCCGCGTTTCCTTCCCCCTCCCCATTCTCTCTCTCATTCCCTCTCTCCCAACCTTTTTTCATTATTAACCCCTCCTCTATCTCTTCTCTATATTTCTCTCTCAATTAATTAACTAGAATCTAAATAAACTTAAAAACACTTAATTACACTTTATTATAATTATTACATGCATTTCAACCACTATTGTCCTCTTCATTCTGTACTTTTCTGGCAAGATGCTGCTTAGCCCTCCACCCCTGCTCAGTGAGCTTAAATTTCTGGTTAATAATCACATCTAATAATGTACTGAATATATTGGTTGCAAATGTTTCCTTATCGGTAAGGTCCCACAACAGCAATACCAATGTAGCATTCTTGGGCTTTCATATATCGTCACAGTCTTGTGTGAACCAATTGTCCCAGTGATTTGGTTTAATATTTTCTTATTGGACGCAAGAAAAACTTTTCATCTGACAGCTGATCAGATATCATGATTGTTGCAATGTATGGGCCCCTAAACACCAGTTGCATGCCTAGAGTTTCACCATACCGGTAATGTGTCCCAGTCTTTAGAAATGTGTCCCATCTATACAGGGAGATCTAACCAGCAGCCCCAATTGTCTCACAATTAAAATCTCTATTCCTAGTTAGTAGGTTGGGTGAACCCATCCAGAGGCTGTTTTTAAATTCCTCCATCAGCATGAAGCAGCTTGCAATTCCTCCAATCACTGGCCATCAGCCATCGAGCTTTGTAACGGCAATCCTCACCAGCTGGTGCATGTTTATGGTGCATGAGATACTTTCCGTTTTACACGGATGGGTTGGTTTGCAAAGCAGATGTTGAAATATTGTTATATTTGTGTGTGTGGCGTCGTAATACCTACATTGCACTGAAATCTACATGGGCGTTAAAGTCACTAGTGCTAAAAACATTTCACTAATGTAAGACGTGGCAAATATAATTATATAATACCAAGTTATGTCTGTGGCCAAGTGAATGGAACATCTCAATTATTTTGCAGGGCTTTGGAGTGGAAAATTCCAATCAATACGATGCAATTAGTGAATGAATGTAGCGCTACAAATGTATCAATATTAGACAAACGGGATGACATTGCATATTGTGTGCCCCACTATCGAGTGTCGGAGCAGTTTTTAACCCATTGTGGTTCCTTCCCGCAGACGGACGATACGTACTACAGCTGAACGAAAGATCTGGAGTATTTAGATCTCAAGGTGAGAACCGATTATGTCACATTCACCCCCCTCAGCTAATTTGGGCTTCCTCTTTGTTTTAATGGAATTTTACAGATCCGCGCTCCATTTCTCCATTCATAGACACAGCTGGTTCCTCTATATTTATCTTTTTGACTTTTTTCCTCATCTTCCCCGTTCCCAGGAGATACATTATTTCCAGTCCATTAGGAAAAGTGTCAGCTCCTGGGTTCCAGATTTTCATTCTGGGTTTATTGTTTAGTTTTGTTTTGTTGAATGTTTTTTTTTTTTTTGTCCAATGAGAACAGTGGTTTGCGATGCACCGGACCAATCAGGGTTCAGATTCTGTTTAACCCTTTAATAAAGCAATGTGGACTAATTATTAAATACACCTTATGATTCTCCGTAGAACCTCAATCCTTAACCACTTTGCTCGTCATTTTCTATATACCTACCGTATTAATCATATTATATCCCCAAGATATGGTAATACATGTAAATATATTTGGTACATCGGATTTTACCCTAACTGACCATTCGGTTGGAGTGTCCCACGCTCTATTTATAAGGATTGTTTTGTGTAAATAAGATTGATGATCTTGTTTTTTACAGTAGGGTAGAGAGTTCTCATTGTGCTACTGGACGCCAATACATTTGGCTACTGTATGTCTGGAAGTGGAATATAAGCCCCGGTGTTGGTTCTAGTGGAGGGGCTGTACTTTTCTGTGCGGTGCTTTCAGTACCTCTTCGCTTTTAATTTGTAAACAGATAAAATATAATGAGCCTCATCATCAACCTTGTTCACAGTCTGTTTAAAGATTCCACGCCAGGGTTATCGAACGAGTATCAATGTAAGATGGCTCCATGTACCGTCACCATCTCACGGCTTTGCAAATATAACCGCCATGTGTAAGCGTTATGCCTGCGGTTGTGACAATGATGCGCTTCTGTGTGCGTTTTCATTTTGTTTTCTGTTTTTTTTTTAATTCCAAACTGCATACGATTTGCTGGCTGGTTCCATCCCGACCTTGTGTTTGGGCTAACGTTTCCCGGAGACGCTACAGTGTGACATCATCGACCTTCCTCTAGGCCGCATACATTAGATTTGTAAGCTCTTTGAGCAGGGTTGCTGCACATTTCACCCCTTCATTCACCAGTACTGGAAAGGAAACTGTTGCCAAACATTAATTGTCTGTTTTTCCTAAAACGTGTAAATCGGTGATAGAAAAACGATTTACTACATTTAGTTAAGATTTCTTTAATGTGTGTGTATCTGTCTCTTATGGTTCTGTATGGCATTTGTCTGTGTGGTATCTGTCCTCTGTGGATATCTGTCTCTGTGTGTTGTATATGTCTGTGGGTATCTGTATGGGTATATGTCTGTGTGGGTATCTGTCTCTGTGTGTATATGTCTGTGGGTATCTGTATGGGTTATATGTCTATGTGGATATATGTCTGGTGTTGGTATCTGTCCTTTGTGTGTATATGTCTGTGGGTATCTGTATGGGTATATGTCTATGTGGTATATGTTCGTGGGTATCTGTCTCTGTCCTGTGTGTAGTATGCTGTGTGGGTATCTGTATGGGTATATGTCTATTTGGGTATCTGTGGATATAATGTCTGTGTGAGTATCTGTCTCTATATTTATATGTCTGTGGTGGGTATCTGTGGAATATATGTCTTTGTGGGTATCTGGAATATGTCTGTGTCGGGTATCTGTCTCTGTATATGTCTGTGTGGGTCTCTGTCTCTATGTGTAATGTCTGTTGTGGGTGTCTGTCCTCTGTGTAGTAATCTGTGTGTGGATATATGTCTATGTGGGTATCTGTCTATGTGTACATGTCTGTGTGGGTATCTTCTCTTTGGTTATGTCCTGTGTGATATATGTCTGTGTGGGTATCTGTATGGTATATGTCCATGGTGGTATCTGTCTCTTTCGTGTGTGGGTGGGCAGAACGTTTTGTTCCACGATTTGGCAGAGTAACAATCCCCTCAGTATGAAACACTCAGGGTTTCCATTTTTTTAAATTTGCTCTGTACTTTAAATTGGAATTTAAAATAACAATATTTTTTCCCTTATTTAATATATAAACTATGGAACTGGCATCTTTTGTACCAAGAAAAAAGCCATGTCCACCCCGTTTCATTGATAATTATGTCAAGGACCCAAGATAGTTGATACCTTTTTCCCTAGGCGTCCCTGTAACATGATTGAAGGGAAATAAGCCATGCAGGTACGGCCTTAACACAAAACCTGCAGAGTTTTTCAAGCCGACCAACTGATACAACGGAATTAACCGATACAATATATCCTGATCGCTATTCCCTAAGCTATTACCTGCAATCCCTACTCCCAATCGCCTCCAGTCTCGAGACTCTTTAAGATCTCACTCACTGTAGAGAAGGCGCATTAGAAAAACTGTAAGTTACTGGCCATGATGTCACCTTCATTGGCTGTAATTATTGTGATTCAGGGACCCCAGATAAAAGTGAGTAATCCTCCTTGGGATTGAAATTAACATAATTATTAATTTGGGGGGTGGACCTTGTCCTCCCTGTGAATGCTCCGTTGGGTTTTAATTCCCTTAAAGGGAAACTCTAGAACGTTGAGCTGGGACTGGCCTGTTTGATACTGTAACATTGTCATGTTTCCTCTTATTACAGTCTGACGGTTTCCCTGTCTGTTTCTGTTCCCCATTAATTAAGACTAACGTTCTGTGGACTTGGCTTGTATGGCTTGGTTCCCTCCGTTCCCTCCAAAAACATCCCTTTAATGCCTCATTTGCAACAATGTTTCCTTTTTCAATACTGTTCATGTTTTTGTTTTTAACCGTAACTTGGGTTTCATGTTCTCCAGGTACCGGCCGAGAGTCCGTAAGGATCGATCCCTGAAACCGTCATCATTGCAGAGAGCGATGTGGATTAAGTGTGATAATCGGTGCTATAAGTCTGCGTGGGGCAGATGTTTGCCTGATATTCCTTTCCTGCCAAATCGATCGGAGGTCTGTCTACATGACTAGGGTGATAATATTGTCTACAATGGTCTATTAGGACGAAATACCCACCTGTTTGTACATAAACATCGCCCATAGAACTTTTATAAAGGATTAAGGAGAATTAACTCCTGCAGAAATGTTTCATTGGCTCATGTCTGTGTGGGTATCTGTCTCTGTGTGTATATGTCTGTGGGTATCTGTATGGGTATATGTCTTTTGTTTTTGTTTGTTGAATGTTTTTTTTTTTTGTCCAATGAGAACAGTGGTTTGCAGATGCACCGGACCAATCAGGGTTCAGATTCTGTTGTAACCCTTTAATAAAGCAATGTGGACTAATTATTAAATACACCTTATGATTCTCCGTAGAACCTAATCCTTAACCACTTTGCTCGTCATTTTCTATATACCTACCGTATTAATATATTAATATCCCAGAGATATGGTAATACATGTAAATATATTTGGTACATCAGGATTTTACCTAACTGACCATTCGGTTGGATGTCCCCTGCTCATGTTTATAAGGTATGTTTTGTGTAAATAAAGATTGATGATCTTGTTTTACAGTAGGGTAGAGAGATTCTCATTGGTCTACTGGGAGCGCCAATACCATGGCTACTGTATGTCTGGAAGTGGAAATATAAGCCCCGGTGTTGGTTCTAGGGGCTGTACTTTTCTGTGCGGGCTTCAGTACCTCTTCGCTTTTATTTAAACAGATAAAATATAATGAGCCTCTCATCAACCTTGTTCACAGTCTGTCAAAGATTCCACGCCAGGGTTCGAACGAGTATCAATGTAAGATGCTCCATGTACCGTCACCATCTCACGGCTTTGCAAATATAACCGCCATGTGTAAGCGTTATGCCTGCGGTTGTGACAATGATGCGCTTCTGTGTGGCGTATTTTTCATTGTTTTCTGTTTTTTTTTTTAATTCCAAACTGCATACGATTTGCTGGCTGGTTCCATCCCGACCTTGTGTGTTGCTAACTTTCCCCGGAGACGCTACAGTGTGACATCATCGACCTTCCTCTAGGCCGCATACATTAGATTGTAAGCTCTTTGAGCAGGGTTGCTGCACATTTCACCCCTTCATTCACCAGTACTGGAAAGGGAAACTGTTGCCAAACATTAATTGTCTGTTTTTCCTAAAACGTGTAATCGGTGATAGAAAAACGATTTACTACATTGAGTTAAGATTTCTTTAATGTGTGTGTATCTGTCTAGGTTCTGTATGGTATCTTATTGCATCTCTCCTGATGTCTGTATGGGGATCGCGTGATAAATCCTGTTTGGAGCAATTTATCTAACTTTTTTTGTTGATGTTTTACACTCTGGTTCCGATTCTCCTGTAGACCGCAGCCCACATGGACCGACGTTCGATGCCCACCATGGGATACATGACGCACACCGTAAGTGCCCCCAGTTTGCATGGAAAGTCGGTAAGATTTTCATCTTTTTATTTGGCATTTTGTCGTTTCTAACCAAAAAAAAACCAACACATTTTTGTGGTAAATTTGTCTTATTAGCAAATTAATAGAATTATTTACATTTACAGTAATGAGATATGATGGAGCCCAAGAAACTATAGGAATGACATGGACCCTTCCATACATTGTAATATACACAGTGCGCACAGTATGGCAGCACAACTAAAATCATATAGACCTAATCCCTGCGCTGGAACTTTTCCCCATTTTCCAGCCTCTTCCCTATAGTCTCTGGCTCCCTCTGGTGGTCAGAGCTCTGAACATTTTATTTTTCTTCACCTCCATCCTAAAGAGCTACTGTGTCCTGTGCGTGAAATCACACTATTGCCAAATAATTGCAGTTTGTGTGGACTGTTCCCCAATAGGCTGCTAAATGCATGTTAGTGCTGCCCCCTAGTGCCCATCAGTGCTCAACATTTCATTTAAATTTTAGTTTATTTTTTGTACTCTTCACATAACTGCTCACCGCATTCAGCATCCATTTATCATCTGCTTAAAGAAACAGGAATTTACTAAATGCATACATTGGTTTATTTAATGCAGAGATGTCCAGTTCAACTTCAACTCCCAGCATTCCCTGTCTTGCAATAGCCTGGGTTGTTGACTTCTCAATTAGTTGGAAGAGTCACTGTAGGCAGTAAAGCGTTTAGGTCTCTAAGGGTTAATATTGAATTCATTGTCATATGTAATAAAAAGGACAAGATCTTTTCTGTTGGTCCAGAGGAAACACGAGACTTCTAGATTAACCTCTCGCTGACAGTAAAGGGTTTGGGCAGCACAGACATTAGGGATTAATAATTAATAATACAAAATGCTGATTGGTCCTTGGGGACCCTACGATCCGCGTTTCCTTCCCCCTCCCCATCTCTCTCTCATTCCTCTCTCTCCCAACCTTTTTCATTTATATACCCCTCCTATCTCTCTTCTCTATATTTCTCTCTCAATTAATTAACTAGATCTAAATAAACTTAATTACACTTTATTATAATTTATTACATGCATTTCTAACCAGTATTGTCCTCTTCATTCTGTACTTTTCTGGCAGATGCTGCTAGCCTCCACCCCTGCTCAGTGAGCTTAAATATCTGGTTAATAATACATCTAATAATGTACTGAATATATTGGTTGCAATGTTTCCGTATCTGTAAGGTCCCACACTGCAATACCAATGGTACATTATTGGGCTTTCATATAATCGTCAAGTCTTGTGTGACCAATTGTCCAGTGATTGGTTTAATATTTTCTTATTGGACATGCAAGAAAACTTTCATCTGACAATGCTGATCATATGATATCATGATTGTTGCATGTATGGGCCCCTAAACACCAGTGCATGTATAGAGTTCACCATACCGGTATGTGTCCAAGTCTTTTAGAAATGTGTCCCAGTCTATAGCAGGGAGATCTAACCAGCAGCCCCAATTGTCTCACAATTGGAAATCTCTATTCCTAGTTAGTAGGTTGGGTGAACCCATCCAGAGGTTGTTTTTAAATTCCTCCAATCAGCATGAAGCAGCTTGCAATTCCTCCAATCACTGGCCATCAGTCCATCGAGCTTTGTAACGGCAAATCTCACCAGCTGGTGCATGTTTATGGTGCATGAGATACTTTCCGTTTACACGGATGGATTGGTTTGCAAAGCAGATTTGAAATAATTGTTATATTTGTGTGTGTGCGTCTTAATAACTAATTGCAATGAAATCCTACAGGGCGTTAAAGAGTCACTAGTGCTAAAAACATTCACTAATGTAAGACGTGCTAATAATTATATAATAACCAAGTTATGTCTGTGGCAAGTGAATGGAACATCTCAATTATTATTGCAGCTTTGGAGTGGAAAATTCCAATCAATACGATGCAATTTAGTGAATGAATGTAGCGCTACAATGTATCAATATTAGACACGGTAATGACATTGCATATTGTTCCACTATCGAGTGTCGAGCAGTTTTAACCCATTGTGGTTCCTTCCCGCAGACGGACGATACGTATCTACAGCTGAAGAAAGATCTGGAGTATTTAGATCTCAAGGTGAGAACCGATTATGTCACATTCACCCCCATCAGCTAATTGGCTTCTCTTTGGTTTAATGGAATTTACAGATCCGCGCTCCATGTCTCCATTCTATAGACACAGCTGGTTCCTCATATATTTATCTTTTATGGAATTCTCATCTTCCCCGTTCCCAGGAGATACATTATTTCCAGTCATTAGGAAAAGTGTCAGCTCCTGGGTTCCAGATTTTCATTCTGGGTTTATTGTTTAGTTTTGTTTGTTGAATGTTTTTTTTTTTTGTCCAATGAGAACAGGTGGTTGCAGATGCACCGGACCAATCAGGGTTCAGATTCTGTGTTAACCCTTTAATAAAGCAATGTGGACTAATTATTAAATAACACCTTATGATTCTCCGTAGAACCTCAATCCTTAACCACTGTGCTCGTCATTTTCTATATAACCTACCGTATTAATATATTAATATCCACAGAGATATGGTAATACATGTAAATATATTTGGTACATCCAGGATTTACCTAACTGACCAGTTCGGTTGGACTGTCCCAGCTCATGTTATAAGGATTGTTTGTGCAAATAAAGATTGATGATCTTGTTTTACAGTAGGGGAGAGAGATTCTCATTGGCTACTGGACGCCAATAGCCATTGGCTACTGTATGTCTGGAAGTGGAAATATAAGCCCCGGTGTTGGTTCTAGGGGCTGTACTTTCTGTGCGGGCTTCAGTAACTCTTCGCTTTTAATTTGAAACAGATAAAATATAATGAGCCTCTCATCAACCTTGTTCACAGTCTGTTAAAGAATTCCACGCCAGGGTATCGAACGAGTATCAATGTAAGATGGCTCCATGTACCGTCCCCATCTCACGGCTTTGCAAATATAACCGCCATGTGTAGCGTTATGCCTGCGGTTGTGACAATGATGCGCTTCTGTGTAGCGTATTTTCATTTTGTTCTGTTTTTTTTTTAATTCCAAACTGCATACGATTTGCTGGCTGGTTCCATCCCGACCTTGTGTGTTGCTAACGTTCCGGGAGACGCTACAGTGTGACATCATCGACCTTCCTCTAGGCCGATACATTAGATTGTAAGCTCTTTGAGCAGGGTTGCTGCACATTTCACCCCTTCATTCACCGTGTACTGGAAAGGGAAACTGTTGCCAAACATTAATTGTCTGTTTTTCCTAAAACGTGTAAATCGGTGATAGAAAAACGATTTACTACATTTAGTTAAGATTTCTTTAATGTGTGTGTATCTGTCTGTATGGGTATCTGTATTGGCATATGTCTGTGTGGGTATCTGTCTCTGTGGATATCTGTCTCTGTGTGTGTATATGTCTGTGGGTATCTGTATGGGTAATTGGTCTATGGTGGATATATGTCTGTGGGTATCTGTCTCTGTGTGTATATGTCTGTGTGGGTATCTGTATGGGTATATGTCTATTTGGGTATCTGTGGATATATGTCTGTGTGAGTATCTGTCTCTATATTTATATGTCTGTGTGGGTATCTGTGGATATATGTCTGTGTGGGTTATCTGGATATATGTCTGTGCGGGTATCTGTCTCTGTATATGTCTGTGTGGGTATCTGTCTCTATGTGTATATGTCTGTGTGGGTGTCTGTCTCTGTGTATGTATCTGTGTGGATATATGTCTATGTGGGTATCTGTCTATGTGTACATGTCTGTGTGGGTATCTGTCTCTGTGTATATGTCTGTGTGGATATATGTCTGTGTGGGTATCTGTATGGGTATATGTCTATGTGGGTATCTGTCTCTTTCTGTGTGTGGGCAGAACGTTTTGTATCCACGTGATTTGGCAAGAGTAACTATCCCCTCAGTATGAAACACTCAGGGTTTCCATTTTTTTAAATTTTGCTGCTGTGCTCTAAATTGGAATTTAAAAATAACAATATTTCCTTATTTAATATATAAAACTATGGAAACTGCATCTTTTGTACAAAAGAAAAAAGCCATGTCCACCCCCGTTTCATTGATAATTATGTCAAGGACCCAAGATAGTGATACCTTTTTCCCTAGGGTCCCTGTAACATGATTTAAGGGAAATAAGCCATGCAGGTACGGCCTTAACACAAAAACACTGCAGATTTTTCAAGCCGACCAACTGATACACGGAATTACCGATACAATATATCCTGATCGCTATTCCCTAAGCTATTAACTGCATCCCTACTCCCAATCGCCTCCAGTCTCGAGACTCTTTAAGATCTCACTCAGCTGTAGAGAAGGCGCATTAGAAAACTGTAAGTTACTGGCCATGATGTCACCTTCATGGCTGTAATTATTGTGATTCAGGGACCCCAGGATAAAAGGTGAGTAATCCCACCTTGGGGATTGATAATTAACATAATTATTAATTTGGGGGTGGACATGTGTCTCCCTGTGAGATGCTCCGTTAGGTTTTAATTCCCTTAAAGGGGAAACTCTAGAACGTTGAGCTGGGACTGCCCTGTTGATACTGTAACATTGTCAGTTTCCTTATTAACAGTCTGACGGTTCCCTGTCTGTTTCTGTTCCCCATTAATATAAAGACTAACGTTCTGTGGACTTGGCTTGCATGGGCTTGGTTCCCTCCGTTCCCTCCAAAACATCCCTTTAATGCCTCATTTGCAACAATGTTTCCTTTTTCAATACTGTTCATGTTTTGTTTTACCGTAACTTGGGTTTCATGTTCTCCAGGTAACCGGCCGAGAGTCCGTTAAGGATCGGTCCCTGAAACCCGTCATCATTGCAGAGAGCGATGTGGATGTAAGTGTGATAATCGGTGCTATAAGTCTGCGTGGGCAGATGTTTGCCTGATATTCCTGCCTAATCGATCGGAGGTCTGTCTACTACGACTAGGGTGATAATATTGTCTACAATGGTCTATTAGGACGAAATACCCACCTGTTTGTACATAAACATCGCCCATAGAACAGTTTATAAAGGAATTAAAGGAGAATTATACTCCTGCAGAAATGTTTCATTTGGCTCCTCCCACAGTCATTGTCACGGACTATTCTCCCATTTCTGACATTGGAGAGCATATGTTAAGGAAGGAAGGGGAGGAGCTAGTGTAATTCTGCTTTATTATATAGTTTGTCGGACATTATACACTCAATATGTGCTGGAGAGATATGAGCAATATTCCTGCTACTGTCCCTTATATTGTTGTGTGATTTCTCCTTAGGCTAAACTCAGCATTCTGTGTGAACAGGACCGTATCCTACAGGACCTGGAGGACAAGATCCGAGCCCTGAAGGACAATAAGGTGAGTAGAATCCCCCAGTCGATCGATCCCTGGAACTCTGGTTGACATGAACTTCACTCTTCCTCTCTTCTTTCTCCTGCACAGGACAAACTGGAAACGGTGCTGGAGGTTTTGCACAGACAAATGGATCAATACAAGGACCAACCACAGCACACGGAAAAGATTTCTTACCAACAGCGCCTCCTACAGGAAGACTTGGTGCAGATTCGAGCGGAAATGTCCAAAGTCTCCACTGTAAGAATTTCATGGATTTCATTTAGGGTTTTTTTTTCTGTTGGATATAAAGTAAATGAATTTCCTGTGCTATTAATTAGTAACAGCCAATCAGATGTTAGCTTGTAACTGGTTAAAGTTCCATAAACTAGAGCTTACCTGCCAACGTTTCTGCCATGTTATAGACAAATGCTTGGCCAATAAGAGGCGTAAAGCTTCATCCGGCTACAGAGCATCGTACAGTGTTATGGGGCCCATACACGCACCAATCCCAAACGTATGATTGGTATTGGTCTGCTAAAGAATTTGGTCTGATGGGGGGAAAAAACGGGCGATTATCGTACGATGGTCCATACACGAACCAATGGTCATATGATCTCAATATTGTATGTCTGGGATTGGTGTGTGTATGGGCCTTATTAGACAGTAAGATTTGTCTTTTCGTACATGGAATTGGCTTTAATGATTAATTAGTGTATGGCCAACAAACATCTGATTGATATATGTAGGCTGGTTACACATGGCCCAATTGGCTAGTAGCCACGATATACCGGCTTGCCGGGTCATAATCACTGGTCGAATGCAGAAGAATCGCGGTCGATATATCGACACGACTGATCATGTGGCTCTTGGAGGGTTAAACGTGAAATTTATAGGGATTTCTGGCTTGTATGTCGGTGATGTCCGGACTCCGACGCGAACATGTAAAGTTTTCTAAGTGTGAGATTTTATGTTAACATTGTGGTGCAGGATATGGAAAACTCCTGGAACGAGTACATGAGGCTGGAAACCGATGTGATCCGGTTACGCCAAGCACTGCAGGATCAAAAGAACAGATCGCCGTCTTCTCTGGTGAGGGAATTTGGTGAATGTGACAGCCCACTATAGCACATTAGAGGAAAACTGTATTGTCCAAGATCCGCCCCCCTCCTTGGATCTATCCAATGGGAAAAAGAGCTTCTTGCAGTGTTTGTTATTTTATTGGTTAGGCCCTGGGCCAGAAGGAGGTGGAGCAACAACACCGCACTAAATTCTCTTGTTATATCCCAGTGATTATAACATTATTAGTTCTATAAAAACAGGGGAGTGGGATCTCCTTCCGCTGACACCGTCTGTCTTATTCTTTATTAGTTCTATAAGGGGAGATTTACCAAGGTTTCCACAACCCAGATACCCACTTACAAAGGGTTAATGTGACTTTAACAAAGTCACACACACAGGGTATGTAAATGATTTTGCCTCAACTTATTATTATTATTATTATTATTGTGGATTTTTATAGCGCCAACATATTCCGTAGCGCTTTACAATTCCATGTATACATTCACATCAGGCCCTGCCCCGAAGAGCTTACAATCTAAGAACATTTATTTGACCCGAAGAGCTTATAATCTAATCGCATTTATGAAACGCATACAACCTATCAGTATGTCTTTATGATTGTGGGGAAAACAACTATTTAGATATTTGATAAATTCCAATATAAAAAGTTGAATCTTCTAAATATCTGGATCATTGATGCCCAAACCCTCAGCCCGAGCATTGGAAATGTCGGCCCACCGGGTCAGTGGGTGGGGCACACGTATGGGCGATTCAGAGGCGGAGACAAAAATTGCCCTGGGAACTGCAGCTTTACGGACTAGCGCCGCTGGCCAGCCTATGGTTACCCATACATTGAGTTTTTATTACTTTGGTTATCGGTCCATGAAATCGCTGTTTTAACGTATCCGATTGTTGTGCAGGAAAAGTCTCAGATCCAGAAGGACCTGTGGAGGATTGAAGACGTTACGGCCGGACTCAGCGCTAATAAACTGACCTACAAGATGCTGGTTGAATCGTTTAAAAACCCAGGTGAGAGAAATAACCGGATGGTCTGTTGGAATCTCCGCAGGTTCCATTATTATCCGTGTCCTCCAGTTACCCGTATCCATAAATGGTCGGAACGTTAACAGTGATTTTTTTTCTCCCTTGGCCTAGAAAGGAAAACTGTGCCTTCCGTTCCACCGCCATTTGTGCCTTCGGGGCCGACCGCGTTTACTTCCGTTCGCAGTAAATCCGTCTCCCCGCAAAACCCACAGAGCCTCGGTAAACCAGCGTTGGATGTGGGATTCTACGCTCAGCCCTACGGCCAGACTCGTTCCAATTCCCAACCGCAGCTGCTGACAAAATCCGAATCTCAACTCCCGTCGCCACCAAGAGGAAAACCAAAGTCTGTGAGTGTCAATGTCAATGGTTCATTAGGATCCAAGCTTGTAGAGGGGATAGCCTTGTGGCCTACACTAGGAGTTGGCTACCTTGGAAGAAGTCTCCTAGCCATAGATAGCTTCTAACTCTTTCTCCAGCATAAAAAATGTTACTCTGTGTGTTTGAGTAAATAATTACTGTTTCCTTACACCAGGAGGACGATGCCCCACCAAGACCACCACTTCCTGACGTGTACAGCCAAGAGGACCCTCAAACCTCTCCCACTCTCCACCCCCCGCCAGCTGTGCCGCCTCCACCTAGAGACCCCTCGGTCATTAGACACACGTCTGTGAGGGGCTTGAAGCGTCAGTCCGATGAGAGGAAGCGAGACAGAGAACACGGCCAAGTAATGAATGGGGATTACAGGGTAACAGATCTAAATCCAGCAGAGCTTGCTCCTCTGGTAATCACAGCCTTGTACAGCTGACACATTGGGTAACAGATCTGGTAATCACAGCCTTGTACAGCTGACACATTGGGTAACAGATCTGGTAATCACAGCCTTGTACAGCTGACACATTGGGTAACAGATCTGGTAATCACAGCCTTGTACAGCTGACACATTGGGTAACAGATCTGGTAATCACAGCCTTGTACAGCTGACACATTGGGTAACAGATCTGGTAATCACAGCCTTGTACAGCTGACACATTGATCATCTTTTTTTTTAACCAAAGGTTGATCTTCACACATACATGAGCGAACCAGAACTTGGTGTAGTCGGAAACAATTCTGGCTCAGGGGTGTCGGCGTTCTTGGCTTTTGATGCCGGATATCAGACCCTGCCCACAAGAGGTGGGTAACATTTTGTTAGTAAATATTTAGAGAATTTGTCAGTGGTAATGTGGATCCTGTGGCTATTTACAGTCGTAAATCTTGACTGAGAATAACGGACAAAATCCCCCCTTAAAGTCCATGTTCATCCTTAAATCAAAAAGCTGGGGACTTGTCAGTTATCTGCCCCCAACCCCAACTACTATTTTTACCAGCTTATTACATGTATTTATAACCAGATATTTAATAAGTTCTGGAATTTGCCTCTTCCCTCTGCTCAATGAGCTTTTTATAAGCTTGAGCATGTGCAGAGGCAGCAGGTAAACTCATTGGTTGTGATGTCATCAGTCACAGCTTTGATTGACTGCATAGAGGGAGGGGCCAGCTTACTCTGCCGGAATGGGGCAATATATATAATTAAATATCTGGTTAGTAATGCAGGTAATAAAGTGCTGAACATATCATTTGGGGTAGGTGTAAGGACTGTACCATGGGGGTAGGTCCTTAACCATGGGAGTAAATCTGGTAGTTTAAGCCCCATTCCTGTCTGGTCCTTTCCCCTTTAAAAGGTGAACATTCCAACCACTGCCCAATTCTCCCCTATTGGTGGCGCATCAATTGATTTTTGGTTCTTTTTGGCTTCAGTTCCCTTTTAAAAAACCAAAATCACTGAAAATGGGTTTGGACCAGTTGTCCGTGATTACCACATTATTATGGGATCGGGATAATTAAATCCATCTCCTGTTCATGGGAATGTGTAAGGTCGACTGATCTGTCTGTATCAGTGATCGGAGTTTTCCTGTTTAAATGAATGGGAATGTAATTGGTTCTGTTGTTTGGTCCCAAAGGTTTATCTGGATCAGCATCAAGACTCTCTCAGTCCTCGTCTGTCATGTCGTATGTGACTCTACGGAGAGGGACGAGTTCAGAGGACTGTAAGGTACATTACAATACATTATCATGTGATAATCCACCCCGCCTAATGGATCCAAACTGTAAAGAATGATCCTTATGATATAACTACTACATAGTACAGATTATATTTATAAACAGTGTAGTTCTTATATGGACACAGAACTCCTAATATCCTTATAATTTACAGTAGGGGATACATTATCCCTTATAATACATGAGTGGTACCCAGAGTTCCCTGTATAACTCAGTCTGTGTCCTTGTACCTTTATATAGACACAGAACTCCTCAGTGACTTCTCCTTATAATTTACAGTAGGGGATACATTATCCCTTATAATACATGAGTGGTACCCAGAGTTCCCTGTATAACTCGGTCTGTGTCCTTGTACCTTTATATAGACACAGAACTCCTCAGTGACTTCTAATATCCTTATAATTTACAGTAGGGGATACATTATCCCTTATAATACATGAATGTTACCCAGAGTTCCTTGTACATTTTTATGGACACAGAACTCCTAATATCCTTATAATTTACAGTATGGGATACATTATCTCTTAAAATTTAAAGTAGGGAATACATTATCCCTAATAATTTACAGTGATGGATACATTATCTCTTATAATTTACAGTAAAAGATACATTATATGTTATAATTTACTGAAGGGGATACATTCTCTTATTATATACAGTAGGGGATACATTATCCCTAATAATTTACAGTAAGGGATACATTATGTTCAGTAAAACAAAAAATGAGGGCTGTCCAGTCCTTAAGATTTGGGGTGCTCCCATTTATTAGTGCAAACACAGCAACAACACAACGTTTCGGCACACAGGCCTTTGTCTATTGTTACAGTTCAGTGAATCCCACTCCTTATGTACCCAATGTACACAGTGACATCTAGTGGTTATAATACATTTACAACACATCACATATAAATATTGCTCCCTCCAGTGGTAGCTTCCCAGCATAACAAGTCCTTTATCCTGAACCTGTAAATTCAAAAGCGTAGAGGGAGCCTTCTTTCTTACTTCCAGTTTCCCCCACACCTCCTAAAAGAATAAAACTACTTATTGCCACATAATCCACTTAAAGTGCAGAATCTAAAGTGCATATAAAGTGCAAATGACATCCTAGCAATCCTCATCTATATCTTGTGACATCCGAGAACCTTCATATAATATAATCTTATAATTTACTGAAGGGGATACATTATCCCTTATAATTTACTGAAGGGGATACATTATCCCTTATAATTTACTGAAGGGTATACATTATCCTTTATAATTTACAGTAGGGGATACATTATCCCTTATAATTTACTGAAGGGTATACATTATCCCTTATAATTTACAGTAGGGGATACATTATCTCTTATATTTACTGAAGGTATACATTATCCCTTATAATTTACAGTAGGGGATACATTATCCCTTATAATTTACTGAAGGGGATAATTACCCTTATAATTTAACTGAGGGGATACATTATCCCTTATAATTTACTGAAGGGGATACATTATCCCTTATAATTTACAGTAGGGGATACATTATCCCTTATAATTTACAGTAGGGGATACATTATCCCTTATTATTTACAGTAGGGGATACATTATTCACTATATTATATTACAGGACACATTATCCCGACTCTCTCTGCAGGAAAGACCTAGAAGTGCCTTTGAGCAACTTTACTCTGGAGAAAACCAAAGAGGCAGGATGAGTGCGGAGGAGCAGCTACAGCGAATGAAACGCCACCAAAAGGCCTTAGTGCGCGAGCGGAAGAGGACACTCAGCCAAGGGGAAAAGCAGTCTGGCAGCTCCTTCACCCGGCCCATTTCTGCCGATATAAGCTCAGTATGTTAAATAAGACTCATTGGACAACCGTAAACGTTTAGCGTACGACAGTAAGCACCTTACACGCAATGCGTCTTGTGACAAGGTTCCACACCCGATTTCCACGGAGCACACGCAGAAATACAGGCTCATTGAAAGGAAAGTGATTATCCATGTTTGCTATGAAATGGTCCTATCAGTACGAAGTCTCCGCCTTCCTCCCCCCGAGTACAAAGTATCACGTGTACAGAAATAAGTAATAATGTATTATAATGCTAATAATCACTGCGAGCATACACATACGTTTTATACCTAACTGGTCCTTTAATCCCTGCAGAGTTCATTGTAACGAGTAATAAACAGCAGGAGATCACTGTGTGGTGCAGATCATATATAAAACGTGTACAACTTCCCCTTTAATTAGCAAGCAGACCTGTACTAACGTGAGGCCGTGTAGCGATCGTTCCCATGATGGTGCTAGATCACAGCTAGAACATTGCACTTTTGCTTGTAGTAGTTTTTGTATATAATAGACGGATATTTTTTAACGACCCATCAAGAGAACCCCCCATTATTTTATAATTCCCCATTGCTTCTGGCCCCTTACGAAGCACAACCTTACTTAGAGCACTTTTTGCACGTTTTTAGGGTAGTCGTATAAATCGCTCGAGCACAACCGGTTAATACAGGTAACCATTTCACTGCTGCCTGTTAGTTAGCAGAGAATAAGCCTCTCATTGGTCCACATGTTCATTTTCCAGGCTTATGTGATGTCATACTGTAAGATCCGTATACACGCAGAACATACGTGTGTGTGTATATATATCTATATATATATATATATACGGTGTATCCTCCCATCTGTACCATACTTCTAACCGTTGATTTTCATTTTGTGCCAAACTCATTGCTTGGCTAAAAAGCCACCAAAATAACCACCCATAACCCTCGCTCTCTTTTTCCATGTGCCGGGCTTTGTAATCTTCGCTAACGACCATACTCATTTCGCCAGGTTTATTTGCATATTCCTCACTCGACATTATTTACTGTCAACTTTAAAACCAGTAACCTTCATAACTTTCTCACCCATTCTCCATGTGTGTTTGTGTAACATTCGGAAAAACTTTTAACGGGGGAACTTTGGTCTCCCTGCAAAAGCTCTCATACCTTTCAAACAGGATGAAGTCTCTAGCTGTTGTGAACCCGAAGATATAGGCATGTAAAGTTAAACTTCCTATTCTGAAATGTGATAAGCTCCACCCCCAGAAATTGATCTTTTCTAAAGATAGTTACAGACTTGCAACCATTCCCTATGTATGTTGGGAAACATTGCAGCTAGTAGCCTGGTCCTATAGTAAGGCATCTGTATGGAGACCACAGTTCCCCTTTAACAGGTTTTCCTAGCTATTTTATTTTAGGGTTAACGTTTTGGTTTTTGTTGCTAATTATAGTGGTGCCTTTAATCCTGTGTAGCTGGAAGCAGATCAGAGCTGGGTTATTTACAAGGCAACTAAAACTCCTGCTAAGGACCCAGGAAACTACAGGGGCCCCAGTTCTTGCTGCGGAGATTGTACTATTGTCCATACGTTTTTATTTAGTGCAGGAGCAAGGTATCTCATTGGGTAACAAAGTAATTGATTGATTGGTAACCTGGATAACCTTAATCTGTCCTAAAGGATCATTTTGCATATGTAAGAGTTTGTCTGTGCTATTAACCAATCAAATTTTATCACACTGCAGTAAAACAGTAAAAAGCTATTTTGTGATTGGTTGCTTCTAATAACACAGGCAGACTTTTATCATCAGCGTCGCCCTGCGACGTGGAAACAATATTGCATTCGATTAACCAGATCAGAGCATCGATTACCACCAGTTCAATGGATTCTGAGATCATATCGAATCAGGAAACTGTTTATATCCCCATTGTTTATTATTTGTCAGTGAACCATGGGGATACCCCATTCCAAATAAATTGTATATAGGTAAATCACCCTATATACAAATGCTGGTAGAGTTCTAATGTTTTCAGCTTTTAGCAGGTGTAACGTATCACATCACAGCCAATGACTGAATTCTTTCCCCCTAGCATAGAGATATTCATTTATGGGCTGAACATGCCCTTTAATTCAATGTAAATTAGCAGCATTCGTACAGACTAAAATAGATCACAATCGCATAGATTTTTTTTTCACTTTTGCACTAATCTCAGAATTTACACTCCCCCCATTGACCATTCACTAGAGCAATAACGGACTCACACGAGCTTCCCTTCCCCGTGAATGTGACCTCATAGCGCTCTAGATTGGATTAGAAACTTACACTGAATGTGAATGATTATGTCCCTGTTACCCCCAATAATAAAATGATGAAAACCTCTGTTTATTCTATTGTGTATTATTACTATTCTATTTGAATGGCAGATTGACTTGGCTAAATGAGTATGGTTGTTGGGTAGATCAGTACCGGTAAGGAGAAATACGGTAATGGAATTCGGTGAGATATCTCAATGTCTCTAAGTGAAATGTTACCGGTCTTTTGATTTTCATCTTTTAAGATATTTCAGTAGGAAGAAGAGAACCTCGTCCCACCAGTGCGGACAGAGATCTGGAGACAGGACCACTGACGGTTACGTTACCCATTTCACGGGTGTATTTGGTACAGTCTGGGACCATTCACTGTATCTGTATATATTGTCCTTAAAGTGACCGATTAGAACATTTTTTGAGATACTACGGTCAAGGTGCACACGGTATTTCCGCCACATTATTTCCGTCGATCGGGTCAATATAAATAAATTCTATCCAGAGTTTCATTGTGACGCTGCAGTTCTAATCCAGAGGATGTCACCTGTGCGGACACCTGGACTATTATTTAGTATACGTGTGAGTCTTGGTGCTGTGAGATTGGGAATCACTTGTGACCTTGTGTATTTTAATAGTGGAAACGGGAGCAGGACTTCGACTTGCAACTGCTGGAGAGAGCGGCCCGTGGGATAGAGGACAGGGAGGATCCCGACTGGCTGACGGTTAAAGCTGTACACATGACAGAACTGGATCTGGAACCGGAGGAATATGAGCTGGACATTAGTAAGGAGGTACGGCCAACGGAATTGGGAGTGACAGAAAAGAATCTAAAGGGCAAATAAACCCTGTAAGGCACATTCTTGTTTTGTGACCGCAGAGACTGCAGCACTGACTGCAAACCCCACATTGCTTGTTAATACTGCCATCTGGTGGTGTGTAGGTGGTAAGACTACTCTAGATATATATAGAACCTGAAAGTGCAGATACATTCAGGGTTATTCAATAAAAGTTCTTATTGTTTAAAATGGTGCTGATTTTGCCCCAACCAATCAGATGTTAGCTTACAAATGTTAAATAACATCTGATTGGTTGGGGCAAAATTTGCACCATTTGAAACGATAAGAACTTCTATTGAATAACCCTTTGTTTCCTGTTTAACATTTTATTTCTCTGACCTTGCTCCTTCTCATCTCCATTAGTTGTCAATGCCGGACAAGGTGGCAATTCCAGAGAGATACATTGATCTGGAGCCGGAGGAGCCACTAAGCAGTGAGGAGCTTCAAGCCCGACAGCGGAAAGTGGAGAAGATTCAGAATATCCTGGCACGATCAAGGTCAGTATTGAAGCAGCGTTGAACTACGGTTTATTTTCTATATCAGGGATGTCCCAAGGGTGTGTCTGCCCAGATGTTGAAAACTACCACTCCCAGCATTCCTTCTGATGTGGATAATGCTGGGGCTTGTAGTTCGGCCTCAGCCTAGATATCCATGGCCTAATGATTAAAGTCTAAAGGCTGTGACCCTAGGAAAAGCTTGTTTTTTACCGGTACACTCCGTTCCAATAAAGGGTGATTCCATTGGTTTAGACTGTTACTCTATACCCATCTTTACTCTCTTTCCTTTGTAGTGTTCACGCTCGGCCATCGGGGCTGTACATACAGGATCAGGGACCCAGTGATTTGGGCTCCCAGAAGCAGGTACAGGAGAGGATGATCACAATATCCTACGATTTGGCATCGGAGGCCTCTCGGCGCAGCAAACAAGTAGCAGGTACCCATGGGATGAAACAGATGGTGTAACCGTCATGTAGGGTTATGGTGATAAGATCTGGTGTATTGTGCACCAAACGCACGGACCCATTTCAGTTCAGTCTTATTAATTCATAATTATACGTTCCGCCCTTACTAAATAAGGAAATAGTAATATATAGTAAACCTCACTTAATATACATGGCAAATAGTAACCATAGTAAAAACTATAAAACACCAAGTACCCCTCATTGTATGTAGATAACTATTTCTATATAGACAAGCTATAATAACGATATTACAACATGACAGTGTTCTTTCTGTAAAAGAACAGAGACGATCTAGATCCCGGTAAAGGTCCTATGGTACGGACCCACATTAGAGTGTTAATCGCGTAGCGATTGGTTACTTCTTAAAGCAATATCCTATTCATTCCAAGAAGGGGCATTAGTTCATCACGCGATGCGCTTCTCTCTAGTCAGGTACGTATAGTATTCTTTTTTATAAACTAATTTATTTCTTATCAGAGAAAGTATATTGTACTAAAAAAAAAGATGAAGCTGGACTAGGCACACCACTAGGCTAGTGAATACATATCCTTTATTGGCTAACAATGTGCATATACAAAGAATAAATTAAAAATAAAATCTGTTACATACATCATCCAACATGTCAAACCCTAAAGATAATAAATAAACTCTTAGGCTGTATTATTTATCTGAAACCCCCTATATATACGCCAATAAACACATGTCATACTCACTGTCGCCAGTCAGGGTCAGTCACCATACACACGGAGATCAGATAAGGCAAGTAGCAAAACCACAAGCCAATAAAGAGCGGGTCACTGGAGAATGAGCGGTGGAGAACGCTGGACGCGTTTTCGCACAAGGCTTTAATCACAAGCGAATGATTTGAATTCCCGGAGGGTTTAAATACCCCCATAGAGTGCCCACGTGTTCCTCCTGTCTCATATTAGAGTGAACTGAAACTTCCTCGCTCCAGTGATGACGTACACAATGATGCGACAAACTAAAAAGGAGGCCCCTCCAGCAAAGGAAACACAACCGCTCAAACAAACAGTGCATAAACACATGTTACATCTACAGGAATATAGAGCGCGCCACACAGTCCAATGCAGCTAGTATAGATGTACATTCAAAAAATATATATATTACAAGACCTACAAAACGACACATCAGTACCGTATATACTCGGTATAACGACCCGAGTATAAAACCGAGGTACCCCAATTTCACTAAAAATATCTAATAAAAGTTGTTGACTCGAGTATAAACCGAGGGTAGAAACTCTTGGCATTCAAGATGTTTGGAAACTACAACTCCAGCATAAGCATGCTGGGAGTTGAAGTTTCCAAACATCTTGAATGCCACCCTCACCTCAAACCAGTAAGTTGTACCTGTGGGCTGTCTTCATCCACAGGATCTGTGGGCTCTCCTAACCCAAGGGCTTCCTGGGACTGTGTGCTGGTACGTTCCTCTCCATTCCGCAGCAGCGTCCCTCCATTCCGGCGCCGCACGATTCAGTCCAGTACTGGCCGCGGCTGACGTCACTAATTGGCGCCGGTGCCAATAGTGACGTCAGCCGGCGCGCCAGTACATGACTGATCGTGCGGCTGCCGGAATGGAGAGGACCTGCTGCCGGAATGGAGAGGACGCTGATCTTCAATGGTGAGTGACTCGATTATAACAGAGTCCGAGTTTTCAGGCGTTTTTCAACCTGAAAAACTCTGTTTATACTCGAGTATATACGGTAAGTCGCAAGAAGCACTTAGATTGAAGTCCCACTATGCACTTATTGAGTCCAGCACGACACGTCGCATAGGCATCCATACGGTTAGATTCCTTCGGTGTCACCGTTCAAAACATCACTAAGTTAATCAACATTGTTCCGGTCATTGAAATTCCAATGCGACTTTGATCCATTCTCCTCCAAATATTCTTCTGTGGTACTCACCTAATCCTTTTGCAGCATATTAAGAGCGTGTCCATTCAAAAAATTAGAGTATAAACAATTGGATGCTCCAAAAGTCATATAGTTCAACGCTAATTGGTGTTTTCTCCAGCGTTTATAATCCACAATATCGTGCCGTATCTTCTCTCCTCAAAAACGGAGCAGCGTCAATACATGTACACAAGCAGACCAATATGAGTAATCTACGAAACCGACCATCTGGGTTGTCTCCAATCTCTCCCCAATTTCCATCGGGGCCCTTGATCTCAATTGCAATTTGCAGGAAACTTGGATATATAATCTCACACAATGTCACTTGGGTATAAAAGGATCATCAGGATCGGTAATGAATAAGAGGAAAGTATCATGGCCATCAGAGAAAGTATCATGGCCAATCAGAGGAAGAGATCATGCATTCAATAAAAGGTACAAGTGTCTAGTTCCTCGTTCAGGCCATCAGGAACCAGAGACTTAAGATATATATCAGTCACTCTCCATCTTTAGTCAATGTAGTATCATGATCACCGCCCTATGGTGATATTTGCTTTCACAGACCTCACTTTTAGCCCTGTATACGATCCCTCGTGTTTGTCCACAAAATGTCTAGCGATAGTGGTAATTGCTTTAACCACTATCATACTTCGTGCGCCACGTGATGTCTGACAATGCTTGCCTAATCTTTGTTTCAACTTTTGTGTAGTCTTTCCTACAATAACAGGTTGCATGGCACAAAATGGCATAGAAACTTAGAAATTTGAAGTTTTAACATTAAAATAACATTTTGGAGTGAATTTGAATCCCTTTTTGAGACATACCTCCCGTATATTGGTCCATAAAAGCTACAAAATGTACAGTCACCACACGGGTAAGTTCCTGTCAATTTCAACCCTCCTGTCTGTCCTGTGGCCCCCTTCACAAATGACTCCTCGTGAAGATATCAGACAAACTTTTACATCTCCTACCGTCACGCCGCGTCCTGAAACAAATCTACCCAATAATATCATCATTAGTAAGGACATGCCAGATTTTCCCTAAAACTTGTTTAGGGCAAACCATTCTGTACCAAACAAGTCGAAATGTATCTAACCTTGTTTGTCCTGAATCTTTCTCTTAGAGGTAAGTACTTCATCCGACTCTTACATCTAGCTGCTACCATTCTTTCTTTACAAGAGATTTAGGATATCCTCTTTCGTGAACCTTCTAGTAAGTTCACTAGCCGCCTCATCAAAATCCCCGTCCAGGGTACAATCCGCTCACGCGTAGATACTGCCCTTGTGTATCACCTTTTTAATGGTTCAGGATGGAAACTCTGAAAATGCAAGAGGGCGTTAGATGCAGTGGGTTTTCCTAAATAAAGTTTGTAATCAACTGTCCATTATTGTTTTCTTATCAGGACATCCCGAAATTCCCTTGCGTTGCCGAGACCCTGATGTGTAAGTAAGATGTTATAACAATTGGAATTCAATATACCAATAAAAGCAGAAAGTACATGTCGTGGTCCGCTCATGTCGTCTATTAGCGGCGTACCAGACATCCACATACGCAGTACAACACATCAGGTCATCAGGCAAAGACATGCTCCCTCTCCCCCCAGCCCAAAACAGATTGGCTAAGAGGGAGCACACCTAGCAACCCTAGCTGTCCCCCTTGTTTGTATATAGAATTTGCCATCAAAAACAAAAAAATGTTGTTAGACAAATTCCAGAAGAAGCAATAAATATGGTCTTCCTGTTAGTTGATACTCTTCCATGTTCAGAAAGTACCTGACTGCCTCCAGCCATGTCTATGTTCTATATTAGTGTACAATGACTCCACATCACATGTGCTGAGAAGATGCTCACTAGACTTCATATCTTGTAATTTTGTTAAAGGTCAGAAGTGTCCACGTATATAAGAGTCAAGTCCCGTCACATGTGTGTGAGATTTCCATCATTAAACATACCGGGTTTTTCGTTGAGCTCACCGAACCGTCAACATAGGCCTACTGGAGGGAACACTAGAATTTTTGTGTACCTTAGGTAGAAGAAGGTAGGTACAATTGGATCACTGTCTGCAGAATACAGCCTCCTTAGTAGAAATGACCGATTGATCAGTGCATCATTAATTATCCGCGCCAAGCATTAGCAAATACACCTGTCGGATTGGAAGGTAAGGTCTATATTTACGCCGTTGTTTTAATTGGCATAAGGCCTCCTCATATACAAATTCTCTGGCCAAATTACTATATTGTCCGAAGGTTTAAATGACACATCCTTCCATCCAAGTATCTCATCAATCGCAAACCCTTTCTTTTCTAGTAAGATAGAAAGATTTTCAGTAGTGATTGCATTTTTTCAATCTCACGCATAGTATATGATAAAATCCTGGATCTAGGGAATTAGTGAAAGGGCTATATTGTATGGATGCACTAAACACACGTACATTAGCCCAGAATGCAGGCATTTCTGTATACTGTTATATACTCAAGTATAACACCGAGGTTTTCAGGCTTTAAAAAAGCCGAAAATCTTACCTCGGTTTATACTCGAGTCAACCTTTCTCCTACCTTGTCCCACGGCCCGCGCGAGTCCGCATCCTCAGTGCGCATCCAGGGATGTCACTACCCGCCCCGCCCCTCACTTTGCGGCGCGAGTGTGACATCATCCGGATGCGCACAGAGGATGAGCGAGCGGCCGCCGACAGGTAGGAGAATACCACGGACACCAGGGCAATTTTACAATAAAGAGTAAACCTTCTTTATTTGTGCACAACTGTGTGTCACAAATAAAGGAGGATTTACCCCATTGCAAGTTTTGCACATGTTTGAAAACTACAAACTCCACAATAAAGTCAGTGGGAGTAGTAGTTTTTCAAACATCTTAAGTGGCAAATACTAACCCCCTCGTTTTATAACTCAAGTCAATATTCTTTTTTTCTCCTTTTTTTACTGCTAACCTGGGTACCCCTCGGTTTATACTCGGAACGTTTTATACTCGAGTATATACGGTATATGTATTTTTATATATGGGATTAAATCTGGAGTATATGGGGTATTGAAGAGATGTGTTTATTTAATTATTTGGTGCGTGTGGAACGTTTATCTTACCGTAAATACAGAGGCCCTTTACTCTGATTAGTTTTGGCCAGCTCCTGGATTTATTATAGATTACTAAAGTAGTCTAGATTTATATGTGCAAATTATAAATTACAGAAACTCAATAATTCAAATTCAATAGCCCACTTGTATAAACTTGTCAAACTGTACAGGATTCCATATTAATCAGACATTGTCACTACCTCTCCTAAGATGGTGGTGGAGTTTCATGAGACATTGTCACATTACCTCTCCTAAGATGGTGGTGGATTTCATGAGACATTGTCACATTACCTCTCCCAAGATGGGGTGGATAGTTCATGAGATATTGTCACATTACCTCTCCTAAGAGGTGGTGGACATTTTCATGAGACTTGTCACATTACCTCTCCTAAGATGGTGGTGGATAGTTCATGAACATTGTCACTTACCCTCCTAAATGGTGGGGGACAGTTCATGAGACTTTGTCACATTACCTCTCCTAAATGGTGGTGGATAGTTCATGAGATATTGTCACATTCCCCTCTCCTAAGATGGTGGTGGATAGTATGCTGACATTGTCACATTACCACTCCTAAGATGGTGGTGGATAGTTCATGAGACATTGTCACATTAACCTTCTCCTAGGATGGTGGTGGATATTTTCATGAGACTTTGTTCACATACCTCTCCTAAGATGGTGGTGGATATTCATGAGACTTTGTCACATTACCTCTCCTAAGATGGTGGTGACAGTTCATGTGACATTGTCACATTACCTCTCCTAAGATGGTGGTGGACAGTTCATGAGACATTGTCACATACTCTCCTATATGGTGGTGGATAGTTCATGAGACATTACCTTCTCCTAGACATTCTGTCACATTACCTCTCCTAAGATTGGTGGTGGATTTTCAATGAGACTTTGTCACATTACCTCTCCTAAGATGGTGTGGATAGTTTCATGAGACTTTGTCACATTACCACCTCTCCTAAATGGTGGTGGATAGTTCATGATACTTTGTCACATTACCCTCTCCTAGATGTGGTGGATAGTTCAATGAGACATTGTTCACATTACCACTACCCTAATCATGGTGGTGGATAGTTCCATGAGACATTGTCACATAACCTCTCCTAAAGATGGTGGTGGATAGTTCATGGACTTTGTCACATTACCCTCTCTAAGATGGTGGTGGATAGTTTCATGAGACTTTGTCACATTACCTCTCCTAAGATGGTGGTGTGGATAGTTCATGAGACTTTGTCACATTACCTCCTAAGATGGTGGTGGACATTTCATGAGACATTGTCACATTACCTTTCCTAAGATGGTGGGTGGCTAGTTCATGAGATATTGTCACATTACCTCTCCTAAGAGTGGGTGGATAGTTTCATGAGACAATTGTCACATTACCTCTCCTAAGATGGTGGTGGACAGTTCATGAGACATTGTCACATTACCACTCCTAATGGTGGTGGACAGTTCATGAGACATTGTCACATTACCCACTCCTAAGAGGTGGTGTGGACATTTCATGAATATTGTCACATTACCTCTCCTAAGATGGTGGTGGATAGTTCATGAGACTTTGTCACATTCACTCTCCTAAGATGGTGGTGGATAGTTCATAATATTGTCACATTACCTCTCCTAGATGGTGGTGTATAGTTCTGACGACATTGTCACATTACACTCCTAAGATGGTGTTGGATTAGTTCATGAGACATTGTCACATTACCTCCCTAAGAGTGGTGGTATCGTTCATGAGACATTGTCACATATCCCTCTCCTAAGATGGTGGTGGAGTTCATGAGATTTGTTCACATTACCTCTCCTAAGATGGTGGTGGATAGTTTCATGAGACTTGTCACATTACCTCTCCTAAGATGGGGTGGATAGTTTCATGAGACATTGTCACATTACCTCTCCTAATGGATGGTGGATAGTTCATGAGATATGTCACATTACCTCTCCTAAGATATGTGGGTGGATAGTTCATGAGACATTGTCACATTACCTCTCCTAAGATGGTGGTGGATAGTTCATTGAGACATGTCACATTTACCTCCCTAAGATGGTGGTGGATATTTCATGAGATATTTGTCACATTACCTCTCCTAAGATGGTGGTGGGATAGTTCATGAGAATTGTCACATTACCACCTCCTAAGATGGTGTGGAAGTCATGAACATATGTCACATTACCATCTCCTAAGATGGTGGTGGATAGTTCATGAGACTTTGTCACTTACCTCTCCTAAGATGGTGGTGGATAGTTTCATGAGACATTGTCACATTACCTTCTCCTAAGATTGGTGGTGGAACAGTTCATGGAGACATTGTCACATACCTCTCCCTAAGATGGTGGTGGAGAGTTCAGAGACTTGTCACTTACCTCTCCTAAGATGGTGGTGGATAGTTCATGAGACATTTGTCACATTACCTCTCCTAAGATGTGGTGGGACTTTCATGAGACTTTGTCACACTTACCTCTCCTAATATGGTGGTGGACAGTTCTGAGTACTGCACATTACTCATCCTCTAAGATGGTGGTGGACATTCATGAGACCTTTTGTCACATTACCTACGTCTCCTAAGTGTGGTGCGAGTGTTCATGAGACTATTGTCCCATTACCACTTCCCTAAGATGGTGGTGATCAGTTCATGAGACATTGGTCAACATGACCTACCGATCTCCTACGATGGTGTGGAAGTTTCTCTAACTTTGTCACATACCCTCCTAATCATGGTGTGGATAGTTTCTGAGACTTTGTCAAACATGGACCTCTCTAAGATGGTGGTGATAAGTTCATGAGATATTGTCATAATTTACCTCTCCTACGATGGTGGTTGTTAGTTCATGAGACTTTGTTGTCACTTACCTCTCCCTAAGATGGTTGGTGGATAGTTCATGAGACTTGTCACATTACCTCTCCTAAGATGGTGGTGGATAGTTCATGAGACATTGTCACCTTAACCTCTCCTAAGATGGTGGTGGCAGTTCATGAGACATTGTCCCTCATTCCCTCTCCTAGATGGTGGTGGATAGTTATGAGACTTTGTCACATTACCCTACTCCTAAATGGTGTTGGATAGTTCATGAGACATTGTCACATTACCTCTCTAAGATGGTGTGGATAGTATATGAGACATTGTCACATTACCTCTCCTAAGATGGTGTGGACATCTCTTGAGACATGTCCAATTACCTCTCCTAAGATTGGGTGGAGGATAGTTGCAGAGCTATTGTCAATTACCTCTCCTAAGATGGTGGTTGGATAGTTCATGAGACTTTGTCACATACCCTCTCAAAGATGGTGGTGGATATTTCATGAGACCATTGTCACAGTCCCTCCCTAAGATGGTGGTGTGACAGTTCATGAGCTTTCGTTCAATTACCCTCCAAGATGGTGGGGGAATTAAGTTCAGCGATCATTGTGCACATTACCTCTCCTAAGTGATGGGTGGTGGATAGTTCTGAGCACATTGTCACACTACCAGCTCTCTAAGAGGTGGTGGATAGTTCATGAGACATGTCTTCTTGCTTGTGAAAGTAGACTTACACATTACCTCTCCTAGATGGTGGTGAGCATTAGTTCCTGAGACATTGTCACATTACCTTCTCCTAAGATGGTGGTGGACAAGTTCATGAGGCACATTGTCAACATTACCTCTCTAATATGGTGGTGTAGCTTCATGAGACATTGTCACTTCTCTCCTAAGATGGTGGTGGATAGTTAATCATTGACATTACTCTAGTTGGTGCAGTTCATAGTACTTGCTTACTCTCATAAAGATGGTGGTGGATAGTCAATGAGACTTTGTCACATTACCTCTCCTAAGATGGTGGTGGATAGTCGCATGATACTTTTCACATACTCTCCTAAGATGGTGGTGGAAGTTAAGAATGTGTCACCTTACCTTCTCCTAGATGGTGGTGATAGTTCATGAGAATGTCACATAACCTCATCCTAAGATGGGTGTGGACTAGTTCTGAGCATTTGTAAACTTCCTCTCCTAAGATGGTGGGTGGATAGTTCATGAGAACTTTTTCACATTACCTCTCTAACGATGGTGGGGATAGTTCATGAGACATGTTCACATTACCTCTCTAAGATGGTGGTGGATAGTTCATGAGACATGTCACATTACCTCTCCTCTTAGATGGTGGATAAGTTCATGAACAATTGTCATCATTACCACTCCTAAGATGGTGGTGATAGTTCAATGAGACATTGTCACCCATTACCTTCTCCTTAAGATGGTGTGTTGGATAGTTATGAGACATTGTCACATTACCTCCCTAAGATGGTGGTGGACAGTTCATGAGACATTGTGTCACATTACCCTCCTAAGATGGTGTGGACTAGTTCATGAGACAATATGTCACATCACCTCTCCTAAGTATGGTGGTGGATAGTTCATGAGATATTGTCACATTACCTCTCCTAGAGGTGGTGGATGTTTTCATGAGAATTTGCACATTATTCTCTCCTAAGATGGCTGGTGGAAGTTTTTCAGGACAGTGTCACATACTCTCCTAAAGGCTGGTGGGACAGTTCACTGAGGACATTGTCCCATTCCACTCCTAAGATGGTGGTGGAGTTTCATGAGCAATTTGTACACATTACCTCTCCTATGGTGGTGGATAGTTCATGAGACATGTCACATTACCTACTCCTAGATGGTGGGCGATAGTTCATGAACTATTGGTCCACTTACCTTCTCCTAAGATGGTGGTGGACAGGTCATGAGAATTGTCAAACGATCTCCTTCTAGAGGTGGTGATATTCATGAGACTTTGTCACAGTACCCTCCTAAGATGGTGGTGGATAGTCATGAGATATTGTCACAATTACCTCTCCTAAGATGGTGGTGGATAGTTCAGAGATATTGTGCACATTACCTCTCTAGATGGTGGTGGAAGTTCATGTGACATTGTCACCATTACCTACTCCTAAGATGTGGTGGATGTTTCATGAGACTTTGTCACATATACCCTCTCCTAAGATGGTGGGGGTGAGTAGTTCATGAATATTTGTTCACATTTACCTCTCTAAGATGGTGGGGTTAGTCTTTCATGAGACTTTGTCACATTACCTCTCCTAAGATGGGGTGGTGGATAGTTCATGAATATAGTGTCACATTACCTCCCTAAATGTGTGGATACGTCACTTGATGATCATTTGTCACATTACCTTACCTCAGATGGTTGGTGTGATAGTTCATGAGATATTGTCACATTCCTCTCCTCAAGCTGGTGGTGGATAGTTCATGAGACATGTCCATTACCACTCCGTGATTGTGGTGGAAGTTCATGAGACATTGTCAAATTCCACTCCTTACAGATGGGTGGTGGCCATCGTTCATGAACATGTGTCCACATTACCTCTCCTAAGATGGTGGGTGGACAGTTATGAGACAATTGTCAACATTGCCACTCCTAAGAGGTGTGTGGACGTCATGAGTACATTGTCACAATTACCCGTCCTAAGATGGGGTGGATAGTTCATGAGATTGTCCACATAAATCGTACCTAAGATGGTGGTGAATAGTTTCATGAGGACTTTGTCACATACCTCTCCTAAGATGGTGTGGTGGAATTCATGAGACATTGTCACATTACCTCTCCTAAGATGCTGGTGGACATTCATGAGACTTTGTCCACTACTCTCACTAGTGGTGGTGGACAGTTTAGGATTTGTGCTGCCCATCTTGTATGGCATATGCCTGACCAATGTGGCCATTTCTATCACGGTATTGCGCGTAATCAAGGTGTATTGCACTACGGACTCCGGCTGTGTTTTTATTTTACTTTGTAAAGCATCATAACCATCTTATATTAATTCAATTAAAACTATTTACTTCCTATAACAGCACACGCGTCGTTTAATGAACATTGATATCAACTGCGCTGCCTTTCCCCCGATAAGGACCCCGCGATTTACCGATTGGTCCGCCCAACTAAGACGCCGGAATTATCGCCCGCTCTCTCCGGGGAACTCTTGATTCATGTTTGTGGGACGAGTAACTCATATGGGGCTGTGTGTGTAACAAGTGATGTTTCAAACTAATGTTCTGCACTGCTGGTGAAAATCTGATGGATGGGAAATGTAAAAATATTATATAGTTTGTGTTTCACGCGTCCTAGACACGCGGGTATTATGCGAGGACTTAAAAAACCAGACGTGAAGACGCCTTGAAATTCTGGGAGAACACTTTTTTTTTTTGTATTTTAAAGAACATTTTAAATTTATAAGCGGATCGCTTGAGCAAAATTAGAAATATTTAGGTCCAACAACACATTATTATGAAGCCGAATTGGCCCGTAATGGAGATTTTCACGACAGAAAATTTTAGGTAAATGTGTAAAACAAAGTGCCATCCCCGTATAGATCGTTTAGAGGTTGTAATGGACGAAAGACATAGGAGGGTGGGGAAACGATGGGGTTGAGTGCAAGGTTTCCCCATGCTGTAATCTGCAACATCCAATCAATTTTAGCTCTTTTACTGGGTGACTGCAGTAAGATGGCATCTGATTGGTGCTACAAATTTTATAGGAAAATTATTATCATAAGCAATCGTTTTCCCTGGGTCAGTACCGACTGGGTTGTATGGAGATTATTCATAGCGATGTATTTGACATTTCAAACATTTCACAATTGTTACCTTGTGCTGATCATAGAGCTTTGCTCTGTTAAAAGAAGTAACCCTTTAGCCTCCACCCGAGGGGCGACGGGATCCTAGAGAAGTTAATGGATATTAATAATTAATTGGGACCGTTATAGAAACTCATTGGTCTGAGCTACTGTTCGGTTCGCTTGAAATCGTATTCGGAGCTCAGGAATTCTGGGATTTATTTTCTTTGGTTTTACATTTGAAATAACACAAGTTATTATACAAGTATTACACACACCCAGTGAATAGGTTCAACCTCTCATACACCCCAGATCATCACATGTGCTTGGTTCTACCTTTATCATGCACACAGACGAGTGCAAGCTTGTTTACACCTTCTCATGCCACAGACAGTGCGTTATTGGTTATCACCATCACCTACTCATATACATGGACCAAGTGCATGATTGTTTTATCTACCTTTCTCTCCACACGAGCAAGCACAGTGGGATAGGCCTCAAGACCCTAACAGCACAGCCCCCTGGACATCGATGGTTTATATCTTCTGTTTACCCCAACCTGTAGTGGCGCTGTTGACATTATAGTTTTCCTTACTGCTTTCACCCAATTTCGCACCTCTAAGTGAATTACCTTTATTTTTTCCCCACTCGGTCATTTAAGGAATTCGATTATTTTTACATTTTTTTTTTATTAGACAAGTCCTTCCCCAAATATCTTTATTTTAACTTAATATTAACTTAATAAATCCTTTTAAAAATAAAGATTTATAATCCCTCCTGTTATAACACGGGGAACCCATAATGTGTGTTAAATTCAGCGGCCCTCTATCTGTGAAATGTATTTATACATAAAACAAGCCCCGGTTGCTTTCATTTCCCGTTCTTGCTGTGAATAATTCGAATGCGTTGCGTTTTTTACTCTAATATTCTTTGTGTTGATGGAAAAGTGGACACATCCGCATGAAGTAACAACGCACTGAATGGCAAGTCTACCATTGTCCAAATGGGCGTTTTAAGAGTTAGGTCATTTTCCAGGAAGGAAGGAAGAAAGCCCCCTACTATTCGTTAATGATAAGAAATGGTTAGGAAGCCTCCACTCACAATAGCGATTGTACGACTAAAAAAACAATTAGTGTTGTCTGATGGAAAAAATAGGACAAAAAATGGACGTTCGCCCATTCACGAACCAACGATCAGACAATATCGTGATTGGTGCATATCAGGTCTCCTATTAATACATGCAGTGCACTGAGCTGGCAGAATCAGTACAATCAGGAATTGGCAGTTTGCCTCTCATGCCTAGAGACCATCTAAGGAGGTAGGGGCAGACTTTACCTACCTCCCAGGAAAATGGATTTAAAGTTCCCCTTTATCCCGGGATATTTATTTTGCTGTCAGAAGCAATGTCGGTTTCAGCTAACTGAATCGTTTACGTAATCCGGGCCGACGCTGTGGTTTGTGATTTTAATTGAACTAAAACTGGTTTGGATTGAATGTTTAATAAATAACTACATGATGTCTTATAAATTCGCCTTTAATGAGATTTAGAAAAGTTGCGTCTATTTTTTTTTACTAACTGTAAACTGCCGGTTATCGACATTCCCATCACGTTTTTTTGCCACAATTTAGAATCTCTTTATAAGAAAAAAAAAAAAAGTTAAATAAAAAAAAAATCAATAAAGATTTTGAAAGTTTTAACGGCTAATTCCTGTCTAAAGAGAAACCCTGTACGTTTACCTGTTTATCATGGGGGAATCATGACACAACCTTCCCTGTGCCCTACACCCCTTTTAGACCTGGCCACAGCTTAAAAGGAGACGAAACAACACGCTAAAGAACTCGGGGGAATATCTCACTACAGGAAATGCCGAGGAGGTAGGTTTTGTGAGGGCGGGTTTTGTTGGGGGCAGTACGAAATGTACAAATGATGTTTTAAAGGGACTCCATGGTTAAAAAAAACCATTTTTGCTATTCACGTTTATTGAAGAAGAGAAGGTAAAGGAGCTTCCGTGTCGTACCATCCCTGTGGTCAATACAATGTTCGCAGCCGGGAACGAAGGAGGAACTTACCACCAGATTCTCTCGCTAGTGTGATGTGATGGAATACCAAGTTTCGTTGGGTTACCTATGGCGGAGGAGTAGAGAGATTGGGTAATCCTTTGTTCCCGGCTCATGTATGTTTTTATTAAAATGGGAGGTAAGACACAGAGCTCCTTTACCTGCCGTTCCTTCAATAAACGTGAAAGCCAAAACTGGTTTTAAACACTGAAGATCCCCTTATGGGTGGTAAGTGGGATTACCAGCTCATGTAATTTATTATCTTGTTTGGGTAAGCCCCCTGATTCTTACTGTTGGACTTGGCTCCCAATGAGAATCTGGGTATAAGCGTAGTACAGTGCCATATGTTTCGATAAAAATAACTAGCACCGGTGCTCTCAACCTGTACCCCTTGGTGTTAATGTATTAATATTCTCTCTTATACTGTAGCATTTATGTGGATAATGTACCCCCTACTGTACATTATAAGGCTCTTAGTAGTTACTGTGAGTTGGTTACATACCTTATAAACATAACCACCAAATCATTTCTCAGTAATCCTTGAAAATTACAATTCCCATGTGTTATTGTTATTCCCTGTCACTATGTGATCATTCAACCCCTGTGTCCGTGTTTTAAAAAAAATGGCTGGTACAGACATGTAATTCTGCACTTGACTGGCGACCACAACCGAATGTGAATGGCTCTTGGACATCAAATACAAGTATATTGCAAAACAAAAGAAACAAAGAGGAGACATCGTGCAAACAATCTAATTTATTAGACAATAGCAACAGGTACCCTCAAACTGGGGTGTTCCCACGCCCTGACAGCCGCCCTACAGATCTTATAACCAGAGACAGTGTGTCCTAACCTCAATCCATCCATATATTCTATAACCGTAACTTATCACATATATATATTCTATATAACAGTATACTTAATCATATTCAGCCCTTATCGGTCAAATACGAGATCCTGCACGGAAAATTCAGTCAGGGTAAGTCCCAGTTGCCAGGAGGATACAAGAGGCTGGAGGCACAATGCTGGTAAGGGGGGAGCACAAGCCCAAACCGTTTCGCTCTCACAGTCGGCTTTCTCATGGCGCTGTTCACTTCAGCCAGGAAGTAGATATTAGGTCCGTAGGCCCCAATCACGTTCGGTGACGTCGTTCCTCACTCATCAAACGCGAGAGAAGGTTTAAACTTCTATAGTAAAGACTTCCCCTTACTCTCGCTGTGATTTCGCAATCCCGCCATCTCTATGTTGGCGGTAATGAGTGCTAAATAATACAGAATCACAGACAGGTCTGTATCTCACGACATAGAAAAAGCAAATCTATCAATCGCTATTAGAAACAGTGTGAACACTCTCATATGTGCCTTGCCCAGCTCATACTCGATAGGAAAATACAATGGTAAGTATCAGCAAATACAGAATCCTCGATATAATCACTTCAGATCATTGAGTAGAGCAGAGAATATCAGTTACCCTGCCGAACACAAGCTGGTACGGCCTCTAGTTGAGAACAGCCAATGAAGTTTCTAGATGTCTGGTTAAGCTCAAACTGGTATAAGCCGATAGTGTCATTTGGAAACAGTAAAGTTAGGGGATTGGACATCTATCCATGGATAAGACTCACCAGTACCACGTTATCAGCAAAGCCCAACTTGGAAAGTGTGACATCCAACTGGGTCCCCACAAGAACGGACGTCCACCAATACTCCTAATAATTGTCTGTTTGGCTTCATTCCCCCCGATCCAAGGAGACTACGTATGGAGGTCTTCAACGATCACTGGGATCCATTAGTGCTCCGTAATTCCCAGTGTAATACAATGTGGTCTATCTTCGGGGGCTGTTCAAAGGTGTCCTTGCATCTGGAGATCGAAGTATATAGAGACCTGTGAGACCTGAGAACATGAGAGGGAAAATTAATAAAGAATGTAAAATTCCATCTCTTCCTTTAGTCCAAATGGGACTCTGTTCGTATTCAAATTAAAATAGTCTTTGTCTCTCCTGGCATATTTCCATCCTCTGACTCGCAAGAGTAACTTTTAATAAGGCCCTAGGTGAGATGGGATAATATAAGGGTACAGATGGCATGGGTGAGATGGCTTCGAAAGGGTACAGATGGCATGGTTGAGATGGGCATAAAGGTACAGATGCATGGGTGAGATGGATATAGAAAGGGTACAGATGCATGGTGATATGGGGAATATAGAAAGGTACAGGTGGCATGGGTGAGATGGATATAGAAGGTACAGGTGGTCATGGGTGAGATGGATATAGTCAAGGGTACAGGTGGCATGGAGTGATAAGGATATAGAGAGGTGTACATATGGCAATGGGTGAGATGGGATCTAGACAGGGTACAGATGGCATGGGTGAGATGGGCTAATAGAAAGGTACAGATGCATGGGTGAATGGATATAGAAAGGGTACTGGTGCTGGGTGAAGATGGGAATATAGAAATGTTCACGGGTTGCAATGGGTGAGAATGGATATATCAAAGGGTATACAGGTGGCATGGGGTGAGATGGGATATAAAAAGGGTACAGATGCATGGGTGATATTGGATATAGAAAGGGTCCAGATGGCATGGTGAGCTTGGATATAGAGGGGCAGGGGGCATGGGTGAGATGGATATAGACAGGGTACAGGTGGCCATGGGTGATATGGGATATAGAAGGCTACTGGTGGCAATGGTGAGATGGGATTCGAAGTTTCCGGGTGGCAGGGGGTGAGATGGGATATAGAAAGGGTACAGATGGCATGGGTGAGATGGGATATAGAAGGGGTACAGATGGCATGGGTGAGATGGGATAATAGAAAGGGTAAAGATGGCATGGTGAGATGGGATATAGAAGTGTACATATTTTGGCATGGGTGAGATTGTAATATAGAAAGGGTACAGATGGCATGGTGAGATGGGATATAGAAGGGTACAGTTTGCATGGTGAGATGGGGATAATAGAAAGGGTAAAGGTGCCTGGGTGAGATGGGATATAAAAGGTACAGATGGCTGGGTGAGATGGGATATAGAAAGTGTACAGGTGGCATGGGTGAATGGGATATGAAAGGGTAAAGTTTGATGGGTGAGATGGGATATAGAAGGGTACAGATGTTCATTGTTAGATGCATCATAGAAAGGGTACAGATGGCATGGTAAGAATGGGATATAGAAGGGTACAGATGGCATGGTGGATGGATATAGAAGGGGTACAGGTGGCCTGGGTGATATGGGATTATATAACGGGTACAGGTGGCATGGGTGATATGTGGAATAGAAATGGTACAGGTGCTGGGTTGAAGATGGGTATAGAAAGGGTACATTGTCCGGTGAGATGGGATATAGAAAGTTTAAAGGTGGTATGGGTGAGATGGGGATATAGAAAGGGTACAGAGCATGGGTGAGATTGGATATAGAAAGGGTACAGATGGCATGGGTGAGATGGGATATAGAAAGGGTAAAGGTGGCATGGGTGAGAATGGATATAGAAAGGGTTCACAGTCATGGGCATGGGTGAGGATGGGATATAGAAAGGGTACAGGTGGCATGGGTGAGATGGATAATGAAAAGGGTAAAGTGGCATGGGTGAGATGGGATATAGAAAGGGTACAGGTGGCATGGGTTGGAGCTGGGATATAGAAAGGGTACATGTGGCATGGGTGAGATGGGATATAGAAAGGGTACAAGGTGCATGGGTGAGATTGGATATAGAAAGGGTACAGATGGCTGGGTGAGATGGGATATAGAAAGGGTACATGTGTCATGGTGAGATGGGATATAGAAAGGGTACAGAGGCATGGGTGAGATTGGATATGTAAAGGGTACAGGTGGCATGGGGTGAGATGGGATATAGAAAGGGTACAGTATTGCATGGGTGAGATGGGATATAGAAAGGGTACAGATGGCATGGGTGAGATTGGATATAGAAAGGGTACGGGTGGCATGGGTGAGAATGGGATATAGAAAGGGTACAGATGGCCTTGGGAGATGTGATATAGAAAGGGTACGGGTGGCATGGGTGAGATGGATATAGAACGAGTACAGGTGGCATGGGTGAGATGGAATATAGAAAGGTTACAGGGGCATGGGTGAGATTGGATTTAGAAAGGGTACAGATGGCATGGGTGGAGAATTGATCATAAAATGGTTACAGATGGCATGGGTGAGATTGGATTTAGAAAGGTACAATGGCATGGGTGAGATGGGATATAGAAGGGTACGGGTGGCATGGGTGAGATGGGATATAGAAAGGGTACAGATGGCATGGGTGAGATGGGATATAGAAAGGGTACAGGTGGCATGGGTGAGATGGGATATAGAAAGGGGTACAGGTGGCATGGGTGAGATGGGTATAGAAGGGTACGGGTGGCATGGGTGAGATGGGATATAGAAAGGTACAGATGGCATGGGTGGATATTGGGATAATCGAAGGGTACGGGTGGCATGGTGGAGCTTGGGATTTAGAAAGGTACAGGTGGCATGGGTGAGATGGGATATAGAAAGGGTACAGATGGCATGGGTGAGCAATTGGATATAGAAAGGGTCAGATGGCATGGTGAGATTGGATATAGAAGGGGAAGGGGGGCATGGGTGAGATGGGATATAGAAAGGGTACAGGTGGCATGGTGAGATGGGATATAGAACGGGTACGGGTGGCATGGGTGAGATGGGATATAGAAAGGTACTGGTGGGGCAGGGTGAATGGGATATCAACGGGTACAGATGGCATGGTGAGTGGGATATAGAAAGGGTACAGGTGGCATGGGTGAGATTGGGATATAGAAAGGGTCCGGGGCTGGGTGAGATGGGATATGAAGGTACAGATGGCAATGGTTGAAGTATGGATATAGAAAGGTAACGATGGCATGGTGATTGGTATAGAAATGGTACAGATGGCATGTTGATAATGGGATCATAGAAAGTGTAACGGGTGGGCATGGTGAGATGTGATCTAGAAAGGGTAGGTGTGCACATGGGTGAGAGGATAGTAGAAGGGTACGGTGCTGGGGTGAGATGGGATTAAAAAGGGTACAGATGGCATGGGTGAGATTGGATATAGAAAGGGTACAGATGGCATGGGTGAGATTGGATATATAAGTGGAAGGGGGGCATGGGTGAGATTGGATATAGAAAGGGGACAGGTGGCATGGGTGAGATGGGATATAGAAAGGTAGTGGCAATGGGTAGATGGGATATCAGAAGGGTACGGGTGGCATGGGTGAGATGGGATATAGAAAGGGTACAGATGGCATGGGTGAGATGGGATATAGAAAGGGTACAGATGGCATGGTGATATGGGATATAGAAAATGGTAAAGGTGGCTGGGTGAGATGGGTAGATAGAAAGTAACAGATGGCATGGGTGAGATGGGATATAGAAAGGGTACAGGTGGCATGGGTGAGATGGGATATAGAAAGGGACAGATGGGCATGGTGTGATGATCTGACAGGGTACAGTGGCATGGGTTGATGGGATATAGAAAGGGTAAAGGTGGCATGGGTGAGATGGGATATAGAAAGTGTACAGATTGCATGGGTGAGATGGGATTAGAAGGGTAAGATGGCATGGGTAGAGGGATATAGAAAGGGAACAGATTGGCATGGGTGAGATGGGATATAAAAGGGTACAGTGGCATGGGTGAGATGGTATATCGAAAGTAGCAGTGGCATGGGTGAGATGGGATATCTAAAGGGTACATTGGCATGGGTGAGATGGTATATAGAAAAGGGTACAATGGCATGGGTGAGATGGATTAGAAAGGTAAAGGGTATGGGGTGAGATGGGATATGAAAGGGTACAGATGGCATGGGTGGATTTGGATATAGAAGGGACAGTGCATGGGTGAAGGGATATAGAAAGGGTAAAGTGCATGGGGAGATGGGAATAGAAAGGGTACAGATGGCATTGTGAGATGGGATATAAAAGGTTACAGGTGGCATGGTGGATGGGATATGAAAGGGTAAATTGCATGGGGCGATGGGATCTAGAAAGGGTACAGGTGGCATGGTGAGAATGGGATATAGAAGGGTACAGGTGGCAGGTGAGATGGGATTTTTATAGAAAGATGTTACAGGTGGCATGGATGAGATTGAGATAGAAATGGTACAGATGCATGTGTTTGAGATGGGATATAGAAAGGTTAGCAGTGGCTTGGGGTGAGATGGGATATAGTAAGGGTAGAGATTGCAGGGGTGAGATTGGCTATAGTTAAATGGTACAGGTGGCAATGGGTGACATGGGAATATAAAGGGTAACAATGTGCATGGGTGAGATGGGATATATAAAGGGCAGAATGGCATGGTGAGATTTGATATAGAAGTGTAAACGGGTGGCATGTGTGAGATGGATAAGAAAGGGTACAGGATGTCATGGTGAGATGTGGATATGAAAGGTTAACGGGTGGCATGGGTGAGATGGGATATAAAAGAGTACAGGTGGCTGGGGGGGTGAGATGGGATATAAAATGGGTACAGGTGGCATGGGTGAGATGGGATATAGAAAGGGTACAGATGGCATGGGTGAGATTGGATACTAGAAAAGGGTACAGATGGCACTGGTGAGATGGGCTATAGAAGGGTACAGATGGCATGGGTGAGATGGATATAGAAAGGGTACGGGTGGCATGGGTGAGATGGGATATAGAAAGGGTACAGATGGCATGGGTGAGATGGGATATAGAAAGTGTACAGGTAGCATGGTGAGATGGATATAGAAAGGGTACAGATGCATGGGATGAGATGGGTAATGCAAAGGGTACAGGTGGCCATTGGGTGAGATGGGATATAGAAAGGGAAAGGTTGGCCATGGGTTAGATGGATTAGAAAGGTACAGATGGCAATGGGGTGAGATGGGATATAGACAGGGTACAGATGGCATGGGTGAGATGGGATATAGAAAGGGTACAGGTGGCATGGGTGAGATGGGATATAGAAAGGGTACAGATGGCATGGGTGAGATTGGATATAGAAAGGGTACAGATGGCATGGGGTGAGTGGATATATAAAGGGTACAACAGTGGCATGGGTGAGATGGGATATAGAAAGGGTACAGGTGGCATGGGTGAGATGGATATAGAAAGGGTACAGATGGCATGGGTGAGATTGGATATAGAAAGGGTACAGGTGGCATGGTGAGATGGGCTAATAGAAAGGTTCATGATGGCATGGGTGAGATGGGATATAGAAAAGGGTACGGGTGGCATGGGTGAGATGGGATATAAAGGTATAACTGGTTGCATGGGTGAGATGGGATATAAAAGGGTACAGGTGGCGATGGGTGAGATGGGATAAGAAAGGGTACCGATGGCCTGGGTAGATTGGATTAGAAAGGGACAGATGGCCTGGGTGAGATTGATATAAACTTGGAAGGGGGGCATGTGTTTGAGATGGGGATATGAGAAAGGGTACATGTGGCATTGGTTCGATGTGATATGAAAGGGTACGGGGGCTGGGTGAGATGGGAATTATAGAAAGGGTAAACGGGTGGGCATGGGTGAGATGGGATCGAAGAAGGGTACCGATGGCATGGGTGAGATGGGATAGAGTAAAGGGTAAGATGCATGGGTGAGATTGGTATAGAAAGGGACAGTGTGCATGGGTGAGATGGGATAATAGAAAGGGTAACCGCTGGCTGGTTGAATTGTGGATATAGAAAGGGTACAGATGGCATGGGTGAGATAGGATATAGAAAGGGTACAGATGGCTGGTGAGATTGGGATATAGAAAGGGTACAGGTGGCATGGGTGAGATGGGCTATAGAAAGGGTACAGATGGCATGGGTGAGATGGGCTATAGAAAGGGTACAGATGGCATGGGTGAGATGGGATATAGAAAGGGTACAGATGGCATGTGTGGGAGAATGGGATATAAACGGGTCCAGGTGGCATGGTGAGATGGATATAGAAAGGGTCGATGGCATGGGTGAGATTGGATATAGAAGGGTACATATGCATGGGTGAGATGGGATTATAAAGGGTCAGGTGGATGTGATATGGGATATATAAACGGGTCCAGATGGCATGGGTGAGATGGGATATAGAAAGGGTACAGGTGGCATGGGTGAGATGGGATATAGAAGGTATCAGATTGTGGGGAGATTGGATATAACAAGGGTACAGATGGCATGGGTGAGATGGGATATAGAAGGGTACAGGTGGCATGGTGTAGATTGATCATAGTAAGGTTACAGATTGCTTCGTGTGTGAGATTGTGATTAGTAAGGGTACAAGGTGGCTGGTGAGATGGGATAAGAAAGGGTACAGGTGGCATGGGTGAGATGGGATATAGAAAGGTACAGATGGCATGGTGAGATTGGATGGCATGGGTGAGATGGGATATAGAAAGGGTACGGTTGGCATGGGGGAGATGGGATATAGAAAGGGTACAGATGGCATGGTGAAGATGGAATATAGAAAGGGTACAGATGGCATGGGGTGGAGATTTTATATAGAAAGGGTACGGGTGGCATGGGTGAGATGGTATAATGAACTGGTACAATATGCAGGGTGAGATGGAATATTAGAAAGGGTACAGGTTGCATGGGTTAGATGGGAGCTATAAAGGGTACAATGGCATGGTAGATGGGATATTAAGTGTAACATATGGCATGGGTGAGATGGGCTATAGAAAGGGTACAGATGGCATGGTGAGATGGGATATAAAAGGGTACAGGTGGCATGGTGAGATGGGATATAGAAAGGGTACAGATGGCATGGTTTGAGATTGGATATAGAAATTGTACAGATGGCATGGGTGAGATGGGCTATAGAAAGGGTACAGATGGCATGGGTGAGATGGGATATAGAAAAGGGTACGGGTGGCATGGGTGAGATGGGATATAGAAAGTACCGGTGGCATGGGTGAGATTGGGATATAGAAAGGGTACAGATGATGCATGGGTGAGATGGGATTTAGAAAGGGTACAGGTGGCATGGGTGAGATGGTATATAGAAAGGGTACAGATGGCATGGGTGAGATGGAATATAGAAAGGGTACAGATGGAATGGGTGAGATGGGAATATAGAAGGGGTACAGGTGGCCATGGGTGAGCGGTATATAGAAAGGGTACCGTGGCATGGGTAGATGGATCTAAAAAGAAAGGGTACGATGGCAGGGGTGAGTTTGGATATATAAAGGGTCAGATGGCATGGTGCGATGGGCCTATAGAAAGGGTCAAGATGCATGGTGAGATGGATTAGAAGTTTACCGGGTGGCATGGGTGAGATGGGATATAGAAAGGGTACGGGTGGCATGGGTGAGATGGATATAGAAAGGGTACAGTTGGCATGGGTGAGATGGGATATAGAAAGGGTACAGATGGCATGGGTGAGATTGGATATAGAAAGGGTACACGATTGCGCATGTGGTTGAGATTGATGATACAAGGGGAAGGTGTGGCATGGGTGAGATGGGATATAGAACACGGTTACAGGTGGCATGGGTGATACTGGGAGATAGAAGGTACGGGTGCATGGGTGAATGGATATAGAAAGGGTACAGATGGCATGGGTGAGATGGATATAGAAAGGTACAGAGCATGGGTAGATGGGAATATAGAAAGGGTAAAGTTTGGCATGGGTGGAGATGGGATATAGAATGGTACAGATGGCATGGGTGCGATGTGGATATTAAGGTTTAACAGATGGCGGGTGAGATGGGATTAGACAGGTTACAGGTGCATGGGGTGAATGGATATAGAAAGGGTACAGGTGCATTGTGGATGGGATAATAGAAAGGTACAGATGCATGGGTGAGATGGGAATATAGAAAGGGTAACGGGTGGCATGGGTGAGATTGGTTATAAATGGTACTATGGCATTGTGAGATGGGGCTATAGAAAGGGTACATATTTGCATGGTTGATATGGGATATAGAAAGGGTAACTGGTGGCATGGGTGGATTGGATATAGAAATGGTAAGATGGCAAATGGGTGAGAGGGATTATAAGAAAAGGGTCCAGGTGCATGGTGAGATGTGTATCTAGAAGGGTACAGATGGCATGGGTGATATTGTAATAGAAAGGGTATATGGCATGGGTGAGATCGATTAGAAGGGTACCGATGGCATGGGGTGAGATGGGATATAGAAAGGGTACAGGTGGCATGGGTGAGATGGGCTATAGAAGGGTACAGATGGCATGGGAGATGGCTATAGAAAGTGTACAGATGGCATGGGTGAGATGGGATATAGAAACGGTACAGATGGCATGGTGAGATGGGATATAGAAAGGGTACAGGTGGCTGGGTAGATGGAATAATAGAAAGGTACAGATGGCATGGGTGAGATTGGATATAGAAAGGGTACAGATGGCATGGGTGAGATGGTATATAAAAAGGGTACAGGTGGCAATGGGGGTGAATGGGAATAAAAAGGGTACAGAATGGCATGGTTGATATGGGATAATAAAAGGGTACAGGTGGCATGGTGAGATTGTCTATAGCAGGTAGACATATGTGCATGGGTGACATGGGATATAGAAAGGGTACAGATGGCATGGGTGAGATGGGATATAGAAAGGGTCAGGTGGCATGGGTGATATGGATATAGTCAGGGGTACCGATGGCATGGGGTGAGTTTGGCTCATAGTAGGGGTACTGTTCATGGGTGAGATGGATATAGAGTGACAGATGCATGGGTGCGATGGATATAGAAAGGGTACAGATGGCATGGGTGAGATTGGATGCATGGGTGTATTGGATATAGAAAGGGTACGGGTGGGGGCATGGGGTGAGATGGGATATAGAAAGGGTACAGATGCATGGGTGGCGATGGGATATAGAGGGTCCATATGGCATGGTGAGATTGGATATAGAAAGGGTACGGGTGGCATGGGTGAGGATGGGATCTAGAAAGGGTACAGATGGGCATGGGTGAGATGGGATATAGAAAGGGTAACAGGTGGCATGGGTGAGATGGGATATAGAAAGGGTACAGATGGCAACCAAAAAATGGGTTGAGATGGGATATAAACTAGTTATATTATAGACCAAGCTATAATAACGATATTACAAGACAATGACAGTGTTCTTTCTGTAAAAGAACAGAGACGATCTAGATCCCGGTAAAGGTCCTTATTGGTACGGACCCACATTAGAGTTTAATCGCGTAGCGATTGGTTACTTCTTAAAGCAATATCCTATTCATTCCGAACGGGGCCATTAGGTTCATCCACGCGATGCGCTTCTCTCTAGTTCAGGTTACGGATAGTATTTCTTTTTATAAACTTAATTTATTTCTTTATCAGAGAGATAAAAAAAAAGATGAAGCGGACTAGGCACACCACTAGGCTAGTGAATACATATCCCTTTATTGGCTAACAATGTGCATATACAAAGAATATAATTAAAAATAAAATCTGTTACATACATCATCCAACATGTCAAACCCTAAAAGATAAATAAATAAACTCTTAGGCTGTAGTTATTTATCTGAAACCCCCTTATATATCGGCGCAATAAACAATGGTCATACTCAACTGTCGCCAGTCAGGGTCAGTCACCAGTCCACGGGGGATCAGATAAGGCATAGTAGCAAAACACACAAGCCAACTAAAGAGTGAGTCACATGGAGAATGAGCGGTGGAGAACGCTGGATGCATTTCGCACAAGGCTTTATCAGCAGCGAATGATTTGAATTCCCGGAGGGTTTAAATACCCCCAATAGAGTGCCCACGTGTTCCTACTGTCTCATATTAGAGTGACTGAAACTTCCTCGCTCCAGTGATGACGTACACAAATGGGAGCGCACAAACTAAAAAAGGAGGCACCTCCAGCAAAGGAAAACACAACCGCTCAAACAAACAGTGCATAAACACATGTTACATCTACAGGAATAGAGCGCGCCACACAGTCCAATGCAGCTAGTATAGATGTACATTCAAAAAATATATATATTACAAGACCTACAAAACGACACATCAGTAAGTCGCAAGAAGCACTAAAGATTGAATTCACAACTAGTCACTTATTGAGTCCAGAACGATCACGTCGCATAGGATCCATAAGGGTAGATTCCTTTCGGGTGTCACCGTTCAAACAATCCTAAGTTACTCAACATTGTTCCGGTCATTGAAAATTCCAATTGCGACTTTGTATCCATTCTCACTTCAAATATTCTTTCTGTGTACTTCACCTACATCCTTTTGCAGCATATTAAGAGCGTGTCCATTCAAAAAATTAGAGTATAAACAATATGGGATGCTCCAAAAGTTCATATAGTTCACAAGTGTAATGTTTATCTCCAGCGTTTATAATCCACAATATCGTGCCGTATCTTCTCTCCCTCAAAAACGGAGCAGCGTCAAATACATGTACACAGAGCAGACCAATATGAGTAATCTACAAACCGGACCATCTGGGTTGTCTGCCAATCTCTCCACCAGAATTTCCAATCGGGGCCCTTGATCTCAATTGCAATTTGCAGGAAACTTGGATATATAATCTCACAATGTCACTTGGGTATATAACGGATCATCAGGATCTGTAATGAATAAAGAGGAAAGTATCATGGCCAATCAGAGGAAAGTATCATGGCCAATCAGAGGAAAGTATCATGCATTCAAATAAAAGGTACAAAGTCTAGTTCCTCGTTCAGGCCATCAGGAACCAGAGACTTAAGATTATATATCAGTCACTCTCCATCTTTAGCAATGTAGTATCATGATCACCGCCCATGTGATATTTGCTTTCCACAGACCTAAACATTTTAGCCCTGTATACGATCCCTCGTGTTTGTCCACAAAATGTCTAGCGATAGTGGTAATTGCTTTACCCACTATCATACTTCGGTGCGCCAACCTGATGTCTGACAAATGCTTGCCTAATCTTTGTTTCAACTTTTGTGTATAGTGAATACATTACCTTTTATTGGCTAACAATGTGCAAACAAAGAATATAATTAAAAATAAAATCTGTTACATACATCATCCAACATGTCAAACCCTAAAAGATAAATAAATAAACTCTTAGGCTGTAGTTATTTATTGAAACCCCCTTATTATCGGCGCAATAACAATGGTCATACTCAACTGTCGCCAGTCGGTCAGTCACAGTCCAGGGGATCAGATAAGGCATAGTAGCAAAACACAAGCCAACTAAGAGTGAGTCACATGGAGAATGAGCGGTTGGAGAACGCTGGATGCATTTCGCACAAGGCTTTATCAGCAGCGAATGATTTGAATTCCGGAGGGTTTAAATACCCCAAATAGAGTGCCACGTGTTCCTATGTTCATATAGAGTGACTGAAACTTCCTCGCTCCAGTGATGACCTACACAAATGGGAGCGCACAAACTAAAAGGGAGCACCTCCAGCAAAGGAAAACACAACGCTCAAAACAAACAGTGCTAAACACATGTTACATCTACAGGAAGAGAGCGCGCCAACAGTCCAATGCAGCTAGATAGATGTACATTCAAAAATATATATATTACAAGACCTAGAAAACGACACATCACGTAAGTCGCAAGAAGCACTAAAGATTGAATTCACAAATAGTCACTTATTGAGTCCACAATAGAACGATCACGTCGCATAGGATCCATAAGGGTAGATTCCTTTCGGTGTCACCGTTCAAACAATCCTAAGTTACTCAACATTGTCCCGTCATTGAAAATCCAATTGGACTTTGTTCCATTCTCACTTCAAATATTCTTTCTGTGTACTTCACCTACATCCTTTTGCAGCTATTAAGAGCGTGTCCATTCAAAAAATTAGAGTATAAACAATATGGGATGCTCCAAAAGTTCATATAGTTCAAGTGAATGTTTATCTCCAGCGTTATAATCCCAATATCGTGCCGTATCTTCTCTCCTCAAAAAGGAGCAGCGTCAAATACATGTACACAGAGCAGACCAATATTGAGTAATCTACAAACCGCGACCATCTGGGTTGTCTGCAATCTCTCCACAGAATTTCCAATCGGGGCCCTTGATCTCAATTGCAATTTGCAGGAAACTTGGATATATAATCTCCAACAGTCACTTGGGTATATAACGGATCAGGATCTGTAATGAATAAAGAGGAAAGTATCATGGCCAATCAGAGGAAAGTATCATGGCCAATAGAGGAAAGTATCATGCATTCAAATAAAAGGTACAAAGTCTAGTTCCTCGTTCAGGCCATCAGGAACCAGAGACTTAAGAGTATATATCAGTCACTCTCCATCTTTAGCATGTAGTATCATGATCACCGCCCCTTATTGTGATATTTGCTTTCCACAGACCTAAACATTTTAGCCCTGTATACGATCCCTCGGTTTGTCCACAAAATGTTCTAGCGATAGTGGTAATTGCTTTACCCACTATCATACTTCGGTGCGCCAACGTGAGGTAACCATAGTAAAAACTATAAAACACCAAGTACCCCTCATTGTATCGAACTAGTTATATTATAGACCGATCTATAATAACGATATTACAAGACAATGACAGTGTTCTTTCTGTAAAAGAATAGATCTAGATCCCTGTAAAGGTCCTTATTGGTACGGACCCACATTAGAGTTTAATAGCTACGCGATTGGTTACTTCTTAAAGCAATATCCTATTCATTCTGGATGGGGCCATTAGGTTCATCCACGCGATGCGCTTCTCTCTAGTTCAGGTGTCAGGTTACGTATAGTATTTCTTTTATAAACTTAATTTATTCTTTATCAAGAGATAAAAAAAAGATGAGCGGACTAGCACACCACTAGGCTAGTGATACATATCCCTTTATTGGCTAACAATGTGCATATCAAAGAAATAATTAAAATAAAATCTGTTACATACATCATCCAACATGTCAAACCCTAAAGATAAATAAAATACTCTTAGGCTGTAGTTATTTATCGTGAAACCCCCTTATATATCGGCGCAATAAACAATGGTCATACTCAACTGTCGCCAAGTCAGGGTCAGTCACCAGTCCACGGGGATCAGATAGGCAAGTACAAAACACACAAGCCAACTAAGAGTGAGTCCACATGGAGATGAAGCGGTTGGAGAACCTGGATGCATTTCGCACAAGGCTTTATCAGCAGCGAATGATTTGAATTCCGGAGGGTTTTAAATACCCCCATAGAGTGCCCACGTGTTCCTACTGTCTCATATTAGAGTGACTGAAACTTCCTCGTCCAGTGATGACCTACACAAATGGGAGCGCACAAACTAAAAAGGAGGCCCTCCAGCAAAGGCCAACCACCGCTCAAACAAACAGTGCTAAACACATGTTACATCTACAGGATAGAGCGCGCCACACAGTCCATGCAGCTCAGTATAGATGTTACTTCAAAAATATATATATTACAAGACCACCAAACGACACATCACTAGTCGCAGAAGCACTAAAGATTGAATTCCACAACTAGTCCCTTATTGAGTCCACAATAGAAACTCACTCGCATAGATCCATAGGGTAATTCCTTTCGGGTGTCACCGTTCAAACAATCCTAAGTTACTCACATTGTTCCGGTCATTGAAATTCCAATTGCGACTTGTATCCATTCTCACTCAAATATTCTTTCTGTGTACTTCACCTACATCCTTTTTTGCAGCTATTAAGAGCGTGTCCATTCAAAAAATTAGAGTATAAACAATATGGGATGCTCCAAAAGTTCATATAGTTCCAAGTGTAATTTTTTATCTCCAGCGTTTATAATCCACAATATCGTGCCGTATCTTCTCTCCCTCAAAAACGGAGCAGCGTCAAATACATGTACACAGAGCAGACCAATATGAGTAATCTACAAACCGACCATCTGGGTTGTCGCAATCTCTCCACCAGAATTTCCATCGGGGCCCTTGATCTCAATTGCAATTTGCAGGAAACTTGGATATATAATCTCACAATGTCACTTGGGTATTAACGGATCATCAGGATCTGTAATAATAAAGAGGAAAGTATCATGGCCATCAGAGGAAAGTATCATGGCCAATCAGAGGAAAGTATCATGCATTCAATAAAGGTACAAAGTCTAGTTCCTCGTTCAGCCATCAGGACCAAGACTATAAGATTATATATCAGTCACTCTCCATCTTTAGCAATGTAGTTCATGATCACCGCCCTTATTGTATATTTGCTTTCCACAGACCTAAACATTTAAGCCCTGTATACGACCCTCGTGTTTGTCCACAAAATGTCTAGCGATAGTGGTAATGTGCTTACCCACTACATACTTCGGTGCGCCACCGTGATGTCTGACAAATGCTTGCCTAATCTTTGTTTCACTTTTGTTAGTCTTTCCTACATATAACAGGTTGCAGTGGGCACAAAATGGCATAGAAACTAGAAATTTGAAGTTTTACAATTAAAATAACATTTAGGATGAATTTGAAATCCCTTTTTGAGGACTACCTCCCGTATTTTGGTCATAAAGCTACAAAATGTACATCACCACACGGGTAATTCCTGTCAATTTACAACCTCCTGTCTGTCCTTGGGCCCCCTCCAAAATGACTCCTCGTGAGAATATCAGACAAACTTTTACATCTCCTAGCTGTCAGCGCAGGCGTCCCTGAAACAAATCTACACCAATAATATCATCATTAGTAAGACAGCCAGATTTTCCCTAAACTTGTTTAAGGCTAAACCATCTGTACCAAAGTCGAAATGTATCTAACCTGGTTGTCCTGAATCTCTCTTAGAGGTAAGTACTTCATCTGACTCTTACATCTAGCGGCCTACCATTCTTTCTTTAAAGAGATTTAGGATATCCTCTTTCTTGAACCTTCTAGTAAGTTCACTAGCCGCCTCATCAAAATCCCTCCGGGGGTACAATTCCGCTCACGCGTAGATACTGCCCCTTAGGTATCAACCTTTTTAATGGTTCAGGATGCAAACTCTGAAAATGCAGAGGGCGTTAGATGCAGTGGGTTTCCTAAATAAGTTGTAAATCAACTGTCCATTATGTTTTCTTATCAGGACACCCGAAATTCCACTTGCTTTGCCGAGACCTGATGTGTAAGTAAGATGTTATAACAATTGGAATTCAATATACCAATAAAAGCAGAAAGTACATGTCGTGGTCCGCTCATGTCGTCTATTAGGCGGTACCAGACATCCACATACGCAGTAAAACACATCAGGTCATCAGCAAAGACATGCTCCCTCTCCCACCAGCCCAAACATTGGCTAAGAGGGAGCACACCTAGCACCCGTAGCTGTCCCCCTTGTTTGTATATAGAATTTGCCATCAAAAACAAAAAAAGTTGTTAGGACAAATCCAGAGAAGCAAATAAATATGGTTTCTCGGTTAGTTGATCTTCTCCATGTTCAGAAGGTACCTGACTGCCTCCAAGCCATGTCTATTCTATATTAGTGTACAATGCCTCCACATCACATTGTGACGAAGATGCTCACTAGGACTTCATATTCTGTAATTTTGTTATAAGGTCAAAAGTTCACGTATATAAGAGTCAAGTCCCGTCACGTGTGTGAGATGTTCCATCATTAAACATACAGGGTTTTTCGTTGAGCTCACCACGATACCGCAACAATAGGCCTACCTGGAGGGACACTAGAATTTTTGTGTACCTTAGGTAGAAGAAGGTAGGTACAATTGGATCATCTGTCTGCAGAATTCAGCCTCCTTAGTAGAAATGACCGATTGATCAAGTGCATCATTAATTATCCGCGCCAAGCATTTAGCAAATACACCTGTCGATTGGAAGGTAAAGGTCTATAGTTAAGCCTTTTTTTAATTGGCAAAGGCCTCTCCATATACAAATTCTCTGGCCAAATTACTATTTGTCCGAAGGTTTAATGACACATCCTTCCATCCAAGTACTCATCAATCGCAACCCTTTCTTTTCTAGTAAGATAGAAAGATTTTCAGTATGTAGTTGCATTTTTTCAATCTCACGCATAGTATATGATAAATACCTGATGCTAGGGAATTAGTGAACAGGGGCTATATTGTATGGATGCACTAAACACACGTCCATTAGCCCAAATGCAGGCATTTTCTGTATACTGTATATACTCAAGTATAAAACCGGGTTTTCAGGCTTAAAAAGCCTGAAAATCTTACCTCGGTTTTACTCGAGTCAACCTTTCTCCTACCTTGTCCGCACGGCCGCGCGATCCGCATCCTCAGTGCCCATCCGGGAATGTCACTACCCGCCGCCTCACTTTGCGGCGCCGAGTAGGACATCATCCGGATGCGCACAGAGGATGAGAGCGGCGGCCGCCGGACAAGTAGGAGAATACCACGGACACCAGGGCAATATTTACAAATAAAGAGTAAACCTTCTTTATTTGTGCACACTAGTGTGTGCACAAATAAAGGAGGATTTACCCCATTGCAAGTATTTGCACATGTTTGAAAACTACAACTCCCAGCAATAAAGCATGCTGGGTAGTAGTTTTCAAACATCTTAAGTGGCAAATACTAACCCCCTCGGTTTATATACTCAAGTCAATATCTTTTTTTCTCCTTTTTTTAGCTAAACTGGGTACCCTCGGTTTATACTCGGAACGTATACTCGAGTATATACGGTATATGTATTTTAATATGGGATTAAATCTAGGAGTATATGGGGTATTGAAGAGATGTGTTTATTTATTATTTTGGTGCATGTGGAACGTGTATCTTACCGTAAATACAAGGCCCTTTACTCTGATTAGTTTGGCCAGCTCCTGGTTTATTATAGATTAAAGTAGTCTAGATTTATATGTGCAAATTATAAATTTACAGAAACTCAATAATTCAAATTCAATAGCCCACTTGTAATAAACTTGTCAAAACTGTACAGGATTCCATATTAATCAGACATTGTCACATCCTCTCCTAAGATGGTGGTGGATAGTTTCATGAAGACTATTGTCACATTACCTCTCCTAAGATGGTGGTGACTATTCATGAGACTTGTCACATTACCTCTCTACCTCTCCTAAGATGGTGGTGGATAGTTCATGAGATATTGTCACATTACCTCTCCTAAGATGGTGTGTACAGTTCATGAGACTTGTCACATTACCTCTCCTAAGATGGTGGTGGATAGTTCATGAGACATTGTCACTTACCTCCCTAAATGGTGGTGGACAGTTCATGAGACTTTGTCACATTACTCCTCCTAAGATGGTGGTGGATATTCATGAGATTTGTCACATTACCTCTCCTAAGATGGTGGTGGATAGTTCATGAGACATTTGTCACATTACCACTCCTAAGATGGTGGTGGATGTTCATGAGACATTGTCACATTACCTCTCCTAAGATGGTGGTGGATAGTTCATGAGACTTTGCCACATTACCTCTCCTAAGATGGTGTGGATAGTTCATGAGACTTTGTCACATTACCTCTCCTAAGATGGTGGTGGACAGTTCATGAGGACATTGTCACATTACCTCTCCTAAGATGGTGGTGGACAGTTCATGAGACATTGCCACATACTCTCCTAAGATGGTGGTGGATAGTTCATGAGACATTGTCCATTACTCTTCCTAAGTGGTGGTGGACGTTCATGAGACTTTGTCACATTACCTCTCCTAAGATGTGGTGGATAGTTCATGAGACTTTGTCACATTACCTCTCCTAAGATGGTGTGATAGTTTCATGAGACTTTGTCACATTACCTCTCCTAAGATGGTGGTGGATAGTTCATGAGACTTTGTCACATTACCTCTCCTAAGATGGTGGTGGATAGTTCATGAGACATTGTCACATTACCTCTCCTAAGATGGTGGTGGACAGTTCATGAGACATTGTCACATTACCTCTCCTAGATGGTGGTGGATAGTTCATGAGTACATCACATTACACCTCTCTAAGATGGTGGTGGATAGTTCATGAGACATTGTCACTTACCTCTCCTAAGATGGTGTGGATAGTTCAGGAGACTTGTCACATTACCTCTCCTAAGATGGTGGTGGATAGTTCATGAGACATTGTCACATTACCTCTCCTAAGATGGTGGTGGAACGTTCATGAGACATTGTCACATTACCTCTCCTAAGATGGTGGTGGATAGTTCATGAGACATTGTCACATTACCACTCCTAAGATTTGTGGACAGTTCATGAGACATTGTCACATTGCCACTCCTAAGATGGTGGTGGACAGTTCATGAGACATTGTCACATTACCTCTCCTAAGATGGTGGTGGATAGTTCATGAGTATTGTCACATTACCTCCCCTAAGATGGTGGTGGATAGTTCATGAGACTATTGTCACATACCTCTCCTAAGATGGTGGTGGACAGTTCAAGAGACATTGTCCACATTACCTCTCCTAAGATGGTGGTGGACAGTTCACGAGACATTGTCACAATGCCACTCCTAATATGGTGTGGACATTTTCATGAGACATTGTCACATTACTCTCTAAGATGGTGGTGATAGTTCAGAGAACTTGTCACATACCTCTCCTAAGATGGTGGTGGAAGTTCAGTAGACTTTGTTCACATTACCTCTCCTAAGATGGTGGTGGATTAGTTTCATGAGATTTGTCACATTACCTCTCTAAGATGGTGTGATAGTTTCATGAGACTTTGTCACATTCCTCTCCTAATGGTGTGGAAGTTTCATGAGATATGTCACATTCACCTCTCCTAAGATGGTGGTGGATAGTTCATGAGATATTGTCACATTACCCTCCTAGAGTTGGTGGATAGTTCATGAGACATTGTCACATTACCTCTCCTAAATGGTGGTGGATAGTTCATGAGACATTGTCACATTACCTCTCCTAAGATGGTGGTGGAAGATTCATGAGATATTGTCACATTACCTCTCCTAGATGGTGGGTGGATAGTTCATGATACTTGTCACATTACCTCTCCTAAGATGGTGGTGATAGTTCATGAGATATTTCACATTACCTCTCCTAAATGGTGGTGGATAGTCATGAGATCATTGTCACATTACCTCTCTTAAGATGTGGGTGGTAGTTCATGAGACTTTGTCACATTACCTACCTCCTAAGATGGTGGGTGGATAGTTCATGAGACATGTCACATTACCTCACTCCTAAATGGTGGTGGACAGTTCATGAGACATTGTCACATGCCACTCCTAAGATGGTGGTGGCAGTTCTTAGACATTGTCACATTACCTCTCCTAAGATGGTGGTGGATAGTTCATGAGACTTTGGTCACATTACCTCTCCTAAGATGGTGGTGGACATTCATGAGACATTGTCAACATTACCTCTCCTAAATGGTGTGGAAGTTCATGATACACTTGTCACATTACCATCTCATAAGATGGTGGTGGACAGTTCATGAGACTTTTGTCACATACCTCTCCTAAGATGGTGGTGGATAGTGTTCATGAGATATTGTCATTACCTCTCCTAAGATGGTGGTGGACAGTTCATGAGACTTTGTCACATTACCTCTCCTAATGGTGGTTGGACAGTTTATTGGTTGCTGCCATCTTGTGAATGGCAATATCATTGACCAACTGTGGCCATTTCTATCACGTATCACCGGTATGCCGTAATCAGGTGTTATTGCACTAGGACTCCGGCGGTGTTTTTATTTTACTTTGTAAGCCAATAAATCTTATATTAAGTTTCAATTAAACTATTCTTTTCTATAACAGCACAGCGTTTTAAGAACATTGATAGCCACTGCGCTGCCTTTCCCCCGATAAGAACCCCGCCGATTTACCGATGGTTCCGCCCAACGAAGACCCGCGGAATTATCGCCGCTCTCCTCCGGGACTCTCTGATTTCATTGTTTTGTGGACGCAGTAAACTCTATTGGGGCCTTGTGTGTAAAAGTGATTTTCACTAATGTTCTGCACTGCTGGTGAAATCTATGGATGGGAAATGTAAATATATATATAGTTTGTGTTCACGCGTTCCTAGACACGGGGTATCGCGAGGCTTAAAAAACCAGACGTGAAGACGCCTTGAATTCTGGGAACCACTTTTTTTTTTGTATTTTAAAGACCATTTTAAAAACTTTATTAACGACCTGAGCAAAATTAGAATATTTAGGGTCAAACAAACATTATATAAGCCGAATTGCCGTAATGGGAGATTTCACGCAGAAATTTAGTAAATGTGTAAAACAAAGGCGACATCCCCGTATAGATCGTAGAGTTGTAATGGACAGAAAGACATAGGAGGTGGGGAACGATGGGCTGAGTGCAAAGTTTCCCCATGCTGTTAATCTGCACCATCCAATCAGATTTTTAGCTCTTTTACCTGGGTGACTGCAGTAAGATGGCATCTTATTGGTTGCTAAACATTAATTATAGGAAAATTATTATCATAGCATCGTTTCCTGGGTCAAGGTAACCAACTGGTTTGGAATGGAGATTATTCATAGCGATGTATTGACATTCAAACCATTTCACTAATTGTTGTTCCTTGTCTGCCCATAAGACTTTGCCAGCTTAAAAGAAGTAACCTTAGACTCCACCAGGGGCGACGAATCCTGAGGAAGTTATGGATAAAATAATAATCTGGGACCGTTATAGAAACTCTTGGTCTGGAGCTAAAATGTTCAGGTTTGCTTGAAATGATTTCGGAGCTCAGAATTCTGGGATTTATTTTATTTGGTTTACATTTGAAATACACAAGTTATTATACAATATACACACAGCCCAGTGAATAGGTTACCGTCTCATACACCAGATCAGCACATGCTTGGTACTACCTTTCTCATGCACACAGACCAGTGCATGATTGGTGTTTACTACCTTTCCATGCACACAGACCAGTGCATTGATTGGTTATCACCTACTCGATATACATGGACCATGCAGTGATTGGTTATTACCTTTCTCATCCCACAGAGCGCACCAGTGATAGGCTCATAGACACATAACAGCACAGCCCCCTGGGACATCTATGGTTTTATACTTTCTGTATTAGCAACAACCTGTAGGGGGCGCTGTGATTATAGTTTCCTTAATGATTTCAACCCAATTAGGCCTATAGTGAATATACCTTTATTTTCGCCCACTCGGTCATTTAAGGAATTCGTTTTATTTGTTACATTTTGTTTTATTAGACCAAGTTCTTCCCCAATTCTTTATTTTAACTTAATAAATTTAACTTTAATAAATAATTTTAAAAATAAAAGATTTCATAACCCTCCGGTTTATAAACAAAGACGAGACCCCATATTGTGGGTTAAATGCAAGCGCCCTCTATTTTCTGTGAAATGTATTTATACATAAAACAAGCCGTTTGATTCATCTTCCTTCCTGCTGTGATAATGCGAATGCGTTGTCCGGTTTCTATATCTAATTTTGCTGTTGTGTTTGATGGAAGTGGACAATGCACATGGTAACAACGCACTGATGCACGTACTACGCACTGGTCGCAAAAGTGGCGTTTCAGAGTGTTGTTCATTTTCCAGGAAGGAAGGAAGAAAGCCCCCTATTTCCTTTAATGTAGAGAGATGGTTAAGGAAGCCATACACTTCACCAATAGCGATTGTAACGACCAATTAGTGTTGGTCTGATGGGAAAAAATAGAAGCAAAAATGGACTTCGCCCATTCACGAACCCAACGATCATACAATATCCGGGTTGGTGGCATATAGGTCTCCTAGTAATACTGCAGGCCTGAGCTGTCAGAAGCAGTACCAAGCAGAATTGGCAGTTGCCTCTCATGCAGAGACCATCTAAGGAGGTAGGGGCGAGCTTTACCTACTCACAGGAAAATGGATTTAAAGTTCCCCCTTTAATCCGGGGATAATCTTATTTTGTCTGTCAGAATGAAATGACGGTTTTTTCCAGCTACTGAATCGTTTAGTAAAACCTCCCGTCCGTACGCGGTGGTTTGTGATTTTAAATTGAACTAACTGGTTTGGAATTGAATGTTTAATAAATAACACAATTATTTTTCTATATAAAGTCCCTTGTAAGAGATTTAAGAAAAGTTTGCGTCTATTTTTGACTAATGTAACTGCCGGTTTATCGACATAACCACCCGTTTTTTGCCAAAATTTAATCTCTCGTTATAATAAAAAAAAAAAAAAGTTAAATACAAAAAAAAATCAATAAAATATTATGAAAGTTTTAACGATCTAAGCAATCTGCTAAAGAGACAACCCGTCGTTTACCTGTTTAATAATTGGGGGAATCAGGACACTAACCTTCCCTGTGCCCTAAACCCCTTTAGAACCTGGCACAGCTTTTAAAAGAGAACGAACAACACCTAAAAGAACTGCGGGGGAATATCTCACTACAGGAATGGCCGAGGAGGTAGGTTTTGTGAGTTCGGTTTTTTGGGGGCAGGTACGAAAGTACAAATGGATGGTTTAAAGGTGGATCTCTCCAGTGGTTAAAAACCAGTTTTTGCTATTCACTTACTTGTAAGGAAGAGAAGGTAAGGAGCTCCGTGTCTTCCTCCTGTTCTCCAATAAAGTTTCAGCAGGAGCACCGGGAACAACGAAAGGTAAGGAACTTACCATGATCTCTCGCTAGTGTGATGTGCTGAATACCACGTTCGTTGGGACCTGGCGAGAGAGTAGAGATTGGGTAATCCTTTGTTCCCACCGGGCTCATGAATGTTTTATTAAAAATGGAGTAAGACACAGAGCTCTTTACCTCCGTTCTTCAATAACATGAATAGCAAAACCTGGTTTTAACCACTGGAGATCCCCTTAGGGGTGTACAGTGGGATTCAGTCATGGGTATTTTATCTGGTTGGGTAATGGCCCTGGATTCTTACTGTTGACTTGGCTCCCAGAGAATCTGGTATAGCGTAGTACCAGTGCCATAGGTTCTATAAATACACCTAGCACCAGGTGCCTCCACCTGGACCCCTTGTTGTTATGTATTATAATTCTCTCCTTAACTGTCATTATCATAGTGGATACATGTACCCCCTAACTGTACATTATAAGGCTATTAGTAGTTAACTTGTGAGTTTACATTACCTTATAAACATAACCACCAAATCTCCTTCAGTCATCCTGAAATGACAAGTTTCCCCATGTGTTTTCTGTCACTATGGTGAATCATTCCACCTGTGTCTTGTATGGGCTGTACAACATGTAATTTCTGCCACGTGACTGGCGACACACAAACCGTATGTGATGGGGGCCTTGACATCCAAATACAGTATAAAATTGCAAAACAAAAGAAACAAAGAGGATATATCCGTGCAAAAAATCTACATTATATAACAAAATAGTCACGTACCCCAACTGTGGTGTTCCCAACGCCCTGCATCCGCCTCTACAGATCTTATAACCAGACGTGTGTCACTAACCTCAATCACATCCATATTTCCTATAACCGTATACTTATCACATATATATAATTCTATAACAGTATACTTATCAGTTATCATCCCCTTACGGTCAATACGAACGATCCGTGCACGGAACAGTGCAAAGTCCAGGGTAAAGTCCCACATGTTGCCAAGGAGGAGACAAGAGGCATGGAGGCACATGCTGGTAAGGGGGGAGCATCAGCAGCAAACCGGGTTCCGCTCATCACAGTCGAGCTTTCTTCCAAATGGCTCTGTTTCCCTTCCAGCCATGAGTAGATATAGGTACGTGAGGCCCATCAGCGTTCGTGACGTCTGTACATCACTAATCACGCGAGGAAGGGTTTTACGTCTATAGTAAACGACCTCCCCTTACTTCTCGCGTATTTCGGCAATCCGCCATCTTCTATGTTGGCTGGTAATGAGTGCTAATAATACAGAACACAACATGGTCTGTATCGACGACCATAGAAAAGCAATCTATAAATTCGCTTTAGAAACAGTGTGAACACTCAGCATATGTGCTGCCCAAGCTCATACGATCGGAATAAAATGGTGTAGTATCACGCAATACATATTTCTAATAATCACTTACAGATCTTGAGTAGAGCAGAGGATATAAGTAACGCTGCCGACACAAGCATGGTACAGGCCCTCATTGAACACCAATAATTCTAGATGTCCCTGGTAAGCTCAAACTGGTATAGCCGATAAGTGTATTTGCAACTAGTAAGTTTAGGGGATGGACATCCAGAGAGAATCACCAGTTACCCACGTTATACAGCAATGCCCACATTTGGAAAGTTGACATCCACTCTTGTCCCACACGCACAAGGACGTCCAATCCAATACCAATAATGTCTGTTGGCATGCATTCCCGATCCAAGGAGACTAATGGTAGGAGAGTCTTTCAACGATCACTGGTCGCATTAGTGCTCCGTATTCCAAGTGTATACAAACTGTGGTCTTATTTCTGGCTTTCATGGTGTCTGTGCATCTGGGATCGAAGTATCGAGACTGTGGAGACCTGAGAATCATGAGAAGGGAAAATTAAATAAAGATGTAAATTCCATCTCTTCATTTAGTCCAAATGGAATCTGCGTATTCAAATTAAATAATAGTCTTGTCTCTCCTGGCAGTAATTTCCAATCCTCTGACTCCAAGAGTAACTTTAATAAGGCCCATAAGGTGAGATGGGATATAGAAAGGGTACAGATGGCATGGGTGAGATGGGATATAGAAAGGGTACAGATGGCATGGGTGAGATGATGGCTATATAAAGGTACTAATGGCATGGTGATGGGATATAGAAAGGGTACAGATGGCCTGTGGTAGATTGATAAAAGGGTACGGTGGCATGGGTGAGATGGGATTAGAAAGGGTAACAGGTGGCATGGGTATATGGATGATGAAAGGGTACAGTTGGCAATGGGTCGATGATATATAAAGGGTACAGATTGCATGTGGGAGATGGATATAGAAAGGTAGATATGGCATGGTGAGATGGGCTATAGTCAGACAGGGTAATGATAGAGGTCGGTGCATGGTGGAGATGGTGATATATAAGGGGTAACTGGGTGGCATGGGTGAGATGGTATCTAAAGGGTACGGGTGCATGTGTGAGATGGGATATAGAAAGGTAAGTCAGGGAATGGCAAAGGTAGATGCGGGGTTGAATTGGATATAGAAAGGGTAGCAGATGCATGGTGAACATTGGATTAGAAGGGGAAGGGGGGCATGGGTGAGACATGGGAATAGAAAGGGTAACAGGTGGCATGTGAGATGGGATATCAAAGGTACGGAGTGTGCATGGGTGAGATGGGATATAGAAAGGGTACGGCTGGCATGGGTGAGATGGGATATAGAAAGGGTACAGATGGCATGTGTTTGAGATGGATTAGAAAGGGTACAGAGGGCCATGGGTGAGATTGGATATTAGACAGGGAAATGTGCATGGTTGAATGGGATATAGAAAGGGTACAGGTGGCATGGGTGAGATGGGATATAAAAGGGTACCGATGGCATGGGTGAGATGGGATATAGAAAGGGTACAGGTGGCATGGGTGCATGGAGGATAATAGAAGTGTAAAGGTGGCAGTGGTGAGATGGGAATATGAAAGGGTACAGGTGGCATGGTGATGAAGAAGTAAGGGGCATGTGAGATGGGATACTAGAGTGAACAGTGCATGGGTGATATGGGATATATAAAGGGTACAGATGGCATGGTGTCAGATGGGGATATAGAAAGGTAACAAGATGGCAATGGGTAATGGGATATAGAAAGGGTAACAGTGTGGGGCATGGGTGAATGGGATATAGAAGGGTACACGGTTGGCTGGTTAGATGGGATTAGAAAGGGTTACAGGTGGCATGGTGTAATGGGATAATAGAAGGGGTACAAGGTGGCATGGTGAGATGGGATATAGAAAGGGTACAGGTGGCATGGGTGAGATGGGATATAGAAAGGGTACAGGTGGCATGGGTGAGATGGGATATAGAAAGGGTAACATGGCATGGGTAGAGGGTGCGGTACATGCCATGTTTGTGTAGATGGGATTCAGAAAGGGTACAGGTGGCATGGGTGAGATGGGATATAGAAATGGTACAGGTGGCATGGGTGAGATGGGATATAGAAAGGGTACAGGTGGCATGGGTGAGATGGGATATAGAAAGGGTACCGATATGCATGTTGGATGGGATTAAGAAGGGTAAAAGGTGGAGGGTGAGTGGATATGAAAGGTACAGATGGCATGGGTGAGTATTGGACTATAGAAAGGGTACGATGGCATGGGTTGAGATGGGATACGCATGAACGAATCCCCACCATCTTAGGAGGAGGTAAGTGACAAAGTCTCATGAATGTGGGTTGCTATTCCACCACCACTGAGAAGGTAATGTGACAAGAGTCTCCTGAAACTTCCACACCATCGTTAGGAGAGTATGTGCAAAGCCATGAGATCCACCACATCTAGAGAGTAATGTGACAATGCTCGAAACGGTCCACCACCATCTAGGAAGGTAAGGTGACCAATGTCTCATGAACTGTCCACCACCATCTTAGGGAAGGTAGTTGACGAAAGTGCAATCATGAACTATCCACCACCATCTTAGGAGAGGTATGGAACAAAGTCTCATGAACAATCCACCACCATCTTAGGAGAGGTAATGTGACATGTCTCATGAACTATCCACCACCATCTTAGGAGTGGTAATGTGACAAAGTCCATGAACTACCACCACCATCTTAGGAGAGGTAAGGTGACAATATCCATGAACTATCCACCACCATCTTAGGAGAGGTAATGTGACAAAGTCTCATGAACTGTCCACCACCATCTTAGGGGGTAATGTACAGTCTCATGAACTACACCACCATCTTAGAGAGGTAATGTGACAATTTCTCATGAACTGTCCACCACATCTGGAGAGGTAATGTGACAATTCTTCATGAACTACCACCACCATTCTTAGAGAGGTAATGTGACAATGTCTCATGAAACTGTCCACCACCATCTTAGGAGAGGTAATGTGACAATGTCTCATGAACTATCCACCACCATCTTAGGAGAGGTAATGTGACATGTCTTTTAATATGGAAGCCTGTACAGTTTTGACAAGTTTTATACAAGTGGGCTATTGAATTTGAATTATTGAGTTTTCTGTATTTATAATTTGCACATATAATCTAGACTACTTTAGTCTATAATAAATCCAGGAGCTGGCCAAAACTAATCAGAGTAAAGGTGCCTCTGTATTTACGGTAAGATACACGTTCCACATGCACCAAATAATTAAATAAACACATCTCTTCAATACCCCATATACTCCTAGATTAATCCCATATCTAAAATACATATACCGTATATACTCGAAGTATAACGTTCCGAGTATAAACCGAGGTACCCAGTTTAGCTAAAAAGGAGAAAAAAAGATATTGACTTGAGTATAAACCGAGGGGTTAGTATTTGCCACTTAAGATGTTTGAAAACTACTACTCCAGCATGTCTTTATTCTGGGAGTTTGTAGTTTTCAAACATGTGCAAAACTTGCAAATGGGGTAAATCCTCCTTTATTTGTGCACCACAGTGTTCACAAATAAAGAAGGTTTTACTCTTTATTTGTAAATATTGCCCTGGTGTCCGTGGTATTCTCCTACCTTGTCCGGCGCCGCTCGCTCCTCATCCTCTGTGCGCATCCGGATGATTCACTACTCGGCGCCGCAAAGTGAGAGCGGCGGGTTAGTGACATCTCCCGGATGCGCACTGAGGATGCGGACTCGCGCGGCGCCGGACAAGGTAGGAGAAAGGTTGACTCGAGTATAACCGAGGTAAGATTTCAGGCTTTTTTTAAGCCTGAAAACCCGGTTTTATCTTGAGTATATACGGGGGGGGGGATATACCGAAATGCCGGCAATACTAACCCCCTCGGTTTATACTCAAGTCAATATCTTTTTTTCTCCTTTTTTAGCTAAAACTGGGTACCTCGGTTTATACTCGGAACGGTTTATACTCGAGTATATACGGTATATGTATTTTATATATGGGATTAAATCTAGGAGTATATGGGGTATTGAAGAGATGTGTTTATTTAATTATTTGGTGCATGTGGAACGTGTATCTTACCGTAAATACAGAGGCACCTTTACTCTGATTAGTTTGGCCAGCTCCTGGATTTATTATAGATTATAAAGTAGTCTAGATTTATATGTGCAAATTATAAATTTACAGAAAACTCAAATAATTCAAATTCAATAGCCCACTTGTAATAAACTTGTCAAAACTGTACAGGATGTCCATATTAATCAAGACATTGTCACATTACCTCTCCTAAGATGGTGGTGGACAGTTCATGAGACATTGTCACATTACCTCTCCTAAGATGGTGGTGGCAGTTCATGAGACATTGTCACATACCTCTCCTAAGATGGTGGTGGATAGTTCATGAGTTATTGTCACATTACCTCTCCTAAATGGTGGTGGAAGTTCATGAGACATTGTCACATTACCTCTCTAAGATGGTGGTGGATAGTTCATGAACTTGTCACATTACCTCTCCTAGGATGGTGGTGGATAGTTCATGAGACTTTGTCACATTACCTCTCCTAAGATGGTGGTGGATAGTTCATGAGATATTGTCACATTACCTCTCCTAAGATGGTGGTGGATAGTTCATGAGACATTGTCACATTACCCTCCTAAGATGGTGGTGGATAGTTCATGAGACATTGTCACATTACCATCTCCTAAGATGGTGGTGGATCAGTTCATGAGACTTTGTCACCTTACCTCTCCTAAGATGGTGGTGGATAGTTCATGAGACTTTGTCACATTACCTCTCCTAAGATGGTGTGGAAGTTCATGAGACATTGTCACATTACCTCTCCTAAGATGGTGGTGGAGTTTCATGAGACTTGTCACATACTCTCCTAGATGGTGTGGATAGTTCATGAGACTTGTCACATTACCTCTCCTAAGATGGTGGTGGATAGTTCATGAGACTTTGTCACATTACCTCTCCTAAGATGGTGGTGGATAGTTCATGAGACTTTGTCACATTACCTCTCCTAGATGGTGTTGGATAGTTCATGAGACTTTGTCACATTACCTCTCCTAAGTGGTGGTGGATAGTTCATGAGACTTTGTCACATTACCTCCCTAAGATTGGTGGTGGATAGTTCAGAGACATTGTCACTTACCTCTCCTAAGATGTGGTGGAAGTTCATGAGACATTGTCACATTACCTCTCCTAAGATGGTGGTGGATAGTTCATGAGACTTGTCACATTACCTCTCCTAAGATGGTGGTGGATAGTTCATGAGACATTGTCACATTACCTCTCCTAAGATGGTGGTGGATAGTTCATGAGACATTGTCACATTACCTCTCCTAAGATGGTGGTGGATAGTTCATGAGACTTTGTCACATTACCTCTCCTAAGATGGTGGTGGATAGTTCATGAGACTTGTCACATTACCTCTCTTTAAGATGGTGGTGGATAGTTCATGAGACATTGTCACATTACCTCTCCTAAGATGGTGGTGGAAGTTCATGAGACATTGTCACATTACCCTCCTAAGATGTGGTGTAAGTTCATGAGACATTGTCACATTACCTCTCCTAAGATGGTGGTGGACTGTTCATGAGATTTGTCACATTACCTCTCCTAGATGGTGGTGGATAGTTCATGAGAATATTGTCACTTACCTCTCCTAAGATGGTGGTGGACAGTTCATGAGACTTGCACATTACCTCTCCTAGATGGTGGTGGAAGTTCGAGACATTGTCACATTACCCTCCTAAGATGGTGGTGGACGTATCATGAGACATTGTCACATTACCTCTCCTAAGATGGTGGTGGATAGTTCATGAGACTTGTCACATTAACTCTCCTAAGATGGTGGTGGATAGTTCATGAGACTTGTCACATACCTCTCCTAAGATGGTGGTGATAGAGTTCATGAGATTTGTCACATTACCTCTCCTAAGATGGTGTGGTAGTTCATGAGACTTTGTCACATTCCTCTCCAGATGGTGTGTATCAGTTCATGAGATTGTCACAGTATACCTCTCCTAAGATGGTGGTGGATAGTTCATGAGACATTGTCACATTACCTCTCCTAAGATGGTGGTGGACAGTTCATGAGACATTGTCACATTACCTCTCCTAAGATGGTGGTGGATAGTTCATGAGATATTGTCACATTACCTCTCCTAAGATGGTGGTGGACAGTTCATGAGACATTGTCACATTACCTCTCCTAAGATGGTGGTGCGACAGTACATGCGAGCATTGTCACATTACCTCTCCTAAGATGTGGTGGACAGTTCATGAGACATTGTCACATTACCTCTCCTAAGATGGTGGTGGATAGTTCATGAGACATTGTCACATTACCTCTCCTAAGATGGTGGTGGATAGTTCATGAGACATTGTCACATTACCACTCCTAAGATGGTGGTGGATAGTTCATGAGACTGTGTCTGTGCGTGGCAATCACACTATTGCCAAATAATTGCCTTGTGGTTACTGTTCCCCAATAGGCTGCTAAATGCCCTGTAGTGCTGCCCCCCTAGTGCCCATCATTGCTCAACATCTCATTAAATTTAGTTTATATTTTTGTACTCTTCACTAACTGCTCACCGCTTCAGCATCCATTTAGCATCTGCTTAAAGAACAGGAATTTACTAAATGCATACATTGTTTTATTTCCTGCAGAGATTCCAGTTCAACTCAACTTCAACTTGCCCAGCATTCCCTTTCTTGTCATAGCCTGGGTTGTTGACCTTCTCACTTAGTTTGAAGACGTTCACTGTAGGGCATAAGCGTTTTAGGTCTTAACGGGTTAATATTGAATTTCATTGTCATTTAATAAACGGACAAGATCTTTTCTGTTGTCCAGGAAAAGGAAAACACGAGACTTCTAGATTACCTCTCGTGACAGTAAAGGGTTTGGTCAGCACAGACATTAGGGATTAATAATTAAAAATCAAAATGCTGATTGGTTCCTTGGCGGACCCTACATCCGGTTTCCTTCCCCCTCTCCATCTCTCTCTCTCATTCTCTCTCTCCCAACCGTTTTTCATTTATATACACCCCCTCCTATCTCTCTTCTCTATATTTCTCTCTCAACTTAATTAATAGATCAAATACACTTAAAACACTTAATTACACTTTATATAACGTTTATTACATGCATTCTAACCAGTATTGTCCCTTCAATTCTTACTTTTTTCGTTTGGCAGATTCGCTGACCTCCACCCTGTCAGTGACTTAAATATCTGGTAAATAATACATCGAATAATGTACTGAAATATATTGGTTTTGCAATGTTTTCCGTTATCTGTAAAAGGTATCCCACACAGCATACCCAATGTACATTATGGGCTTACATATATCGTCAAGTCTTGTGTGACCACCCCAATTGCCAGTGATGGTTTAATATTTTCTTTATTGGACATGCAAAAAACTTTCATCTGAAATGCGATCAGATATCATGATTGTGCATGTATGGGCCCCTAAACACCATTGCACTGCATAGAGTTTTTATTCACCATAACCGGTGATGTCCATAGCTCATTTAGAAATTGTCCCAGTCTAGCAGGGAGATCTAAACCAGCAGCCCCAATTGTCTCCACAATTAGGAAATCTCTATTCCTAGTTGTAGGCTTGGGTGACCATCCAGAGGCTGTTTTTAAATTCCTCCCATCCAAGCCCTGAGCAGCTTGGCAATTCCCAATTGCACGCCATCAGTCCACGACTTTGTAGGACGGCAAATTCACAGTGGTCATGTTTATGGTCATTGAGATACTTTCCCGTTACACGGATGGATGGTTTGCAAAGCAGATTTGAAATAATTGTTTATATTTGTTGTGTGGCGTTTATAACATGTGCATGAAATACCTACAGGCTGTTAAAGAGTCACTAGGTGCTAAAACCTCACAATGTAAGACGGTGCTAATATAATTATAAATAACCAAGTATGTCACTGTGCAAGTGAATGGAACATCTTCAATTATTATTGGCGCTTTGGAGTGGAAATTCCAATCAATACGATGCAATTTAGTGAATGAACTGGAGCGCTACAATGTAGTCAATCTATTAGGACAGCGGTAATGACATTGCATTTGTTCCACATCGAGTGTCGAGCGGTTTAACCCATTGTGGTTCCTTCCCGCAGGACGTGACGATACGTATCTACAGCTGAAGAAAGATCTGGGAATAATTAGATCTCATGGTAGAAACCGATTATGTCACATTCCCCCATACGCTAATTGGGCTTCTCTTTGGTTTGTTATGGAAATTTAAGATCCGAGCTCCATGTCTCCTCTGATAGGTACACAGCTGGTTCCTCATCTATTATCTTGTTATGGCATCTCACTTCCCCGTTCCCAGGAGATACATTATTTCCAGTCATTAGGAAAAGTTCAGTCCTGGTTCTCGATTTGTCATTCTGGGTTTATTGTTTAGTTTTTGTGTTGAATTTTTTTTTTTGTCCATGAGAACAGGTGGTTTTGCAGATGCACCGGACCAATCAGGGTTCAGATTTCTGGTTAAACCCTTTAATTCAAAGCAATGTGGACTAATTATTAAATAAACCACCTTTATGATTCTCCGTGAAGACCTCAATCCTTAACCACTTTGCTCTCATTTTCTATATAACCTCCGGATAATATTTAATATCCCAGAGATATGGTTAATACATGTAAATATATTGGTAACCCAGATTTACCCTAACTGAACGCGTTCGGTTGGACATGTCCCCCCAGCTGCAGTTGTCTAAGGATTGTTTGTGTAACTAAAATTGATGATCTTGTTTTACAGTAGGTGGAGAGATTCTCATGGCTACTGGACGCCAATAGCCATGGGACTACTGTTGTCTGGATAGTGGACATATAAGCCCCGGTGTTGTGTTCTAGGAGGTCTGTACTTTTCTGTGCGGTGCATTCAGTAACTCTTCGCTTTTAATTGAAAAGATAAAATTATAAGGAGCCTCTCATCAACCTTTTTCAACGGTCTGTTTAAAGAATCCAACGCCCAGGGTATCGAACGAGTACAATGTAAGATGGCTCCCTGTCCGTCACCATCTCACGGCTTTGCAAAATATAACCGCCATGTGTTAGCGTTATGCTGCGGTTGTGACAATGAGCGCTTCTGTGTAGCGTCAGTTTCATTGTGTCTGTTTTTTTTTTTAATTCCATATTCAACTCATAACGATTTGCTGGCTGGTTCTTCCATCCGACCTTGTGGTTTGCTAACGTTCCGGCGGAAGCTTACAGTGTGACATCAATCGACCTTCCTCTAGGCCGATAATTAGATTGTAAGCTCTTTAGCAGGGTTTTGCTGCACATTTCACCCCTTCATTCACCATGTACTGAAAGGGACGTTGCCAAACATTCATTGTCTGTTTTCCCTAAACGGTAAATCGGTGATAAAAAATTCATTTACGACATGTTAGTTAAAGATTCTTTAAAGGTGGTGTATCTGTCTGTATGGGTATCTGGTATTGGCATAATTCTGGTGTGGGTATCTGTCCTCTGTGATATCATGTCTATCTTGTGTGTATATGTCTGTGGGTATCTGTATGGGTAATGTTCTGTGTGGGTTATCTGTCTCTGTGTGTATATGCGTGGGTATCTGTATGGGTAATGGTCTATGTGGGAATATAGTCGCTGTGTGTGGTATCTGGCTATGTGTGTAGTATGTCTGTGGGATCTTTATGTGTATCTTCTATGTGGAAATCGTTTGGGGTATCTGTTCTCTGTGTGTATATGTCTGGTGGGTATCTGTATGTGTTATCGCTATTGGGTATCTGTGGATATATGTCTGTGTGAGATATCTGTCTCTATATTATTATGTCGTGGGGTATCTGGATATATGTCGGGGGTGGGTATCTGGATATATGTCTGTGCGGGTATCTTCTGCTGTATATGTCTGTGGGGATCTGTCTCTATGTGTATATGGATGTGTGGGTGTCCTGGTCTCTGTGTATGTATCTGTGTGGATATATGTCTATGTGGGTATCTGGTTATGTGTACATGTCTGTGTGGGTACTGTTTCTGTGTATATGTCTGTTTGGATATATGTCCTGTGTGGGTAATCTGTAAGGGTATATGTCTATGTGGTATCTGTCTCTTTCTGTGTGGGGCAGAAACGTTTTGTAACTCCACGTGATTTGGCCAAAAGTACACAATCCCTCAGTCAATGAAACTCAGGTTTCATTTTTTTAAATTTTTGCTGCTGTCTTTAAATTGGAATTTAGAATAACAATATGTTCTTATTTAATATATTAAAACCTATGGAAAATGCATTTTTGTACAAAAGAAAAAAGCCTGGTTCCACCCCCGTTTCATTGATAATTTGCAAGACCACCAAGTAGTGATAACCTTTTTTCCCTAGGGTCCCTTGTAACATATATTAAAAAAAAGGAAATAAGCGCATGCAAGTACGACTCTTAACACACAAAACACTGCGACTTTTCAAGCCGACCAACTGAGACACGGAATACCGATACAAAATATACCTGATAGTCTATTTACCCTAAGACCGATATACTGCCATCCCTACTCCCAATCGCCTCACCAGTCTCGAGGGACTCTTTAAGATCTCCCGTCACTCAGCTTTGATAGAGAGAGCGCATTAGAAAACTGGTAAGTTACGTAAGGTACCAGTGGATGTGTCACCCTCATGGCGTGTAATTATTGTGACTCAGGGACCCCCCGGATAAAAGGTGAGATACTCCCTGCTGGGGATTGATAAATAACATAATTATTAATTTGGGGGTGGACATGGTCTCCCTGGAGATGCTCCGTATGTTTTAATCCTTCCTTAAAGGGGAAACTCTAGAAACGTTTTTTTTGGAAGCTGGGATTGCCCTGTTGATATGTAACATTGTCATTTCCTATTAAAACAGTCTGACGGTTTTACCTGTCTGTGTTCTGTTTCCCCAGTTAATAAAAGACTAACGTTTCTGTGGATTGGTCCTTGCATGGGCTTGGTTCCCTCCGTTCCTCCAAAAACATCCCTTTAAATGCCTCATTATGGCAACAATGTTTCCTTTTTACAATACTTGTTCATGTTTGTTTTAAACCGTAACTTGGGTTTCAATGTTTCCTCAGGTAACGGCCGAGGTCCGTTAAGGATCGATCCCTGGAACCCGTCTCATTGCAATGCGATGTGGATGGTAACGTGGTGATAATCGGTGATATAAGTCTGCGTGGGCAGAGTTTGCCTGTATTTCCTGCAAAGATCGGAGGTCTGTCTACTATGACTAGGGTGATAATATTGTCTACAATGGTCTATTAGGACGAAATACCCACCTGTTTGTACATAAACATCGCCCATAGAACAGTTTATAAAGAGAATTAAAAGGAGAAATTATACTCCTGCAGAAATGTTTCATTGGGCTCCTCCCACAGTCATTGTCACGCAACTATTCCTACCCATTTTCTGACATTGGAGAGCATGATGTTAGAAAGGACAAGGGGAGGAGCTAGTGTAATTCTGCTTTATTAATCGTTGTCGGACAGTATACCCTCAATATTGCTTGGAGAGATATGAGTCAATATTCCTGCTACTGTCCCTTATTTGTGTGTGTGATTTCGTCCTTAGGCTAAACTCAGCATTTTGTGTGAACAGGACACTTATCCTACGGACCTGGAGCGCAAGATCCAGCCCTGAGACAAAAGGTGAGTAGAAATCCCCAGGCGATCGAGATCTGGAAACTCTGCTCGTGACATGAACTTCATCTTCCTATCTTCCTTCCTCCTGCCCAGGACAAACTGGAAACGGTTGTCTGGAGGTTTTGCACAGACAAATGGATCAATACAAGGACCAACCCACACACGGCAAAGAGATTTCTTCCAAACGCGCCTCCTACAGGAATACGACTTGTGCAGTTCGAGACGGAAATGTCCAAAGTCTCCACTGTACGAATTTACTGGATTTCATTTAGGGTTTTTTTTTGTTCTTGGATATTAAAGTAAATGAATTTCCTTGCTATTAATATTATACAGCCATCGATGTTAGCTTGGTATGGTTAATTAAAGTTCCATCAACTAGAAGCTTACTGCCAACGTTTCTCTGCATGTTATAGACAAATGCGTGGCCAATAAAGGCGTAAAGTCTTCATCCGGCTACAAGCATCGTACAGTGTTTATGGGGCCCATTACACGCACCAATCCCAAACGTATGATTGGTTTGGTCTGCTAAAGAATTTGGTCTGATGGGGGAAAGAAAAACAGGGCGAGTTATCGTACGATTGGTCATACACGAACAAGGTCATATGATCTCGATATTGTATGTCTGGGATGGTGTGTGTATGGGCCTTTATTAACAGTAGATTTGTCTTGTCGTACATGGATTGGCTTTACTGATTAATTAGTGTATGCCAACAAACATCTTTGAATTGATATATGTAGGCTGGTTACACAATGGCCCAATGGGCTAGTAGCCACGATATAACCGCATCTTGCCGGGTCATAATCTGGTCGAAAGCGGAAAGAACGCGGTGTCGATATATCGACAGATGACTGTCAGGCTCTTGGAGGGCTAAACGTTGTGTAAGATTTATAGGGAGTTTTGGCTCTGTATGTCGGTGAGTCCGGGGACCTCCGACGCGAACATGTAAAGTTTTCTAATGTGTGAGATTTTATGTTAAACATTTGTGGTGCAGGATTGGAGAACCCTGGAACAGTACATGAGGCGTGGAAAATCCGATTGATCCGGTTACGCCAAGGCACTCAGGCATCAAAAGAAAGATCGCCCGTCTTCTCTGGGTGAGGAATTTGGTGAATGTGACCAGCACACCTATAGCACATTAGAGGAAAAATTGTATTTGTCCCAAGAATCCGCCCACCCCCTCCTTGATCTATCCAATGCGGAAAGAGGCTGTCTTGGCAGCAGGTTGTTATTTATGGTTAGGCCCTGGGACCAGAAGGAGGTGAGAGCTAACACACACCGCACTAAATTCTCTTGTTATCTCCCATGTGTATATAACATTAATTAGTTCTATAAAAATCAGGGGAGTGGGATCTCCTTCCGCTGGACCACGTTGTATTATCTTATAGTTTCTATAAGGGGACGATTTACCAAGGACTTTCCCCACAACCCAGATACCCATTAACAAAGGGTGTAAAAGTGCGACTTTAACAAAGCACACACACAGGGTTATGTAAATGAGTTGTGCCTCAAGCTTTATTATTATATTATTGTGGAGTTTTTTTATAGCGCCAACGCCAACTATTCCGTTAGTCGCTTACAATTCCATGTATACATTCACATCAGGCCCTGCCCCGCGAAGAGCTTAACAATCTAAGAACATTTATTTGACCCGAGAGCTTATAATCTAATCGCATTTATGAAACGCATACAACCTATCAGTATGTCTTATGATGTGGGGAAAACAACTATTTAGATATTTGATAAATTCCCAATATAAAGTGGAATCTTCTTTAATATATGTATCATTGATGCCCAAACCCTCGCCCGAGCATTGGAAATGTCGGCCCACCGGTCAGTGGGTGGGGCAACCTTATGGGCGATTCAGAGCGGAGACAAAAATTGCCCTGGGAACTGCAGCTTAACGGACTAGCGCCGCTGGCCAGCCTATTGTTCCCATACATTGGGTTTTTATTACTTTGGTTATCGGTCCATGAAATCGCCTGTTTTAAACGTATCCGATTGTTGTGCAGGAAAAGTCTCAGATCCAAGGACCTGTGGAGGATTGAAACGTTACGGCCGGACCCAGCGCTAATAAACTGACCTACAGATGCTGGTTGAATCGTTTAACCCCCCTTTGAGAATAACCGATATGCGTCTGTATTCCGATCTCCGCCGTTTCCATTATTATCCGTTGTCCTCCATTACCCGTATATCCGTAAATGGTCGGAACGTTAACATTTTATTTTTTTCCTCCCTTGGCCTAGAAAGGAAACACTGTGCTTCGTTCCACCGCCATTTGTGCCTTCGGGCCGACCGCGTTACTTCCGTTCGCAGTAAATCCGTCTCCCCGCCAAAACCCACAACCTCGGTAAACCAGCGTTGGATGTGGGATTCTACGCTCGCCCTACGGCCAGACTCGTTCCATTCCCAACCGCCTCTGCTACAAAAAAATCCTAAACTCAACTCCCGTCGCCACCAAGAGGAAAAACCAAGTCTGTGAGTGTCAATGTCAATGTTTCATTAGGATCCAAGCTTGTAGAGGGGATAGCCCCTTGTGGCCTACACTAGGATTGCTACCTTGGAGAAGTCTCCTAGCCTAGATAGCTTCTAACTCTTTCTCCAGCATAAAATTTACTCTGTGTGGTTTGAGTAAAAATTACTGTTTCCTACACCAGGAGACGATGCCCCCACCAAGACCACCACTTCCTGACGTTGTACAGCCAAGAGGACTCAAACCCTTCCCACTCTCCACCCCCGCCAGCTGTGGCCGCCTCCACCAGAGACCCCTCGGTCATTAGACACACGTGCTGTGGAGGGCTTGAAGCGTCAGTCGATGAGAGGAAGCGAGACAGAGACACGCCAAGTAATGAATGGGGATTACAGGGTAACAGATCTAAATCCAGCAGAGCTTGCCCTCTGTAATCACAGCCCTGTACAGCTGACCATTTGGTAACAGATCTGGTAATCACAAGCCTTGTACAGCTGACAAATTGGGTAACAGATCTGGTAATCACAGCCTTGTACAGCTGACACATTGGGGTACAGATCTGGTAATCACAGCCTTGTCACAGCTGACACTTGGGTAACAGATCTGGTAATCACAGCCTTGTACAGCTGACACATTGGGAACAGATTGGTAATCACAGCCTGTAACGCTGACACTTGATCATCTTTTTTTAACAAAGGTTGATCTTTCACACATACATAGCGAACCAGAACTTGGTGTAGTCGGAAACAATTACTGGCTCAGGGGTGTCGCGTTCTTGGGTTTTGATGCCGATATCAGACCCTGCCCACAAGGGTGGGTAACATTTTGTTAGTAATATTTAGAGAATTTGTCAGTGGTAATGTGGATCCTGTGGCTATTATCAGTCGTAAATCTTGACTGAGAATAACGGACAAAATCCCCCCTTAAAAGTCCTGTTCATCCTTAAATCAAAAGCTGGGGACTTGCAGTTATCTGCCCCCAACCCCAACTACTATTTTTACCAGCTTATTACATGTATTTAAACCAGATATTTATAAGTTCCCTGGAATTGACCTCTTCCCTCTGCTCAATGAGCTTTTTATAGCTTGAGCATGTGCAGAGGCAGCATGGAAACTCATTGGTTGTGAGTCATCTCACAGCTTTGATTGACTGCATAGAGGGAGGGGCCAGTTACTCTGCCTAATGGGCAATATATATATTAAATATCTGGTTAGTAATGCAGTTAATTAAGTGGCTGAACATATCATTTGGGGTAGGTGTAAGGACTGTCCATGGGGGTAGGTCCTTAACCATGGGAAGTAAATCTGGTAGTTTAAGCCCCATTCCTGTCTGGTCTTTTCCCCTTTAAAAGGTGAACATTCCAACCACTGCCCCAATTCTCCCCTATTGTGGCGCATCACATTGATTTTGGTTTTGTTTTTGGCTTCAGTTCCCTTTTAAAAAACCAAATCACTGAAAATGGGTTTGGACCAGTTGTCCGTGATTACCACATTATTATGGGATCGGGATAATTAAATCCATCTCCTGTTCATGGGAATGTGTAAGGTCGACTGATCTGTCTGTATCAGTGATCGGAGTTTTCCTGTTTAAATGAATGGGAATGTAATTGGTTTCTGTTTGTTTGGTCCCAAAGGTTTATCTGGATCAGCATCAGAACTCTCTCAGTCCTGTCTGTCATGTCGTATGTGACTCTACGGAGGGACGAGTTCAGAGGACTGTAAGGTACCATTACAATAACATTATCATGTGATAATCCACCCGCCTAATGGATCCAAACTGTAAAGAATGATCCTTATGATATAACTACTACATAGTACAGATTATATTAAATAAACAGTGTAGTTCTTATATGGACACGAACTCCTAAATCCTTATATTTACAGTAGGGGATACTTATCCCTTATAATCATGAGTGTACCCAGAATTCCCTGTATAACTCGGTCTGTGTCCTTGTACCTTTATATGGACACAGAAACTCCTCAGTGACTTCTGATATCCTTATAATATACAGTAGGGATACATATCCTTATAATACATGGTGGTACCCAAGTTCCCTGTATAACTCGTCTGTGTCCTTGTACCTTTATAGAACCAGAACTCCTCAGTGACTTCTAATACCTTATAATTTACAGTAGGGGATACTTATCCCTTATATACATGAGTGGTACCCAGAGTTCCTGTATAACCGGTCTGTGTCCTTGTACCTTATATATACACAGACATCCTCAGTGCTTCTATATCCTTATAATTTAACGTAGGGGATCTTATCCCTTATAATCATGATGTTACCCAGATTCCTTGTACATTTTTATGACACGAACTCCTAATATCCTTATAATTTACAGTATGGGATACTTTCTCTTAAAATTTAAGGAGGGAAACTTATCCCTAATATTACAGTGATGGATACATTTCTCTTATAATTTACGTAAAATACATTATATGTTTAATTTACTGAAGGGGATACATTCTCTTATTATATACAGTAGGGATACATTATCCAATAATTTACAGTAAGGGATACATTTTTCAGTCAACAAAAAATGAGGGCTGTCCGTCCTTAAGATTTGGGGTGCTCCCATTTATTAGGGCAAACACAGCAACACAACACGTTTCGGCACACAGGCCTTTGTCTAAGTGTTACAGTTCAGTGAATCCCACTCCTTATGTACCCAATGTACACAGTGACATCTAGTGGTTATAATCCATTTACAACATCACATATAACTATTGCTCCCTCCAGTGGTAGCTTCCCAGCATAACAAGTCCTTTATCCTGAACCTGTAAATTCAAAAGCGTAAGGGAGCCTTTTTTTTCTTTCTACTTCCGTTCCCCACACCACCTAAAAGATAAAACTACTTATTGCCACATAATCCCTTAAAGTGCAGAATCTAAAGTGCATATAAAGTGCAAATGACTCCTAGCAATCCTCATCTATATCTTGTGACATCCGAGAACCTTCATATAATATAATCTTATAATTACTGAAGGGGATTTCATATCCCTTATAATTTACTGAAGGGATACATTATCCTTATATTACTGAAGTATATTTCCTTACTAATTTAGTAGGTATACATATCCCTTAATTTATGAAGGGTTACATTTCCTTATATTTTACATTAGGGGAATACATTATCCTTATATTTACTGAAGGGTAACATTTCCCTTTAATTTCAGTAAGGGATACATTATCCCTTATAATTTCAGTAGGGGATACATTATCCCTTATAATTTACAGTAGGATACATTATCCCTTATAATTTTACTGAAGGGGATACATTATCCCTTTTAATTTACATGAAGGGTAATCATTTATCCCTTATAATTTACAGTAGGGGATACATTCTCCCTTATAATTTACATAGGGGATACATTATCCCTTATAATTTACTGAGGTTAACATATCCCTTATAATTTACAGTAGGGATAACATTATCCCTTATATTTACAGTAGGGGATACATTATCCCTTATAATTTTACAGTAGGGGATACATTATCCCTTTTATTTACAAGAGGGTATACTTATTCACTATAATTCTACAGGACACATTATCCCATCCCGACTCTCTCTGCAGGAAAGACCTAGAAGTGCCTTTGAGCAACTTTACTCTGGAGAAAACCAAAGAGGCAGGATGAGTGCGAGGAGCAGCTACAGCGAATGAAACGCCACCAAAAGGCCTTAGTGCGCGAGCGGAAGAGGACACTCAGCCAAGGGAAAACAGTCGGCAGCTCCTTCACCCGGCCCATTTCTGCCGATATAAGCTCAGTATGTTAATAAGACTCATTGGACAACCGTAACGTTAGCGTACGACAGTAAGCACCTTACACGCAATGCGTCTTGTACAAGGTTCCACACCCCCGATTTCCACGGAGCACACGCAAATACAGCTCATTGAAAGGAAAGTGATTGCCATGTTTGCTATGAAATGGTCCTATCAGTCGAAGTCTCCGCCTTCCTCCCCCTCCGAGTACAAAGATCACGTGTACAGAATAATTAATAATGTATTATAATGCTAAATCACTGCGCATACCCATACGTTTTATACCTACTGGTCCTTTAATCCTGCAGAGTTCATTGTACGAGTAATAAACACAGGGATCACTGTGTGGTGCAGATCATTATAAAACGTGTACAACTTCCCCTTTAATTAGCAAGCAGCCTGTACTACGTGAGGCCGTGTAGCGATCGTTCCCATATGGTGCTAGATCACAGCTAGAACATTGCACTTTTGCTTGTAGAGTTTTTGTATATAATAGACGGATATTTTTTAACGACCCATCAAGAGAACCCCCATTATTTATAATTCCCCATTGCTTCTGCCCCTTACGAAGCACAACCTTACTTAGCACTTTTTGCACGTTTTTAGGGTAGTCGTATAAATCGCTCGAGCACAAACCGGTTAATACAGGTACCATTTCACTGCTGCCTGTTAGTTAGCAGAGAATAAGCCTCTCATTGGTCCACATGTTATTTTCCAGGCTTATGTATGTCATACTGTAAGATCCGTATACACGCAGAACATACGTGTGTGTGTTATATATCTTATATATATATATATATCGGTGTATCCTCCCATCGTACCATACTTCTAACCGTTGATTTTCATTTTGTGCCAAACTCATTGCTTGGCAAAAAGCCACCAAAATAACCACCCATAACCCTCGCTCTCTCTTTTTCCATGTGCCGGGCTTTGTAATCTTCGCAACGACCATACTCATTTCGCCAGGTTTATTTGCATATTCCTCACTCGACATTATTTACTGTCAACTTTAAAAACCAGTAACCTTCATAACTTTCTCACCCATTCTCCATGTGTGTTTGTGTAACATTCGGAAAACTTTTAACGGGGAACTTGGTCTCCCTGCAAAGCTCTCATACCTTCAAACAGAGATGAAGTCTCTAGCTGTTTGAACCCGAAGATATAGGCATGTAAAGTTAAACTTCCTATTCTGAATTGTGATAAAGCTCCACCCCCAGAAATTGATCTTTTCTAAAGATAGTTCCAGACTTGCAACCATTCCCATGTATGTTGGGAAACATTGCAGCTAGTAGCCTGGTCCTATAGTAAGCATCTGTATGGAGACCACAGTTCCCCTTTAAACAGGTTTTCCTAGCTATTTTATTTTAGGGTTAACGTTTTGGTTTTTGTTCTAATTATAGTGGTGCCTTTAATCCTGTGTAGCTGGAGCAGATCAGAGCTGGGTTATTTACAGGCAACTAAAACTCCTGCTAAGGACCCAGGAAACTACAGGGGCCCCAGTTCTTGCTGCGAGATTGTACTATTGTCCATCACGTTTTTATTTAGTGCGAGCAAGGTATCTCATTGGGTAACAAAGTATTTGATTGATTGGTAACCTGGATACCTTAATCTGTCCTAAAGATCTTTTGCATATGTAAGAGTTTGTCTGTGCTATTAACCAATCAAATTTTATCAACTGCAGTAAAACAGTAAAAGCTATTTGTGTTGGTTGCTTCTAATAACACAGGCAGACTTTTTCATCAGCGTCGCCCTGCACGTGGAACAATATTGCATTCGATTAACCAATCAGAGCATCGATTACCACCAGTTTCAATGATTCTGAGATCATATCGAATCAGGAAACTGTTTATATCCCCATTGTTTATTATTTGTCAGTGAACCATGGGGATACCCCATTCCAAATAAATTGTATATAGGTAAATCACCCTATATCCAAATGCGGGTAGAGTTCTAAGTTTTCAGCTTTTAGCAGGGTAACGTATCACATCACAGCCATGACTGAATTCTTTCCCCCTAGCATAGAATATTCATTTATGGGCTGAACTTCCCTTATAATTCAGTAAATTAGCAGCATTCGTACAGACAAATAGATCACAATCGCATAGATTTTTTTTCACTTTTGCACTAATTCAGAATTTACACTCCCCCCATTGACCATTCACTAGAGCATACGGACTCACACGAGCTTCCCTTCCCCGTGAATGTGACCTCATAGCGCTCTAGATTGGATTAAAACTTACACTGAATGTGAATGATTATGTCCCTGTTACCCCCCAATAATAAATGATGAAAACCTCTGTTTATCTATTGTGTATTATTACTATTCTATTTGAATGGCAGATTGACTTGGCTAAATGAGTATGGTTGTTTGGTAGATCAGTACCGGTAAGGAGAAATACGTTAAGGAATCTGGTGAGATATCTCATGTCTCTAAGTGAATGTTACCGGTCTTTTGATTTTATCTTTTAAGATATTTCATGTAGGAAGAAGAGAACCTCGTCCCACGTGCGGACAGAGATCCGGAGACAGACCCTGACGGTTACGTTACCCATTTCACAGGGTTGTATTTGGTACAGTCTGGGACCATTCACTGTATCTGTAATATTGTCCTTAAAGTGACCGATTAGAACATTTTTGAGATACTACGGTCAGGGTGCACACGTATTTCGCGATCGTCGCCGCACATTATTTTCCTCGATCGGGTCAATATATAATAAATTCTATGCAGAGTTTCATTGTGACGCGCGTTCTAATCCGAGGATGTTCACCTGTGCGGACACCTGGACTATTATTTAGTAATACGTGTGAGTCTTGGTGCTGGGAGTGGGAATCACTCCTTGTGACCTTGTGTTTTATAGTGGAAACGGGAGCGGACTTTCGACTTGCAACTGCTGGAGAACGGCCCGTGGGATAGAGGACAGGGAGGATCCCGACTGGCTGACGGTTAAAGCTGTACACATGACAGAACTGGATCTGGAACCGGAGGAATATGAGCTGGACTTAGTAAGGAGGTAACGGCCACGGAATTGGGAGTGACAGAAAGAATCTAAAGGGCAAATAAACCCTGTAAGGCACATTCTTGTTTTGTGACCGCAGAGACTGCACACTGACTGCAAACCCCACATTGCTTGTTAATACTGCCATCTGGTGGTGTGTATGGTGTAAGACTACTCTAGATATATATAAACCTGAAAGTGCAGATACATCAGGGTTATTCAATAAAGTTCTTATTGTTTAAAATGGTGCTGATTTTGCCCCAACCAATCAATGTTAGCTTACAAATGTTAATAACATCTGATTGGTTGGGGCAAAATTTGCACCATTTGAAACGATAAACTTCTATTGAATACCCTTTGTTTCCTTTTAATTTATTTCTCTGACCTTGCTCCTTCTCATCTCCATTGTTGTCAATGCCGGACGGTGGCAATTCCAGAGAGATACATTGATCTGGCCGGAGGAGCCACTAAGCAGTGAGGAGCTTCAAGCCCGACAGCGGAAAGTGGAGAAGATTCGAATATTCCTGGCACGATCAAGGTCAGTATTGAAGCGAGCGTTGAACTACGGTTTATTTTCTATATCAGGATGTCCCAGGGTGTGTCTGCCCAGATGTTGAAAACTACCACTCCCAGCATCCTTCTGATGTGGATAATGCTGGGGCTTGTATTTCGGCCTCAGCCTAGATATCCATGGCCTAATGATTAAAGTCTCTAAAGGCTGTGACCCTAGGAAAGCTTGTTTTTTACCGGTACACTCCGTTCCAATAAAGGGTGATTCCATTGGTTTAGACTGTTACTCTATACCCATCTTTACTCTCTTTTCCTTTGTAGTGTTCCCAGCTCGGCCATCGGGTCTGTATACAGATCCAGGGACCCAGTTGATTTGGGCTCCATAAGCAGGTACGAGAGGATGATCACAATATCCTACGATTTGGCATCGGAGGCCTCTCGAGCAGCAAACAAGTACAGGTACCCATGGGATGAACAGATGGTGTAACCGTCTGTAGGGTTATGGTGATAATATGGTGTATTGTGCACAAACGCACGGACCACATTTCAGTTCATTCTTATTAATTCATAATATAAACGTTCCGCCCTTAACTAATAAGGAAATGTAATATATATAAAAACCCTCACTTAATATACATGGCAAATAGTTACTAGTATACAGAAATGCACAAGAAACTAAAACACCAAGTACCCCTCATTGTATCAACTAGTTATATTATAGACCGATCTATAATAACATATTACAAGACACTGACAGTGTTCTTTCTGTAAAAGAATAGATCTAGATCCCTGTAAAGGTCCTTTTGGTACGGACCCACATAGAGTTTAATAGCTTACGGCGATTGTTACTTCTTAAAGCAATATCCTATTCATTCTGGATGGGGCCATTAGGTTCATCCACGCGATGCGCTTCTCTCTAGTTCAGGTTACGATAGTATTTCTTTTATAAACTTAATTTATTTCTTTATCAGAGAGATAAAAAAAAGATGAGCGGACTAGCACACCACAGGCTAGTGATACATATCCCTTTATTGGCTAACAATGTGCATATCAAAGAATATAATTAAAAAAAAATCTGTTACATACATCATCAACATGTCAAACCCTAAAAGATAAATAAAAACTCTTAGGCTGTAGTTATTTATCGTGAAACCCCCTATATATCGGCGCAATAAACAATGGTCATACTCAACTGTCGCCAGTCAGGTCAGTCACCAGTCACGGGGATCAGATAGGCAAGTACAAAACACAACAGCCAACTAAGATGAGTCCATGGAGATGAGCGGTTGGAGAACCTGGAGCATTTCGCACAAGGCTTTATCAGCAGCGAATGATTGTGAATTCCCGGAGGGTTTAATACCCCAATAGAGTGCCCACGTGTTCCTACTGTCTCATATTAGAGTGACTGAAACTTCCTCGCTCCAGTGATGACCTACACAAATGGGAGCGCACAAACTAAAAAGGAGGCACCTCCAGCAAAGGCCACCACCGCTCAAACAAACAGTGCTAAACACATGTTACATCTACAGGATAGAGCGCGCCACACAGTCCAATGCAGCTGTTAGATGTTACATTCAAAAATATATATATTACAAGTACTCGAAAACGACACTTACACGGTAGTCGCAGAAGCACTAAATATTGAATTCCACAACTAGTCCTTATTGAGTCCACAATAGAACGATCACTCGCATAGATCCATAAGGGTAATTCCTTTCGGTGTCACCGTTCAAACAATCCTAAGTTACTCACATTGTTCCCGGTCATTGAAAATTCCAATTGCGACTGTATCCATTCTCACTTCAAATATTCTTTCTGTGTACTTCACCTACATCCTTTTTGCAGCTATTAAGAGCGTGTCCATTCAAAAAATTAGAGTATAAACAATAGGGATGCTCCCAAAAGTTCATATAGTTCCAAGTGTAATTTTTTATCTCCAGCGTTTATAATCCACAATATCGTGCCGTATCTTCTCTCCTCAAAAACGGAGCAGCGTCAAATACATGTACACAGAGCAGACCAATATGAGTAATCTACAAACCGGACCATCTGGGTTGTCGCAATCTCTCCACCAGAATTTCCAATCGGGGCCCTTGATCTCAATTGCAATTTGCAGGAAACTTGGATATATAATCTCACATGTCACTTGGGTATTAACGGATCATCAGGATCTGTAATTAATAAAGAGGAAAGTATCATGGCCATCAGAGGAAAGTATCATGGCCAATCAGAGGAAAGTATCATGCATTCAAATAAAGGTACAAAGTCTAGTTCCTCGTTCAGCCATCAGGACCAAGACTAAAGATTATATATCAGTCACTCTCCATCTTTAGCAATGTAGTTCATGATCACCGCCCTTATTGTATATTTGCTTTCCACAGACCTAAACATTTAAGCCCTGTATACGACCCTCGTGTTGTCCACAAAATGTCTAGCGATAGTGGTAATTGCTTACCCACTACATACTTCGGTGCGCCAACCGTGATGTCTGACAAATGCTTGCCTATCTTTGTTTCACTTTTGTGTAGTCTTTCCTACATATAACAGGTTGCATGGGCACAAAATGGCATAGAAACTAGAAATTTGAAGTTTTACAATTAAAATAACATTTAGGATGAATTTGAAATCCTTTTTGAGGACTACCTCCCGTATTTTGGTCATAAAGCTACAAAATGTACATCACCACACGGGTAAGTTCCTGTCAATTTACAACCTCCTGTCTGTCCTGTGGGCCCCTCCCAAAATGACTCCTCGTGAGAATATCAGACAAACTTTACATCTCCTAGCTGTCAGCGCAGGCGTCCCTGAAACAAATCTACACCAATAATCTCATCATTAGTAAGACAGGCCAGATTTTCCCTAAACTTGTTTAAGGCTAAACCATCTGTACCAAAGTCGAAATGTATCTAACCTGGTTGTCCTGAATCTCTCTTAGAGGTAAGTACTTCAGTCTGACTCTTACATCTAGCGGCTACACATTCTTTCTTTAAAGAGATTTAGGATATCCTCTTTCTTGAAACCTTCTAGTAAGTTCACTAGCCGCCTCATCAAAATCCCTCCCGCCGGGTACAATTCCGCCTCACGCGTAGATACTGCCCCTTAGGTATCAACCTTTTTAATGGTTCAGGATGCAAACTCTGAAAATGCAGAGGGCGTTAGATGCAGTGGGTTTCCTAAATAAGTTGTAATCAACTGTCCATTATGTTTTCTTATCAGGACACCCGAAATTCCACTTGCTTTGCCGAGACCTGATGTGTAAGTAAGATGTTATAACAATTGGAATTCAATATACCAATAAAAGCAGAAAGTACATGTCGTGGTCCGCTCATGTCGTCTATTAGGCGGTACCAGACATCCACATACGCAGTAAAACACATCAGGTCATCAGCAAAGACATGCTCCCTCTCCCACCAGCCCAAACATTGGCGTAAGAGGGAGCACACCTAGCACCCATAGCTGTCCCCCTTGTTTGTATATAGAATTTGCCATCAAAACAAAAAAAAGTTGTTAGGACAAATTCCAGAGAAGCAAATAAATATGGTTTCTGGTTAGTTGATCTTCTCCATGTTCAGAAGTACCTGACTGCCTCCAAGCCATGTCTATGTTCTATATTAGTGTACAATGCTCCACATCACATGTGACGAAGATGCTCACTAGAGACTTCAATATTCTGTAATTTTGTTATAAGGTCAAAGTTCACGTATATAAGAGTCAAGTCCCGTCACGTGTGTGAGATGTCCATCATTAAACATACAGGGTTTTTCGTTGAGCTCAACGATACCGCAACATAGGCCTACCTGGAGGGACCTAGAATTTTTGTGTACCTTAGGTAGAAGAAGGTAGGTACAATTGGATCATCTGTCTGCAGGAATTCAGCCTCCTTAGTAGAAATGACCGATTGATCAAGTGCATCATTAATTATCCGCGCCAAGCATTTAGCAAATACACTGTCGGATTGGAAGGTAAAGGTCTATAGTAAGCCTTTTTTTAATTGGCAAAGGCCTCTCCATATACAAATTCTCTGGCCAAATTACTATTTGTCCGAAGGTTTAATGACACATCCTTCCATCCAAGTACTCATCAATCGCAACCCTTTCTTTTCTAGTAAGATTAGAAAGATTTTCAGTAGTGAGTTGCATTTTTTCAATCTCACGCATAGTATATGATAAAATACCTGGATGCTAGGGAATTAGTGAACAGGGGCTATATTGTATGGATGCACTAAACACACGTCCATTAGCCCAAATGCAGGCATTTTCTGTATACTGTATATACTCAAGTATAAAACCGGGTTTTCAGGCTTAAAAAAAGCCTGAAAATCTTACCTCGGTTTTACTCGAGTCAACCTTTCTCCTACCTTGTCCGGAGGCCGCGCGATCCGCATCCTCAGTGCGCATCCGGGAATGTCACTACCCGCCGCCTCACTTTGCGGCGCCGAGTAGTGACATCATCCGGATGCGCACAGAGGATGAGGAGCGGCGGCCGCCGGACAAGGTAGGAGAATACCACGGACACCAGGGCAATATTTACAAATAAAGAGTAAAACCTTCTTTATTTGTGCACACTGTGTGCACAAATAAAGGAGGATTTACCCCATTTGCAAGTATTTGCCACATGTTTGAAAACTACAACTCCCAGCAATAAAGCATGCTGGGAGTAGTAGTTTTCAAACATCTTAAGTGGCAAATACTAACCCCCTCGGTTTATATCTCAAGTCAATATCTTTTTTTCTCCTTTTTTTAGCTAAACTGGGTACCTCGGTTTATACTCGGAACGGTTATACTCGAGTATATACGGTATATGTATTTTAATATGGGATTAAATCTAGGAGTATATGGGGTATTGAAGAGATGTGTTTATTTATTATTTGGTGCATGTGGGAACGTGTATCTTACCGTAAATACAGAGGCACCTTTACTCTGATTAGTTTGGCCAGCTCTGGTTTATTATAGATTAAAGTAGTCTAGATTTATATGTGCAAATTATAAATTTCAGAAACTCAATAATTCAAATTCAATAGCCCACTTGTATAAACTTGTCAAAACTGTACAGGATGTCCATATTATCAAACATTGTCACATTACCTCTCCTAAGATGGTGGTGGATAGTTCATGAGACACTTGTCACATTACCTCTCCTAAGATGGTGGTGGACTTTCATGAGACATTGTCACATTACCTCTCTACCTCCAAGATGGTGGTGGATAGTTCATGAGATATTGTCACATTACCTCTCCTAAGATGGTGTGTACAGTTCATGAGACTTGTCACATTACCTCTCCTAAGATGGTGGTGGATAGTTCATGAGACATTGTCACTTACCTCCCTAAGATGGTGGTGGACAGTTCATGAGACTTTGTCACATTACTCCTCCTAAGATGGTGGTGGATAGTTCATGAGATTTGTCACATTACCTCTCCTAAGATGGTGGTGGATAGTTCATGAGCATTTGTCACATTACCACTCCTAAGATGGTGGTGGATAGTTCATGAGACATTTGTCACATACCTCTCCTAAGATGGTGGTGGATAGTTCATGAGACTTTGCCACATTACCTCTCCTAAGATGGTGTGGATAGTTCATGAGACTTTGTCACATTACCTCTCCTAAGATGGTGGTGGACAGTTCATAGACATTGTCACATTACCTCTCCTAAGATGGTGGTGGACTAGTTCATGAGACATTGCCACATTACCTCTCCTAAGATGGTGGTGGATAGTTCATGAGACATTGTCCACATTACTCTTCCTAAGATGGTGGTGGACAGTTCATGAGACTTTTGTCACATTACCTCTCCTAAGATGTGGTGGATAGTTCATGAGACTTTGTCACATTACCTCTCCTAAGATGGTGTTGATAGTTTCATGAGACTTTGTCACATTACCTCTCCTAAGATGTGGTGGATAGTTCATGAGACTTTGTCACATTACCTCTCCTAAGATGGTGGTGGATAGTTCATGAGACATTGTCACATTACCTCTCCTAAGATGGTGGTGGACGTTTCATGAGACATTGTCACATTACCTCTCCTAGATGGTGGTGGATAGTTCATGATACATTGCACATTACCCTCTCTAAGATGGTGGTGGATAGTTCATGAGACATTGTCACTTACCTCTCCTAAGATGGTGGTGGATAGTTCAGGAGACATTGTCACATTACCTCTCCTAAGATGGTGGTGGATAGTTCATGAGACATTGTCACATTACCTCTCCTAAGATGGTGGTGGACGTTCATGAGACATTGTCACATTACCTCTCCTAAGATGGTGGTGGAAGTTCATGAGACATTGTCACATTACCACTCCTAAGATGGTGTGGACAGTTCATGAGACATTGTCACATTCCACTCCTAAGATGGTGGTGGAAGTTCATGAGACATTGTCACATTACCCTCTCCTAAGATGGTGGTGGATAGTTCATGAGATTGTCACATTACCTCCCTAAGATGGTGGTGGATAGTTTCATGAGTATTGTCACATACCTCTCCTAAGATGGTGGTGGACAGTTCAGAGACATTGTCACATTACCTCTCCTAAGATGGTGGTGGACATTCAGAACATTGTCACATCCACTCCTAATTGGTGGTGGACATTTCATGAGACATTGTCACATTACTCTCTCTAAGATGGTGGTGGATAGTTCAGAGACATGTCACATTACCCTCTCCTAAGATGGTGGTGGAGAGTTCAGTAGACTTTTTCACATTACCTCTCCTAAGATGGTGGTGGATAGTTCATGGATTTGTCACATTACCTCTCCTAAGATGGTGTGATAGTTCATGAGACTTTGTCACATTCCTCTCCTAGATGGTGGTGGATAGTTCATGAGATATGTCACATTACCTCTCCTAAGATGGTGGTGGATAGTTCATGAGATATTGTCACATTACCGCTCCTAGAGTTGGTGGATAGTTTCATGAGACATTGTCACATTACCTCTCCTAAATGGTGGTGGATAGTTCATGAGACATTGTCACATTACCTCTCCTAAGATGGTGGTGGATAGTTCATGAGATATTTGTCACATTACCTCTCCTAGATGGTGGGTGGATAGTTCATGAAACTTGTCACATTACCTCTCCTAAGATGGTGGTGATAGTTCATGAGATATTGTCACATTACCTCTCCTAAGATGGTGGTGGATAGTCATGAGATATTGTCCACATTACCTCCTAAGATGTGGTGGTAGTTCATGAGACTTTGTCACATTACCTCCTCCTAAGATGGTGGGTGATAGTTCATGAGACATGTCACATTACCTCACTCCTAAATGGTGGTGGACAGTTCATGAGACATTGTCACATGCCACTCCTAAGATGGTGGTGGACAGTTCATTAGACATTTGTCACATTACCTTCTCCTAAGATGGTGGTGGATATTCATGAGACTTTGTCACATTACCTCTCCTAAGATGGTGGTGGACATTCATGAGACATTGTCACTTTACCTCTCCTAAATGGTGGTGGATAGTCATGAGACATTGTCACATTACCTCTCATAAGATGGTGGTGGAAGTTCATGAGACTTTTGTCACATTACCTCTCCTAAGATGGTGGTGGATAGTTCATGAGATATTGTCCACATTACCTCTCCTAAGATGGTGGTGACAGTTCATTTAGTGGTTAACAAGTGACAAAAACACTTAATAGTGACATGACTTGTGTGCATGTGTGTCTGACGTTTTCATGAGTGTGTGTTTGTTAAGATGCATGTGTTTGTGTGCAAGAGTGTCTGACTGTTTACATGTGTGTGTCTGTATGCATGGATTATGTGTTAATCTTGGGGTGGGGCTTTAGGGGGTGGGGCTTTAGGGGGTGGGAATCCTCCCTGAAATGAGTTTTGGCAGGGTGACTGGGACAGATACCCCTACTGGGACAGATACCCCTACTGGGACAGATACCCCTACTGGGACAGATACCCCTAGATACCCCTACTGGGACAGATACCCCTACTGGGACAGATACCCCTACTGGGACAGATACCCCTACTGAGACAGATACCCCTACTGAGACAGATACCCCTACTGAGACAGATACCCCTACTGGGACAGATACCCCTACTGGGACAGATACCCCTACTGGGACAGATACCTCTACTGGGACAGATACCTCTACTGGGACAGATACCCCTACTGGGACAGATACCCCTACTGGGACAGATACCCCTAGATACCCCTACAGGGACATATACCCCTAGATACCCCTACTGGGACAGATACCCCTAGATACCCCTACTGGGACAGATACCCCTAGATACCCCTACTGGGACAGATACCCCAAGATACCCCTACTGGGACAGATACCCCTCGGTACCCTTACCGGGACAGATACCTCTAGATACCCATACTGGGACTGATACCCCTAGATACCCATACTGGGACTGATACCCCTAGATACCCATACTGGGACTGATACCCCTTAGAGACCATACTGGGACTGCTAACCTAGATTACCCCTACTGGGACAGATACCCCTACTGGGACAGATACCCTAGATACCCTACTGGACAGATACCCACTGGGACAGATACCCCTCAGGTACCCTACTGGGACAGATACCCCTAGATACCCTTACTGGGACAGATACCCCTAGATACCCCTACTGGGACAGATACCCCTACTGGGACAGATACCCCTACTGGGACAGATACCCCTACTGGGACAGATACCCCTACGACGACAGAACCCCTACTGGGACAGATACCCCTACTGGGACAGATACCCTACATGGGACAGATACCCCTACTGGGACAGATACCCCTAACGGGACAGATACCCCTACTGGGACAGATACCCTACTGGACAGATACCCCTAGATACCGGTACTGGGTCGAGATACCGGTACGGGTCAGATACCGGTACTGGGTCAGATACCGGTACTGGGTCAGATACCGGTACTGGGTCAGATACCGGTACTGGGTCAGATACCGGTACTGGGTCAGATACCGGTACTGGGTCAGATACCGGTACTGGGTTCAGATACCCCTACTGGGGTGGGACAGAGACCCCGTCTGGCGGGACAATAGAGATGCCCCGTCTGGCGGGACAATAGAGATGCCCCGTCTGGCGGGACAATAGAGATGCCCCGTCTGGCGGGACAATAGAGATGCCCCGTCTGGCGGGACAATAGAGATGCCCCGTCTGGCGGGGGACAATAGAGATGCCCGTCGGCGGGACAATAGAGATGCCCGTCTGGCGGACAATAGAGATGCCCCGTCTGGCGGGACAATAGAGATGCCCCGTCTGGCGGACAATAGAGATGCCCCGTCTGGCGGGACAATAGAGATGCCCGTCTGGCGGGACAATAGAGATGCCCCGTCTGGCGGGACAATAGGATGCCCGTCTGGCGGGACAATAGAGATGCCCCGTCTGGCGGGACGGGACAATAGAGATGCCCCTTCTGGCGGGACAATAGAGATGCCCTCTGGCGGGACAATAGAGAGCCCGTCTGGCGGGACAATAGAGATGCCCCGTCTGGCGGGAACAATAGAGATGCCCCGTCTGGCGGGACAATAGAGATGCCCGTCTGGCGGGACAATAGAGATGCCCCTCGGCGGGACAATGAGGATGCCCCTTCTGGCGGGACATAGAGATGCCCCGTCTGGGGGGGACAATAGAGATGCCCCGTCTGGCGGGACAATAGAGATGCCCCGTCTGGCGGGACAATAGAGATGCCCGCTCTGGGGGGAACTAGAGATGCCCCGTCTGGGCGGACAATAGAGATGCCGTCTGGCGGGACAATAGAGATGCCCTTCTGGCGGGACAATAGAGATGCCCCTCTGGCGGGACAATAGAGATGCCCCTTCTGGCGGACAATAGAGATGCCCCTTCTGGCGGGACAATAGAGATGCCCCTTCTGGCGGGACAATAGAGATGCCCCTTTGGCGGGAATAGAGATGCCCCTTCGGCGGGACAATAGAGATGCCCCTCTGGCGGGGACAATAGAGATGCCCTCTGGGGGGACAATAGAGATGCCCCTCTGCGGGAGGCAATAGATAGCCCCGTCTGGCGGGACAATAGAGATGCCCCGTCTGGCGGGCAATAGAGATGCCCGTCTGGCGGGGGCAATAGAGATGCCCCGTCTGGCGGGGAGGCAATAGAGATGCCCCGTCTGGCGGGGCAATAGAGATGCCCCGTCTGGCGGGGCAATAGAGATGCCCGTCTGGCGGGCTAGGCAATAGAGATGCCGTCTGGCGGGGCAATAGAGATGCCCCGTCTGGCGGGACAATAGAGATGCCCCGTCTGGCGGGACAATAGAGATGCCCCGTCTGGCGGGACAATAGAGATGCCCCGTCTGGCGGGACAATAGAGATGCCCGTTTGGCGGGGGGACAATAGAGATGCCCCGTCTGCGGGACAATAGAGATGCCCCGTCTGGCGGGACAATAGAGTGCCCCTCTGGCGGGACATAGAGATGCCCCGTCTGCGGGACAAATAGAGATGCCCCGTCTGGCGGGACAATAGAGAGGGACAATAGAGATGCCCGTTGGCGGGACAATAGAGATGCCCCGTCTGGCGGGACAATAGAGATGCCCCGTTTGGCGGGACAATAGAGATGCCCCGTCTGGGGGACAATAGAGATGCCCCGTCTGGAGGGACAATAGAGATGCCCCGTCTGGGGGACAATAGAGATGCCCGTCTGGGGGACAATAGAGATGCCCCGTCTGGCGGGACAATAGAGATGCCCCTTCTGGCGGGACAATAGAGATGCCCCGTCTGGCGGGACAATAGAGATGCCCCGTCTGGCGGGACAATAGAGATGCCCCGTCTGGCGGGACAATAGAGATGCCCCGTCTGGCGGGACAATAGAGATGCCCGTCGGCGGGACAATAGAGATGCCCCGTCTGGCGGGACAAATAGGTGCCCGTCTGGCGGGACAATAGAGATGCCCCGTCTGGCGGGACAATAGAGATGCCCCTTCTGGGCACTGATGTTTCAATAATGTTCACACTGTGTCTCGGGTAAAATATCCACTTCATGGGCTCCAGTTTATAAACTACAACTCCCAGCATTCCTCCACCCCTGAGGGAAGACAGGGCATGCTGGGAGTTGTAGTTTGGAAACATCTGGAGGCTCACAGTGTGATTTAAATGCACAGTAATAATAATAATAATACTAGTATTAGTAATGATGATAATAATAAACCAAGAAACAGCCCTGGGTGGAAACTGGATGTGTTTAAAGGGGAACTGAAGCAGAAAAAGTACTTGACACATTTCCCCCTATTCATGTCAAGCCCCCGGTAACTCTATAGAATGACCTTTGACACCTGAGAAACTGGAATTATCCCCTGAAACGTCGGGTTATATGGACTTTTTAATGCTTGACGTTGGGTATTGCACCTTATATTACTGGGACAATTTGCACCATTGCTGCTATTTAGAAAACTCCATAGAATGACTTCCAAATAGATTGTTTCCCCCCACAAGCTCACGTCCATTTACTGGCCATTGCTGGAATGATGGGACCAGGAACCCAATTAGATGATGTTGGTTTATCGCGCACAGATATATTGTGAATGATGTGATTGGTTAGGAGGACGCGATCTTGTTTCTCTGCCTTTTGTAAACCCTGTTTAACATGATAGAATGTTGTCATTTTCTTCTTGGCTTATTGTTGCCAGTGTAACCAATTACACCAGCGAACCATCGCATCACAATTACCTAAAGTCTGCACTTGTTTATATTCTATATTCTGTAGTAATTAATGTAACATTGTGTTTATTCTAGGGCCTGCTCCTTGCATTGATTTTCATTTGATCTAAAGGACGTTTGTGATCTAGAAACATGACTGCTGCAGAGAATGTGTGTTACACACTGATCAATGTTCCAATGGACTCGGAACCGCCGTCGGAAATCAGCCTAAAATCAGACTTAGGTACAGAAACTTGTAAATTAGCTCATCGCTGTATTATTATTACTGAAATAACCATACTGGGCATCGGTGCCTGTCCTCTGATTACTGGCATGAGATATAAGTTGGAGCTGCCATATTGCTTTCTTTAGAAGTTGACATTGACAGTAAAGGGTTAAAATTGCTGGTTATGTGATAATTGATTTGCTTTGTTTTATATCTCTTCACAGAAAAAGGAGACGTGAAGTCAAAAACAGAGGCCTTGAAGAAAGTGATTATAATGATCCTAAATGGAGAGAAGCTCCCTGGCCTTTTAATGACCATCATTAGATTTGTATTACCCCTGCAGGACCATACTATAAAGAAACTTCTCCTTGTCTTCTGGGAAATTGTCCCCAAGACAACGCCTGATGGGAAACTGCTGCAGGAAATGATTCTGGTTTGCGACGCTTACAGAAAGGTGAGGGGGGGTTCATGGGAACACGGAATTAACATTACCGTGTTGGAGGGCAATGTCTGCTAGATGTAGAGAAGTCATGGGTGTCAGAGTGTCCTGGGAGATGTCCCCCCTCTGCGTTTTATTCATGCTGTACGTAGAGTGATCAGCTGGGAGAATTGAGGTTTGCACAGAGTTGGGTGCATGCAAATAGGCATCAAGCTTCGGTCCTAGGAAGATTTAAAAAAATGAATTGAACCTGCCGTTATGACCAATCGTGGTACCTCTGAACCACTAATGGAAGGGGAGGTTATGTTTGCAAACCCAGCTAATAAAATGTGTTTGTCCATCCCTGATGACCATGAAACATGGCTAAGGCTATCTACAGTTTTCATTGTTAAGACCGATAACTGTTAGTAGCCTAGCAGCCTATTTTGTTCTATGGGGGGGGGCGTCTGCTGGAACACTTTATATTGCTGGACCAAACAACCAAACTTTATCTAAGGTGTGTTAGGCATCAGGAATATATTGCAGGGAGTTGTCACGGTTAAAGGCCAAGGTTACTTTTACCTTAAAATCAACACACAGACTGCGAGGTTTCCCTTGTGTTTGGAACGGTTTTTGTTTTGATTCCGTTTACAGTTAGTGAACCGAGAGTGCAGCTGTAGGACAGACACAGATATTCAATTCCCTTGGAATCTGGTTCACATGATGATGAGTTAATGTCCGTTTGGATCTGGTCTGTAACTTTGTTAATTATATTTTTAGGATCTCCAGCACCCCAATGAGTTCATCCGGGGGTCCACACTGCGATTCCTATGTAAACTGAAGGAGGCAGAGCTTTTGGAACCGCTAATGCCGGTAATTCGGGCATGTCTGGAACACAGGCACAGTTATGTCCGCAGGAACGCGGTACTTGCCATCTACACCATCTACAGGTCAGGACTCGGATCAAATGCTCCATGGAATTTATTGGGTTTTCTGGGGGATTGTATCTGGAACTACCGTATATACTCGAGTATAAACCGAGGTTTTCAGGCTTTAAAAAAAGGCTTTAAAAGGGGTTTCAGCTGGGTACACACCATATCAGCATGTATGCACAAATAAAGGAGGATTTACCCCTATTTGCAAGTATTTGCCACTTAAGATGTTTGAAAACTACAACTCCCAGCAATAATGCATGCTGGGAGTTGTAGTTTCCAAACATCTTAAGTGGCAAATACTAGTAGGGGTTGCACTCTCGGTTTATACTCGAGTCAATCTCTTTTTTTCTCCTTTTTTAGGTAAAACTAGGTACCTCGGTTTATACTCGGGACGGTTTATACTCGAGTATATACGGTATCACGTTTGCCTTTTGTCACCAGTGCCCCAGTGTAAATAATTCTACTCTTTCTTTTTCTGATATAAAATCGCCCTATTCCACGTTCACTCGTTCCTATCTTATTCGCTGCCTTTGCACAATATAAACCGAGGTTTGTTTCCATCACAGAAATTTTGAACATTTGATCCCAGATGCTCCGGAGCTGATTCACAATTTCCTGGTGAATGAGAAAGATGCAAGTTGCAAGAGAAATGCTTTTATGATGCTTATCCACGCCGATCAGGTGAGTCCGGACAAGAATGGAGACTTGGTCTCCGAAATAGTTAAAAAAAAGTCTGTCTGTCAGCAGCCCTAGGTATTCTGGGTAATGTCACCTGATTTGATTGGTCTTGTGATTGCTTCACTCGGGCCTTGATTTTTTTTTGCGTTTGCGCATTCGTTTATTTCAAATCATTGGAATCCCGACAAAGCACTGAAACCGTGTGCTTTCGGATGCGATTGCGATTTGCGCTCCGCATTTTAAATGGTAATCGCATGCGTTTTCCAATACTTAATGAAAAAAAACGCATGCGCAAATGCAACGAAATCGCACACGAAATCACATGCGATTCCGTGTGCGATTGCGTTTGCGTTGCAGTGTGGCCGTGCCCTTGGAAACCTCCTTCTCCATGTAAACCGCCTTGTACCTACTGTGAAAGTAGAAATGAGAAGCTCATTAACCTGCCCAGTTAACTACCTGGGAATAAAACCCTCTGGAATGGGAACCAGCTGCTTTAACGTATCACCTTGTGTCTTCCTAAGGACCGGGCTCTGGATTACCTGAGTACCTGCATAGACCAAGTGCAGACATTTGGAGACATCTTGCAACTTGTCATCGTGGAACTTATCTACAAGGTTTGTGTGAACCAACAATTCATATTGTATGAACAGTATGACTGTATATAACAACTATCATAACTTCCCTGTGTATACAACTCTACAATACCCTACATCCCTTCTGTGACATGAAATGACGGAAAGTAAAATTACCCATGTGTCCATGCAGGTCTGCCATGCTAATCCATCTGAGAGAGCTCGTTTTATCCGCTGCATCTACAACCTTCTCCAATCCTCTAGCCCTGCAGTGAAATACGAAGCTGCTGGAACACTTGTCACTCTCTCTAGTGCCCCAACAGCCATCAAGGTAACGGTTAGACTTATCTGACAGCTGTCAGAGAGGAGCAATATCTGCAGCAGCTAGTCAGGTGTTAGCCTGTGTGTGTCCACCCATACAGAGTTCTACTTTCACGTTAGAATGTTCGTTTTTAGATTGTTTAGATGGGGATGATGCAAAGGTTGGAAATTAAAGGGTTACTGTTCCTTTGTGTTAAACATTGTCAGTTTTTCACAGATGTTAAAATTCTCTTTTGTATGTATAATTTTATTTATGAAGCCCACTTGGGGACGCAGCGCTGTACATTATAACAATACAGATTATACAGTATGTATGTATATGTTTATTTATATAGCGCCACTTGGGTACACAGCACTGTACATTATAACAATACAGATTATACAGTATGTATATGTTTATTTGTATAGCGCCACTTGGATACACAGCGCTGTACATTATAACAATACAGATTATACAGCATGTATGTATATGTTTATTTATATAGCGCCACTTGGGACACAGCGCTGTTCATTATAACAATAAGATTATACAGTATGTATGTATATGTTTATTTATATAGCGCCACTTGGGGCACAGCGCTGTACATTATAACAATACAGATTATACAGTATGATGTATATGTTTATTTATATAGCGCCACTTGGAACACAGCGCTGTTCATTATAACAATACAGATTATACAGTATGTATGTATATGTTTATTTATATAGCGCCACTTGGGGACACAGCGCTGTACATTATAACAATACAGATTATACAGTATTTTGTTTATTTATATAGCGCCACTTGGATACACAGCGCTGTACATTATAACAATACAGATTATACAGTATGTATGTATATGTTTATTTATATAGCGCCACTTGGATACACACGCGTGTACATTATAAACAATACAGATTATACAGTATGTATTATATGTTATTTATATAGCGCCACTGGGGACACAGCGCTGTACATTATAACAATACAGATTATACAGTATGTATTTATATGTTTATTATATAGCGCCCTTGGGAACAGCGCGTGTACATTATAACAATACAGATTATACAGTATGTATGTATATGTTTATTTATATAGCACCACTTGGGTACACAGCGCTGTACATTATAACAATACAGATTATACAGTATGTATGTATATGTTTATTATATAGGGCCACTTGGGGACACAGCGCTGTACATTATAACAATACAGATTATACAGTATGTATGTATATGTTTATTTATATAGCGCCACTTGGGTACACAGCGCTGTACATTATAACAATACAGATTATACAGTATGTATGTATATGTTTTTATTAATAGCGCCACTTGGATACACGCGCTGTACTTATAAACAATAGATTATACAGTATGTATATGTTTATTTATATAGCGCCACTTGGGGACACAGCGCTGTACATTATAACAATACAGATTATAACAGTATGTATTTATAGTTTATTTATTATAGCGCATTGGGGACACAGCGCTTACATTATAACATACAGATTAACAGTATGTATGATATGTTTATTTATATAGCCCACTTGGGTACACAGCGCTGTACATTATAACAATACAGATTATACAGTGTATGTTATATGTTTATTTATATAGGGCCACTTGGGGACACAGCGCTGTACATTATAACAATACAGATTATACAGTATGTATGTATATGTTTATTTATATAGCGCCACTTGGGTACACAGCGCTGTACATTATAACAATACAGATTATACAGTATGTATGTATATGTTTATTTATATAGCGCCACTTGGGTACACAGCGCTGTACTTATAACAATACAGATTATACAGTATGTATGTATATGTTTATTATATAGCGCCACTTGGGGACGCAGCGCTGTCATTATAACAATACAGTTATACAGTATGTATGTATATGTTTATTTATATAGCGCCACTTGGGTAACAGCGCTGTACATTATAACAATACAGTTATACAGTATGTATGTATATGTTTATTGTATAGCGCCACTTGGGACACAGCGCTGTACATTATAACAATACAGATTATACAGTATGTATGTATATGTTTTTTATAGCGCCACTTGGGGACACAGGCTGTACATTATAACATACAATTATACAGCATGTATGTATATGTTTATTTATATAGCGCCACTTGGATACACAGCGCTGTACATTATAACAATACAGATTTACAGTATGTATGTATATTGTTATTTATATAGCGCCACTTGGGTACACAGCGCTGTACATTATAACAATACAGATTATACAGTATGTATGTATATGATTTATATAGCCCACTTGGGTACACAGCGCTGTACATTATAACAATACAGATTATACAGTATGTATGTATATGTTATTATTTAAGCCACTTGGGTACCAGCGCTGTACATTATAACAATACAGATTATACAGTATGTATGATATGTTTATTATATAGCGCACTTGGGGACACGCTTACATTAAAAATACAGATTATACAGTATGTATGTATATGTTTATTTATATAGCGCCACTTGGGCACAGCGCTGCTACATTAAACAATCAGATATACAGTATGTATGTATATGTTTATTTATATAGCGCCACTTGGGTACACAGCGCTGTACATTATAACAATACAGATTATACAGTATGTATGTATTGTTTATTTATATAGCGCCACTTGGGTACGCAGCACTGTACATTATAACAATACATTATTACAGTATGTATGTATATGTTTATATTAGCACCACTTGGGTACCAGCGCTGTAATTTATAACAATACAGATTATACAGTATGTATGTATATGTTTATTATATAGCGCCACTTGGGTAAGCAGTGCTGTACTTTAACAATACAGATTATACAGTATGATGTATATGTTTATTTTATATAGCGCACACTTGGGTACACACGCTGTACATTATAACAATACAGATTATACAGTATGATGTATATGTTTATTTATATAGCGCCATTGGGTACACATCGCTGTACATTATAACAATACAGATTATACAGTATGATGTATATGTTTATTATATAGCGCCACTGGGTACACACGCGCTGTACATTATAACAATACGATTATACAGTATGTATGTATATGTTATTTATATAGCGCCACTTGGGACACAGCGCTGTACATTATAACAATACAGATTATACAGATTGTATGTATATGTTTATTTATATGCGCACTTGGGTACACAGAGCTGTACATTATAACAATACAGATTATACAGTATGTATGTATATGTTTATTTATATAGCGCCACTGGGTACACAGCGCTGTACATTAACAATACGATTATCAGTATTATGTATATGTTTATTTTATAGCGCACTTGGGACACGCGCTGTACTTATAAATACAATAAGTATGTTACATACGATTACATGTATGTGTTATGTTATTTATATAGCGCCACTGGGGCACAGCGCTGTACATTAAACAATACAGATTATACAGTATGTATGTATATGTTTATTTATATAGCGCCATTGGGACACAGCGCTGTACTATAACAATACAGATTATACAGTATGTATGTATATGTTTATTTATATAGCGCCACTTGGGGACACAGCGCTGTACTTATAAACAATACAGATTATACAGTATGTATGTATATGTTTATTATATTAGCACCACTTGGGGACACAGCGCTGTACATTATAAAACATACAGATTATACAGATGTATGTATATGTTTATTTATATAGCGCCACTTGGGGACACAGCGTGTACATTTTAACAATACGATTATACAGTATGTATGTATATGTTTATTTATATAGCGCCACTGGGGACACAGCGTGTACATTATAACAATACAGATTATACATATGTATGTATATGTTTATTATATGCGCCATTGGGGACACAGCGCTGTACTTATAACAATACAGATTATACAGTATGTATGTATATGTTTATTTATATAGCGCCACTGGGGACACAGCGCTGATTTTATAACAATACAGATTATACAGTATGTATGTATATGTTTATTATATAGCCACTTGGGGACACAGCGCTGTACATTATAACAATACAGATTATACAGTATGTATATAGTGTATTTATATAGCCACTTGGGACACAGCGCTGTAACATTATAAACAATACAGATTATACAGTATGTATGTATATGTTTATTAGCGCACTTGGGTACACAGCGCTGTACATTATAAATAACAGATTATACAGTATGTATGTTATGTTTATTATATAGCGACTTGGGTACACACGCTGTACATTTACAATACAGATTATACAGTATGTATGTATATGTTTATTTATATAGCGCCACTTGGGGACACAGCGCTGTACATTATAACAATACAGGTTATACAGTTAGTATGTATTATGTTTATATAGCGCCACTTGGGACACAGGCTGTACATTATAACAATACAGATTATACAGTATGTATGTATATGTTTATTATTTATAGCGCCACTTGGGTACACAGCGCTGTACATTATAACAATACAGATTATACAGTATGTATGTATATGTTTATTTATATAGCGCCACTTGGGGACACAGCGCTTACATTAAACAATACAGATTATACAGTATGTAGTATTGTTATTATATAGCGCCACTTGGGTAACAGCGCTGTATTATAACAATACAGATTATACAGTATGTATGTATATGTTTATTTATATAGCGCCACTTGGGTACGCAGCCTGTACAATATAACAATAGATATATACAGTATGTATGTATATTGTTTTATTATATAGCACCACTGGGTACCAGCGTGTACATTATAACAATACAGATTATACAGTATTATGTATATGTTTATTTATATAGCGCCACTTGGGTAAGCAGCGCTGTACTTATAACATACAGATTATACAGTATGATGTATATGTATTTATATAGCGCCCTTGGGTACACACGCTGTACATTATAACAATACAGATTATACAGTATGTATGTATATGTTATTTTATATAGCGCCACTTGGGGACACAGCGCTGTACATTATAACAATACAGATTATACAGTATGTATGTATGTTTATTTATATAGCGCCATGGGGACACAGCGCTGTACATTATAACAATAAAGATTATACGTATGTATGTATTGTTTATTTATATAGCGCCACTTGGGGACACAGGCTGTACATTATAACAATACAGATTATACAGTATGTATGTATATGTTTATTTATATAGCGCCACTTGGGGACACAGCGCTGTACCTTATAACAATAAGATTATACAGTATGTATGTATATGTTTATATATAGCGCCACTTGGTACACAGGCTGTACATATAACAATACAGATTATACAGTATGTATGTATATGTTTATTTATATAGCGCACTTGGGTACACAGCTGGACATTATAACAATACAGAGTTATACAGTATGTATGTATATGTTTATTATATAGCGCCATTGGTACACAGCGCTGTCACTATAACAATACAGATTTACAGTATGTATGTATATGTTTATATAGCGCCACTGGGTACACAGCGCTGTACATTATAACAATACAGATTATACAGTATGTATGTATATGTTTATATAGCGCCACTTGGTACACAGCGCTGTACATTATAACAATACAGATTATACAGTATGTAGTATATGTTTATTATATAGCGCCACTGGGTACACACAGCGCTGTACATTATAACAATACAGATTATACAGTATGTATGTATATGTTTTATTATATAGCCACTTGGGTACACGAGCTGTACATTATAACAATACAGATTACAGTATGTATGTATATGTTTATTTAATAGCGCCACTTGGGTACACAGCGCTGTACATTATAACAATACAGATTATACAGTATGTATGTATATGTTTATTTATATAGCGCCACTTGGGACACAGCGCTGTACATTATAACAATACAGATTATACAGTATGGATGTATAGTTATATTAGCGCCACTTGGGGACACAGCGCTGTACATTATAACAATACAGATTATACAGTATTATGTATATGTTTATATAGCGCACTTGGGACACAGCGCTGTACATTATACACATACAGATTATACAGTATGTATGTATATGTTTTATTTATATAGCGCCACTTGGGTACACAGCGCTGTACATTATAACAATACAGATTATACAGTATGTATGTATATGTTTATTTATATAGCGCCACTTGGGTACACAGCGTTGTACATTATAACAATACAGATTATACAGTATGTATGTATATGTTTCTTTATATAGCACCACTGGGTACACAGCGCTGTACATTATAACAATACAGATTATACAGTATGTATGTATTGTTTATTATATGCGCCTTGGGGACACAGCGCTTACATTAAACAATACAGATTATACAGTATGTATGTATATGTTTATTTATATAGCGCCACTTGGGTACACAGCGTGTACATTATAACAATACAGATTATACAGTATGTATGTATATGTTTATTTATATAGCGCCACTTGGGTACGCAGCCTGTCAATATAAAAATACAGATTAAACAGTAGTATGTATATGTTTTTATATAGCCCACTTGGGTACGCAGCGCTGTACTTATAACAATACAGATTATACAGTATGTATGTATATGTTTATTTATATAGCGCCACTTGGGTAACAGCGCTGTACTTATAACAATACAGATATACGTGATATGTATATGTTTATTTATATAGCGCCAATTGGGACAAACGCTGTACATTATAACAATACAGATTATACAGTATGTATGTAATGTTTATTTATATAGCGCCACTTGGGGATACAGCGCTGTACATTATAACAATACAGATTATACAGTATGTATGGATATGTTTATTTATATAGCGCCACTTGGGGACACACGCTGTACATTATAACAATACAGATTATACGGTATGTACATTGTTTATTATATAGCGACTTGGGGACACAGCGCTGTACATTATAACCATACAGATATACAGTATGTATGTATATGTTTATTATATAGCGCCACTTGGGGACACAGCGTGTACATATAACAATACAGATTATACAGTATGTATGTATATGTTTATTTATATAGCGCCACTTGGATACACAGCGCTGTACATTATAACAATACAGATTATACAGTATGGATGTATATGTTTATTTATATAGCGCACTTGGGTACACAGCCTGTACATTATAACAATACAGGTTATACAGTATGTATGTATATGTTATTATATAAGCCACTTGGATACACAGCGCTGTACATTATAACAATACAGATTATACAGTATGTATGTATATGTTTATATATAGCGCCACTTGGGTACACAGCGCTGTACATTATACATACAGATTATACAGTATGTATGTATATGTTTATATAGCGCCACTGGGATACACAGCGTGTACATTATAAAAATACAGATTATACAGTATGTATGTATATGTTTATTTATATAGCGCCACTTGGTACACAGAGCTTGTACATTATAACAATACAGATTATACAGTATGTATGATATGTTTATTTATATAGCACCACTTGGTACACAGAGCTGTACATTATAACAATACAGATTATACAGTATGTATGTATATGTTTATTTATATAGCGCCACTTGGGTACACAGCGCTGTACATTATAACAATACAGATTATACAGTATGTATGTATATTTTATTTAATAGCGCCACTTGGGTACACAGGCTGTACATTATAACAATACCGATTATACAGTATGTAGTATATGTTATTTATTATAGCGCCACTTGGGGACACAGGCTGACATTATAACAATACAGATTATACAGTATGTATGTATATGTTTATATAGCGCCACTTGGGGACACAGCGCTGTACATTATAACAATACAGATTATACAGTATGTATGTATATGTTTATTTATATAGCGCCACTTGGGTACACAGCGCTGTACATTTAAACAAACAGATTATACAGTATGTATGTATATATGTTTATTATAAGCGCCACTTGGCACAGGCGTGTACATTATAACAATACAGATTATACAGTATGTAGTATATGTTTATTTATATAGCACCACTTGGGTACACAGCGCTGTCATTATAACAATACAGACATACAGTATGTATGTATATGTTTATTTATATAGCGCCACTGGGGACACAGCGCTGTACATTATAACAATACAGATATACAGTATGTATGTATAGTTTATTTAATAGGCCACTTGGGGACACAGCGCTGTACATTATACAATACAGATTATACAGTATGTATGATGTTTTATTATATAGCGCCACTTGGGGAACAGCAGCGTGTACATTATAACAATACAGATTATACAGTATGTATGTAATGTTTATTTATATAGCGCCACTTGGGGACACAGCGCTGTACATTATAACAATACAGATTATACAGTATGTATATGTTATTTATATAGCGCCACTGGGGACCACAGCGCTGTACATTATAACAATACAGATTTTACAGTATGTAGTATATGTTTTATTTATAGCGCCACTTGGGGACACAGCGCTGTACATTATAACAATACAGATTATACAGTATGTATGTATATGTTCATTTATATAGCGCCACTTGACACATTAGGAATGAGTTCCCTGCCCCGAAGAGCTTACAATCTAAGTAACTTTTGTATAACTTTAGGCGGCCGCTCAGTGTTACATCGATCTAATCATCAAGAGAGAGCGATAACAATGATCAAACTTATCGTGTTGGATCGTTTGTGAGCTGAAGGCCACCCTTCCCATGAACAGGTCTTGCAGGTGGGTGGGAACATTGTTTCTATACGGCAGATGAAAGCCCATAACAATTAAAGGAAATGTCATTGCCCACCTATGGAGACGATGGCATGGGTCTATCAGACCTTGATTTTCATTTAAAACACAATTTCCCTTTGTCCTTATAATATTCCCCAGCTTTGTGTTTGAATCTCAGGATTTGGTATGGATATCTTGCGAGTGCGACCACCCCAGACGGAAGTGCGCAGGAAAACTTCACCTGGCCCTGACCTGGTATCTTCACGTAAGTGGAAGAGGTAACGGAATTACCAGTTAATTTAGCTGTCAACGGAGCCAATCGGTGTCTTCTGATGTGGCAGGAAGAGTTTTAATTGGCTATTCTTGTCCCAGCTGGTTATTGTGCTGAGAAGGAAGTTATCAAGACCAATATGTGACGAGCATGAAGACACAGATAAGTACAGACAACTTTGGGAGGACTCTGCACTGTGTAGCGTTCGATTCCCGGGACATGCTGCCAACGTGTCCCTGTGGTACGTAATCGAACGGGTTATCACTTGTTTTAACGTTGTTAAGTTCGTAACGTTATTATTTTGAACAAGAAGTAATTGAGTCTTTTTGTTTTCTTTGAAATATTGTGTTTAGTTTATGGCTTCTATTATTCAATATTCATTGCCGTTAGCTGATGGAATTCTAGTGACAGCAATGAGGGCCGCAGCAGCGACGTCCTGGAATTCGTTCGCGAGGCCGTGCCGCGTTTTGATAATCTACGGCCGCTGATAGTGGAGAAAATGCTGTTGAAGTTTTCCATGCCGTCAAATCCGTCAAGTATGTTCAAATCACATGTCAATTCTATAAGAGACCAAAGTAGGGTCAGGGACTTCCCTGTACATGTTAATAAAGCTAAATATAAACAATTAAAATTATGCGGGGAGCGTCCACTGCTTTTGGCGTCTACGTTGTCAAGATGGTGCCGGCGTCTCTCCGACTTGTAATCGGTATACCAGCCTCCCGAAAATCTGCTCGCAATGAAATATGTAGATGGACAAGGAGTGAAGCCGTAAAAAACTTTATTTATTGAAAATCTCTGAGTACACATCAAACATTGATCGACGGGAACGGGGGAGAGATAGGGGGAAAAAATGTCATATACTAAAAGTTCAACTGTATTGCTCGTTTGTGGAAGAGGAAGTTTTATAGATTCTAAGGCTTTGTTCACAGGGTCGGTTTACAATGTGAGTGATTGGTTTCGTTTTCTACATCACTGTACAAATACTTTTTAAAGGGTTCTGTACTCTCTTACACCTTTATATAGGCCAGTGCACACTACTCCAAAACATTATTCGGATTTTTTTTAATCTGAGGGTTGTAGATCCTGAGAAATCGTCATTTAAAATCACAGCTTTTACAGGGAAAGACCCGTCACTAAAGAATAAGAAATTCTATTGTTCCCATCCCTGACCTTTTGCGAGGATCTTTAGCTGCGCCAGCCCACTTTCTGCAACAATTATGAGAATCAGCAGAGAAAAGAGGGGAGGGGGAGATGGGTAAACAGAGCAGGATCCATAGTGAGGCTGTGCAGAACTTGTGTCGCAGACACCTACAAGGAGGCAGTGACTAAGGAGGGTGGGGCAATTAGGAGCACTCACTAAACAATAATTTAATGACAACGCAAGCACAGATAATATGAGCGTACCACCATTCTACTTCTCTCAAATTGTAATTTGTAGAATGTAAAGGATCGTGACCCTTAATGTACAGTAAGGGGAGAATTTTTGAACAATCACGGTAGGCAGAGGTATTACTGTAAATCTTTTCTCCTGTAGGATATACAGAGGTGCCCTTTGGATATTGGGGTGAATACTGCAGCAAAAAAAGACGATATCCAAAGTGTAATGACTGAAATACGCAGATCGCTGGGGGAGGTAGGGTACATTTAGCAGTGAATGAGAGGATATTGTTGGTCATTTTGTTTGTAATCCCCGAAGACTCGGTTACCAGCGTCTGTTATTGATAGGTTCCAATTGAAGAAACGGGAAATCAAGAAAGAATCCGGAGAATAAAATCAGAGAGGAAGTGAGCGTTGGTCCAGCTCAGAAGCTTGTGACAGAAATGGGAACCTACGCTACAAAGCGCCCTCAGCAGCTCGCGCCCTGCAGAAGAAAGAGGAGGAAGGTACCACGCTCAGTGCCAATGCGGAAATTTCTTTGCCTGTTTGCCATTAGATAGCCAACCTGGGTTTGTCATGTAACAGATATTACATGAAGATGCTTCATTCCTAGATTACTTTTTGTGTAACAAACTGTTATATATTCCAAGTGGTTTTATTTGCAGTAAAGTCTTGTAAGTAGTGGGGATTATTTAGAACTGTAAATGGGGATATAGAATATGAAATGTATTATTATAATAAACAAAGGGGTCGGTAGAGGGTAAGATAGATATGTAAATGGGATAATAGAGATATGAAATGTATTATAAAAACAATAGGAGTCGGTAGGGGTGAGATAGATATGTAAATGGGGATAGCAGGATATGAAATGTATTATAATAAACAATAGGAGTCGGTAGGGGTAAGATAGTATGTAATGGAGATATAGAGATATTGAAATGTATTATAATAACAATAGGAGTCGGTAGGGGTAAGATAGATATGTAATGGAGATAATAGAGATATGAAATGTATTATATAAACAATAGGAGTCGGTAGGGGTAGATAGATATGTAAATGGATAATAATGAGATATGAAATGTATTATATAAACAAAGAGTTGGTAGGTATGTAAGTAGATATGTAAATGGGGATAATAGAGATATGAAATGTATTTAATAAACAATAGGAGTCGGTAGGGGTAAGATAGATATGTAAATGGGGATAATAGAGATACGAAATGATTATAATAAACAATAGGAGTCGGTAGGGGTAAGATAAATATGTAAATGGGATAATAGAGATACGAAAGTAATATAATAAACAATAGGAGTCGGTAGGGTGGTAGATGATAGATATGTAAATGGGATAATAGCGATATGAAATGTATTATAATAAACAATAGGAGTGTGGTAGGGGTAAGATAGATTGTAAATGGGATAATAGAGATATGAAATGTATTATAATAAACAATAGGGGTCGGTAGGGGTAAGATAGATATGTAAATGGGGATAATAGGATATGAAATGTATTATAATAAACATAGGAGTCGTGGTAGGGGTAAGAGAGATATGTAAATGGGGATAATAGAGATATGAAATGTATTATAAAAACAATAGGAGTCGGTAGGGTAAGATAGATATGTAAATGGAGATAATAGGATATGAAATGTATTATAATAAAAACAATAGGAGTTGGTAGGTGTAAGATAGATATGTAAATGGGGATAATAGAGATATGAATGTATTATAATAAACAATAGGAGTCGGTAGGGGAAGATAGTAGATATGTAAATGGGACAATAGAGATATGAAATGTATTATAAATAACAATAGGAGTCGGTAGGGGTAAGATAGATATGTAAATGGGGATAATAGAGATACGAATGTATTATAATAAACAATAGGAGTCGGTAGGGGTAAGAAGATATGTAAATGGGGATAATAGAGATACGAAATGGATTATAATAAACAATAGGAGTTCGGTAGGGGTGAGATAAATATGTAAATGGGATATAGAGATACGAAATGTATTATAATAAACAATAGGAGGCGGTAGGGTGAGATAGATATGTAAATGGGGATAATAGCGTATGAAATGTATTATAATAACAATAGGAGCTGGTAGGGGTAAGATAGATATGTAAATGGGATAATAGAGATATGAAATGTATTATAATAACAATAGGGTCGGTGGGGTAAGAGAGATATGTAAATGGGGTAATAAGATAGAAATGTATTATAATAAACAATAGGAGTCGGGGTGGGGTAAGAGAGATAGTAAATGGGGATAATAGAGATATGAAATGTATTATAAATAAACAATAGAGTCGGTAGGGGTAGAGAGATATGTAAATGGGGATAACAGAGATATGAAATGTATTATAATAAACACTAGGAGTCGGTAGGGGTAGATAGATATGTAAATGGGGATAATAGAGATATGAAATGTATTATAATAACAATAGGAGTCGGTAGGGGTAAGATAGATATGTAAATGGGGTAATAGAGGTATGATGTATTATAATAAACAATAGGAGTCGGTAGGGTAAGATAGATATGTAAATGGGGATAATAGAGATATGACAATGTATTATAATAAACAATAGGAGTCGGTTAGGGTAGAGAGATATGTAAATGGGGATAACAGAGATATGAAATGTATATAATAAACAATAGGAGTCGGTAGGGGTAAGATAGATATGTAAAGGGGATAATAGAAATAGAAATGTATTATAATAAACAATAGGAGTCGGTAGGGGTAAGATAGATATGTAAATGGGGATAATAGAGGTATAAATGTATTATAAATAACAAATAGAGTCGGTAGGGGTAGGAAGAAAGATATGTAAATGGGGATAATAGAGATATGAAATGTATTATAATAAACAATAGGAGTCGGTAGGGGTAAGATAGATATGTACAATGGGGATAATAGAGGTATGAAATGTATTATAATAAACAATAGGAGTCGGTAGCGGGTAAGATAGATATGTAATGGGTATAGAGATATGAAATGGTTATAAAAAACAATAGGAGTCGGTAGGGGTAGAGAGAGATATGTAAATGGGGATAACAGAGATATGAAATGTATTATAATAAACAATAGGAGTCGGTTAGGGGTAAGATAGATATGTAAATGGGGTAAAAGAGATTAGATGTATTATAATAAACAATAGGAGTGCGTAGGGGTTAAGAGAGATAGTAAATGGGGATAACAGAGATATGAAATGTATTATAATAAACAATAGGAGTCGGTAGGGGTAGATAGATATGTAAAGGGGATAATAGAGATATGAAATGTATTTATAATAAACATTAGGAGTCGGTAGGGGTTAAGAATAGATATGTAAATGGGGATAATAGAGGTATGAAAAGTATATAATAAACAATAGGAGTCGGTAGGGTAAGATAGATATGTAATGGGGATAATAGAGATATGAAATGTATTATAATAAACAATAGGAGTCGTAGGGGTGATAGGGGTAAGATAGATATGTAAATGGGGGAAATAGAGATACGAAATGTATTATAATTAACAATAGGTGTCGGTAGGGGTAAGATAGATATGTAAATGGGGATAATAGAGATATGAAATGTATTATAATAAACAATAGGAGTCGGTTGGGGTAAGTTAGATATGTAAATGGGGAGATAGAGATATGAAATGGATTATAAAAAAATAGGGTCGGTAGGGGTAAGATAGATATGTAAATGGAGGAAATAGAGATATGAAATGTATTATAATAACAAAATAGGAGTCGGTTCGCGGTAAGATAGATATGAATGTATTATAATAAACAATAGGAGTCGGGAGGGGTAAGATAGATATGTAAATGGATAATAGAGATACGAAATGTATTATAATAAACAATAGAGTCGGTAGGGGTGAGATAGATATGTAAATGGGGATAATAGAGATATGAAATGTATTTTAATAAACAATAGGAGTCTGTAGGGGTAAGATAGATATGTAAGTGGGGATAATAGAGATATGAAATGTATATAATAAACAATAGGAGAGGTAGGGGTAAGATAGAATGTAAGTGGGGATAATAGAGATATGAAATGTATTATAATAAACATAGGATCGGTAGTCGGTAGGGGTAGATAGATATGTAAATGGGGATAATAGAGATATGAAATGTATTATAATAAACAATAGGAGTCGGTAGGGGTAAGATAGATATGTAAATGGAGATAACAGAGATATGAAATGTATTATAATAAACAATAGGAGTCGGTAGGGGTAAGATAGATATGTAAATGGGGGATCCAGAGATATGAAATGTATATATAATAAACAATAGGAGTCGGTAGGGGGAAGATAGATATGTAAATGGGAGGATAACAGAGATAATGAATGATTATAATAAACATAGGAGTCGGTAGGGGTAAGATAGCATGTTAAATGGGGATAATAGAGATATGAAATGTATTATAATAAACAATAGGAGTCGGTAGGGGTAAGATAGATATGTAAATGGGGATAATAGAGATATGAAATGTATTATAATAAACAATAGGAGTCTGTAGGGGTAAGATGGTATGTAAATGGGATAACAGAGATATGAAATGTATATTAATAAACAATAGGAGTCGGTAGGGGTAAGATAGATATGTAAATGGGGATAATAGAGTTATGAAATGTATTATAATAAACAATAGGAGTGGTAGGGGTAAGAGATATGTAAATGGGGATAACAGAGATATGAAAGTATTATAATAAACAATAGGAGTCGGTAGGGGAAGGTAGATATGTAAATGGGGATAACAGAGATAAATGTATTATAATAAACAATAGGAGGGTAGGGGTAGATAGATATGTAAATGGGACAATAGAGATATGAAATGTATTATAAATAAACAATAGGAGTCGGTAGGGGTAAGATAGATATGTAAATGGGGATAATAGAGATATGAAATGTATTATAATAAACATAGGAGTCGGTTAGGGGTAAGATAGATATGTAAATGGGGAAATAGAGATATGAAATGTTTATTAATAAACAATAGGAGACGGTAGGGGTAAGATAGATATGTAAATGGGGATAATAGAGATATGAAATGATTATAATAAACAATAGGAGTCGGTAGGGGTAAGATAGATATGTAAATGGGGATAAAGAGATATGAAATGTATTATAATAAACAAATAGGAGTCGGGGTAGGGGTAAGATAGATATGTAAATGGGGATAACAGAGATATGAAATGTATTATAATAAACAATAGGAGTAGGTAGGGGTGAGGTAGATATGTAAATGGGGATAATAGAGATATGAAATGTATTTATAAAACAATAGGAGTCGGTAGGGGTGAGATAGAATGTAAATGGGGATAATAGTGATATGAAATGTATTATAATAAACAATAGGAGTCGGGTAGGGGTAAGATAGATATGTAAATGGGGATAATAGAGATATGAAATGATTATAATAAACAATAGGAGACGGTAGGGGTAAGATAGATATGTAAATGGAGATAATAAGAGATATGAAATCTATTATAATAAACAATAGAGTAGTCGAGGGGTAAGATAGATATGTAAATGGAGGATAATAGAGATATGAAATGTATTATAATAAACAATAGGAGTCGGTAGGGGTAAGATAGATATGTAAATGGGGATAATAGAGATATGAAATGTATTATAATAAACAATAGGAGTCGGTAGGGGTAAGAGAGATATGTAAATGGGGTAACACAGAGATATGAAATGTATTATATAAACAATAGGAGTCGGTAGGTAAGAGATAGATATGTAAATGGGGATATAGAGATATGAAATGTTATATAAACAATAGAGTCGGTTGGGGTAAGATAGATATGTAAATGGGGATAATAGAGGTATGAAATGGATTATAATAAACAATAGGAGTCGATAGGGGTAAGATAGATATGTATAATGGTGATATTAGAGATATGAAATGTATGATATAAAACAATAGGAGTCGGTTGGTAGGGGTAAGAGAATATGTAAAGGGGATAACAGAGATATGAAATGTATGATAATAAACATAGGAGTCGGAGAGGGTAAGATAGATATGTAAATGGGGATAATAGAGATACGAAATGTATTATAAAAACAATAGGAGTCGGAGGGGTAAGATAGATATGTTAAATGGGGATAATAGAGATATGAAATGTATTATAATAAACAATAGGAGTCGGTAGGGGTAAGATAGATTATGTAAATGGGGATAATAGAGATATGAAAATATATTATATAAACAATAGGAGTCGTGTTTAGCGGGGTTAGGGTAGATAGATATGAAATGTATTATAATAAACAATAGGAGTCGGTAGGGGTAAGATAGATATGTAAATGGGATAATAGAGATACGAAATGTATTATAATAACAATAGGAGTCGGTAGGGGTAAGATAGATATGTAAATGGAGGATAATAGAGATATGAAATGTATTATAATAAACAATAGGAGTCGGTAGGGTACGGGTTTAGATAGATATGAAATGTATTTATAATAAACAATAGGAGTCGGTAGGGGTAAGATAGATATGTAAATGGGATAATGAGTACGAAAGTGTATAATAAACAATAGGAGTCGGTGGTAGGGGTAAGATAGATATGTAAATATGGATAATAGAGATATGAAATGTATTAAATAAACAATAGGTGACGGTAGGGGTAAGATAGATATGTAAATGGGGATAATAGAGATATGAAATGTATTATAATAAACAATAGGAGTCGGTAGGGGTAAGATAGATATGTAAATGGGGATAATAGAGATATGAAAGTATATAATAAACAATAGGAGGCGGTAGGGGTAAGGGTAAGATAGATATGTAAATGGGGATAATAGAGATATGAAATGTATTATAATAAACAATAGGAGTCGGTAGGGGTAAGATAGATATGTAAATGGGGATAACAGAGATATGAAATGTATTATAATAAACAATAGGAGTTGATAGGGGTAAGATAGATATGTAAATGGGGATAACAGAGATATGAAATGTATTATAATAAACAATAGGAGGCGGTAGGGTAAGATAGATATGTAAAGGGGATAACAGAGATATGAAATGTATTATAATAAAACAAGGAGTCGGTAGGAGTAAGAGTAGTAAATGGGGGATAATAGAGATATGAAATGTATTATAATAAACAATAGGAGTCGGTAGGGGTAAGATAGATATGTAAATGGGGATAACAGAGATATGAAATGTATTATAATAAACAATAGGAGTCGGTAGGGGTAAGATATGATATTTGAAATGGGGATAATAGAGATACGAAATGTATTATAATAAACAATAGGAGACGGTAGGGGTAAGATAGATATGTAAATGGGGATAATAGAGATATGAAATGTATTATAATAAACAATAGGAGTCGGTAGGGGTAAGATAGATATGTAAATGGGGATAATAGAGATATGAAATGTTATTATATAAACAATAGGAGTCGGTAGGGGTAAGATAGATATGTAAATGGGGATAACAGAGATATGAAATGTATTGTAATAAACAATAGGGGTCGGTAGGGGTAAGATAGATATGTAAATGGGGATAACAGAGATATGAAATGATTATATTAAACAATAGGAGACGGGGGGGGTAAGATAGATAGTAAATGGGATAATAGAGATATGAAATGTATTATAATAAACAATAGGAGTCGGTAGGGGTAAGATAGATATGTAAATGGGGATAATAGAGATATGAAATGTATTATAATAAAAAATAGGAGTCGGTAGGGTAAGATAGATATGTAAATGGGGATAATAGAGATATGAAATGTTTATAATAAACAATAGGGTCGGTAGGGTAAAGTAGATAATGTAAATGGGGATAACAGAGATATGAAATGTATTATAATAAACAATAGGAGTCGGTAGGGTGTAAGATAGATATGTAAATGGGGGATAACAGAGATAGAAATGTATTATAATAAACAATAGGGTCGGTAGGGGGTAGATGATGTAATGGGGATAACAGAGATATGAAATGTATTAATAAACAATAGGAGTCGGGTTAGCGGGTAAGATAGATATGAATGTATTATAATAACAATAGGGTCGGTAGGGGTAGATAGATATGTAAATGGGATAATAGAGATACGAAATGTATTATAATAAACAATAGGAGTCGGTAGGGGTAAGATAGATATGTAAATGGGGATAATAGAGATATGAAATGTATTAAATAAACAATAGGAGTCGGTTTTTTTAGCGGTAAGATAGAATTGAAATGTATATATAAACAATAGGAGTCGGTTAGGGGTAAGATAGATATGTAAATGGGATAATAGAGATACGAAAATGTATTATAATAAACAATAGGAGTCGGTAGGGGTAAGATGATATGAAATGGAGGATAATAGAGATGAAATGTATTTAATAAACAATAGGAGTCGGGTAGCGGTTGAAGATAGATATGAAATGTATTATAATAAAACAATAGGAGTCGGTAGGGGTAAGATAGATATGTAAATGGGATAATAGAGATACGAAAGTATTATATAAACAATAGGAGTCGGTGGTAGGGGTAAGATAGATATGTAAATATGGATAATAGAGATATGAAATGTTATTATATAAACAATAGGTGACTGTAGGGGTAAGATAGATATGTAAATGGGGATAATAGAGAGATGAATGTATAATAAACACAATAGGAGTCGGTAGGGGTAAGATAGATATGTAAATGGGGATAATAGAGATATGAAATGTATTATAAAACAATAGGAGTCGGTTGGGGTAAGATAGATATGTAAATTGGAGGATAACAGAGATATGAAATGTATTATAAAAAACAATAGGAGTCGGTAGGGGTAAGATAGATATGTAAATGGGGATAACAGAGATGAAATGTATTATAATAAACAATAGGGGTCGGTAGGGGTAAGATAGATATGTAAATGGGGATAACAGAGATTGAAATGTATTATAATAAACAATAGGAGTCGGTAGGGGTAAGATAGATATGTAAATGGGGATAACAGAGATATGAAATGTATTATAATAAACAATAGGAGTCGGTGAGGGTAGTAAGTGGGTAAGATAGATATGTAAATGGGGATAACAGAGATATGAAATGTATTATAATAAACAATGAGGAGTTGGTAGGGGTAGATAGATATGTAAATGGGGATATAGAGATATGAAATGTATTATAATAAACAATAGGAGTCGGTAGGGGTAAGATAGATATGTAAATGGGGATAATAGAGATATGAAAGTTTTATAATAAAACAATAGGAGACGGTAGGGGTAGTAAGATAGATATGAATGGGGATAATAGAGATATGAAATGTATATATAACAATAGGTGACGGTAGAGGGTAAGAGATATGTAAATGGGGATAATAGAGATATGAAATGTATTATAATAAAAAATAGGAGTCGGTAGGGGTAGATAGATAGTTAAATGGGGATAACAGAGATATGAAATGTATTATAATAAACAATAGGAGTTTGGTAGGGGTAAGATAGATATGTAAATGGGGGATAACAGATATGAAATGTATTTATAAAAACAATAGGAGTCGGTAGGGGTGGTAGAGATAGATATGTAAATGGATAATAGAGATATGAAATGTATTATATAAACAATAGGAGTCGGTAGGGGTAAGATAGATATGTAAATGGGGATAACAGAGATATGAAATGTATTATATAAAACAATAGGTCGGTAGGGTAAGAGATATGTAAATGGGGATAATAGAGATATGAAATGTATATAATAAACAATAGGAGTCGGTAGGGGTAAGATAGATATGTAAATGGGGATAAAACAGAGATATGAATGTGTTATATAAACAATAGGAAGGGGTCGTAGGGGTAGAGATAGATATGTAAATGGGGATAATAGAGATAGAAATGTATTATAATAAACAATAGGAGGCGGTAGGGGTAAGATAGAATGTAAATGGGGATAATAGAGATATGAAATGTATTATAATAAACAATAGGGAGTCGGTAGGGGTAAGATAGATATGTAAATGGGGATAATAGAGATATGAAATGTATATAATAAACAATAGGAGTCGGTAGGGGTAAGATAGATATGTAAAGGGGATAAGAGATATGAAATGTATTATAAAAACATAGGAGTCGGTAGGGGTAAGATAGATATGTAAATGGGGATAATAGAGATATATGAAATGTATTATAATAAAACAATAGGAGGGTAGGGGTAGATAGATATGTAAATGGGGAATAGATAGAGATTGAATGTATTATAATAAACAATAGGAGTCGGTAGGGGTAAGATAGATATGTAAATGGGGATAATAGAGATAGAAATGTATATAATAAACACAATAGGAGTCGGTAGGGTGAGATAGATATGTAAATGGGGATAATAGAGATATGAAATGTATTATAATAAACAATAGGATGTCGGTAGGGGTAAGATAGATATGTAAATGGGGAAATAAAGAGATGAAATGTATTATTAATAAACAATAGGAGTCGGTAGGGTAGGGTAAGATAGTAGTATGTAATGGGGATAACAGAGATAGAAATGTATTATAATAAAACAATAGGAGTCGGTAGGGGTAAGATAGATATTGTAAATGGGAGATAACAGAGATATGAAATGTATTATAATAAACAATAGGAGTCGGTAGGGGTAAGATAGATATGTAAATGGGGAGATAATAGAGATATGAAATGTATTATAATAAACAATAGGGGCGGTAGGGTAAAGTAGTATGTAAATGGGATTATAGAGATATGAAATGTATTATAATAAACAATAGGAGTCGGTAGGGGTTAGATAGATATGTGTAAATGGGGATAATAGAGATATGAAATGTATTATAAAACAATAGAGAGGGTAGGTAGGGTGAGATAGATATGTAAATGGGGAGAAATAGAGATATGAAATGTATTATAATAAACAATAGGAGTCGAGGTAGGGGTAAGATAGATATGTAAATGGGGATAAAGAGATTAGAAATGTATTTATAATAAACAATAGGAGTCGTAGGGGTAAGATAGATATGTAAATGGGGATAATAGAGATATGAAATGTTTTATAATAAACAATAGGAGTCGGTAGGGGTAAGATAGATATGTAAATGGGGATAATAGAGATATGAAATGTATTATAATAAACAATAGGAGTCGGTAGCGGTAAGATAGATAGTAAATGGGTGATAAAATAGAGATATGAAATGTATTATAATAAACAATAGGGGTCGGTAGGGGTAAGATAGATATTGTAAATGGGATAATAGAGATATGAAATGTATTATAATAAAACAATAGGAGTCGGTAGGGGTAAGATAGATATGTAAATGGGGATAAAGAGATATGAATGTATTATAATAAACAATAGGAGTCGGTTAGGGGTAAGATAGATATGTAAATGGGGATAATAGAGATATGAAATGTATTATAATAAAACAATAGGAGTCGGTAGGGGTAAGATAGTATGTAAATGGGATAATAGAGATACGAAATGTATTATAATAAACAATAGGAGTCGGTAGGGGTAAGATAGATATGTAAATGGGGATAACAGAGATATGAAATGTATTATAATAAACAATAGGAGTCAGTACCGGTAAGATAGATACGTAAATGGGGATAACAGAGATACGAAATGTATTATAATAAACAATAGGAGTCGGTAGGGGTAAGATATATAGATATAATAATCCACCCATAACACTTGACTACTGTAACATCAGATTGTGAAGTTGACCCCTTTTATTTGGTTCTGTTTCCAGACCTCCGCTACGAGGTTTCCTGCTGGACGGGGATTTCTTTGTTGCTGCAGCTCTCGCTACCACACTAACAAAAATCGCTTTGCGATACGTCGCCTTGGTACAGGACCAGCGAAAACAAAACGTATGTTCCCATTTATAGCATTTCATATTCGTTTATGATGTCATTATTGGGCAATTTATAGAAGAATGTTTGGTTGAACTTTTGTCCGTTTATTTCTAATAAATCATCTTGCCAGCTCCTGTAATAGTCCAGGTGGCGTTGTGAACTTACCCAGGAGTCTTCTCTTTCACGAGGTTCATTTGGTTATTATGTAGAGGTGCTAAATCCCATTCATATGAATTAGATGTGACTTAGTAAGGAGAAGCCTTTATTGTAAACCTGATCTTCATTTTCCTATTGTTTGAATTTTGCAATGTTTCTTGTATTCTACCTGCTGTCGATATATACAACATGGCACGTGTCCTCTTTTTAATCTTAGTCGTTTGTTGCTGAAGCGATGTTGCTAATGGCTACCATCTTACATCTGGGCAAGTCCTCCCTTCCGAAGAAGCCCATAACGGACGACGATGTGGATCGGATTTCTCTGTGCCTGAAGGTTCTCTCGGAGTGTTCCCCTCTGATGAAGGAAATCTTCAACAAGGAATGTCGCCAGTCTCTGTCCCACATGCTGTCTGCCAAGCTGGCGGAGGAAAAACTTTCCCAGAAGGTAAAGAAAAAAAAAATCAACGTATGTCGGAGATACTTGGCGAAAAACACGTTTAACTTAATGAACTTAAAGGAAGAGTTCGCTCTCAAAGTGAAGCCCGGGACGTTAAGGAGCTATTGCCTTACCTCCCGTTCTTCAATCAATATCTCATGAGCCAGAGACGATTATCGGCCAAAACGCTCGTTCGTACACATTGTGCGTCGCGGGTGTGTACGAACGTTAATTATATTTACACTTCGCGCCATCCACCGCTGCAGAGATGAGAATCTCTGACTGCTTACTGGTTCTAATCCACTATACCGCACAATATCGCGCATGCGCGCTGTAGTGGATTAGAATTTGGAAGTGGTCGGAGATTATGATCTCTGCAGCGGTGGATGGTGTGAAAGGTAAATATACTTAACTTAAGGTTTGTACACACCCGCAACGCTCAATGCGTTGGAATGAGCTTTTCGGGCGATAATCGCCCCGTGTATGGGCACTTTATCACTTCTGGTCGTTGCCTTATCGGGCGGATCACCAAACGATCAGCTGTTTCAGGTGATAAAGTGCCCATACACGGGCCGATTATCATCTGAACGCACATGTGTATGAACCTTTAGTCCCTGGCTCTTGAGATATTGATTGAAGAACGGGAGGTAAGGCAAAGCTTCTTAACCTCCTGGGTTTCAATCAATACATTAAAGGAATAGTTGACTTTTTGAGTGAGCTGTTCCCTTAATCTAATCTCTCCTCTAGATTGGCTGTTAATTAAGATAATTGCTGATTCTCTGGCACCCTGGGGATTTTCACCAGCCCCAACAGTGACAGTTATCAGTTATTTATATATATGTATATCGCTGTGTTCCTTATTATAGGCTCTTCTTTCATACCTGACCTAGATACGGACGTTGTTCTGTATCACGTACCAATACGATGAGCAGTTTATTTTCCCGTGTTGTGTAAACGAGCTGCTCTCGACCGAAGCTTTGTTTCTCGTCTTTTTCAGAAAGAATCGGAGAAGAGGAACGTGACAATCCAAGCAGACGACCCAATTTCCTTTATGCAGCTGACCGCAAAGAACGAGATGTCGTCCAAAGAAGATCAGTTCCAGCTCAGTCTACTCGCTGCGATGGGAACGACGCAAAGGAAGGAGGCGGCTGACCCACTGGCCTCTAAACTAAACAAAGTAAAGCAGCCCTCTAGCTTGGGTTCAGTGTGGCGCATGGCGATTTGTTTTCTACATGTTCAGTTTCTTTGTATTGGGAGAATTTACACTTGTTGCTTTAGTAAATAGTCGTTTAAATGTCTATTCTCTGCTGCTAATGACATGTTGGTATTTAAAGGGCAATGAAGTTAAATAAAAGCCTGAAGCGGAGAATGTTTAAACTTCCTGCTTCCAGTAGCTTTTAAGTGACATCACCTGACTATCTGGTCCTCCCCTCTGCCCTAGGGACAGAGCTGTCTCACTTAAGACATAATGCAGGGAAAGACAGGATGTACCCGCACAGACTTGGAAAAAAAAAAAATTCAGGGGGGGGTTATTCATTCAGAGATTGGTCACATGACTTCAATTTGGGGAAAGCAGGTTTCTAAATATTTCCAGCAATAACATTTTCCTAGAGATGTGATCCAAGGTTTAAATAAGTACGACAAGGGGCTTTTATTTAAACCTAATCACTGCTGCACTTTAATTCTTAGTTGCAGACAGGGACGGATCCATTCACAAATAGAACTTCCCTGGTGGTCCAGTGGAAGGTACTGATCGCAGTTCAGTTTAGTAAATGTCACAATGACAGCTTACTATAGTTTATTGTGAATGAATTAAAGTGGTCCATTCACAAATAGAGATTTTTTTCTTAGTCTTTGTTAGTTAAAGACTTGCCCCTAGAAGAGCGATTGCAGCTCTGAATAAATCCCCCTTAAAGGATAATTCAACGCATTTTTTGTTGATTGCTTTATAAAGGGTAAAGGTATACAGCCCTCCCCATACTTTTTTCCCCCTGATTTTAAGCCTCCCTCTGCCTTCAATTGGCTATGCTGTAATGATTCTGTCTGCCTCTAACTGTCACTCAAAGCTAGCATGCGAGAAAACACTCCTCCACCCGTCCGTGATCAGCTTGATTATGTAGGCTGTATCCAAGCTACAGGTCATTTCAAGTTTGTTTGACTGGCAGAGGAGGAGGAGAGAGGTTGTAACAGACATTCCCACCAGCCAATTACAAGTGTTATGTTAACCATGGCCCTGGGCCGTAGAGGAGGCGGGCTTTTAGCACTCATCGTTGCTGTGTGATATCTAAGGAAGGGCAGCATGGCTGTAAATGTGAGTAAGCGATTTCAGCTGCTGGACAAGTGTGGACATGTAATGGGGGTAATGTTATTTTTTTTAATATTGTTGTCCTTTAATGGTATTGGGCATTAAAAGTTTCACTCTCTCCCGCAGGTTACTCAGTTGACTGGATTTTCAGACCCCGTCTACGCGGAAGCCTACGTCCATGTTAATCAGTACGACATTGTCTTGGATGTGTTAGTTGTCAACCAGACCAGTGATACTTTGCAGAACTGCACTTTGGAGCTTGCAACACTAGGTAACGGAATATCTCAGCGGGCTGCAGTTAGATTTAGGGACGTGCGCTGCAGTTAGATTTAGGGACGTACGCTGCAGTTAGATTTAGGGACGTACTCTGCAGTTAGATTTAGGGACGTACGCTGCAGTTAGATTTAGGGACGTACGCTGCAGTTAGATTTAGGGACGTACGCTGCAGTTAGATTTAGGGACGTACGCTGCAGTTAGATTTAGGGACGTACTCTGCAGTTAGATTTTAATGTAATATTGCCGGCAATCTAATTTAAAATTGCCGGGTATCTAATGTTATATTTCCGGCTATCTAATATAGACCTATGAATGAGGTCTGTGAACATTACACCCACATGGGCTAGGAAAAGAAATGAGGTGCTACTGTGTATTAACCCAGTCAACACAATACCACAACACTATTAACTTGTACATAAGTAAACATATGGGTAAGAGCTGCCATATTGTTTCCCTTAGACAGTACAGTATGAGGGTATAGCTTATTGTATGTACAGAACATTCCTTCTCTGTATATTTATATTTATACATATGGGTGGGAGCTGCCATATTGTTTCCCTTAGACAGTACAGTATGAGGGTATAGCTTATTGTATGTACAGAACATTCCTTCTCTGTATATTTATATTTATACATATGGGTGGGAGCTGCCATATTGTTAGTTCATGAGACTTTGTCACATTACCTCTCCTAAGATGGTGGTGGACAGTTTATTGGTTGCTGCCATCTTGTGAATGGCAATATCATTGACCAATGTGGCCATTTCTATCACCGGTATTGCCGTAATCAGGTGTTATTGCACTAGGACTCCGGCTGTGTTTTTATTTTACTTTGTATAGAGCCAATAAAATCTTTATATTAAGTTCTAATTAAACTATTTCTTTTCTATAACAGCACACGCGTTTAATGAACATTGATATCCACTGCGCTGCCTTTCCCCCGATAAGGACCCCGCCGATTTACCGATGGTTCCGCCCCAACGAAGACGCCGGAATTATCGCCGCTCTCCTCCGGGACTCTCTGATTTCATTGTTTGTGGACGCAGTAAATCCTATTGGGGCCTTGTGTGTAAAAGTGATTTTCACTAATGTTCTGCACTGCTGGTGAAAATCTGATGGATGGGAAATGTAAATATATTTATATAGTTTGTGTTCACGCCTTCCTAGACACCGGGGATATCGCGAGGCTTAAAAACCAGACGTGAAGACGCCTTGAATTCTGGGAAACACTTTTTTTTTTTTGTATTTTAAAGAACATTTTAAAAACTTTATTAACGACCTGAGCAAAATTTAGGAAATATTTAGGGTCAAACAACATTATATGAAGCCGAATTGCCGTAATGGGAGATTTTCACGCAGAGAAATATTTAGTAAAATGTGTAAAACAAAGTGACATCCCCGTATAGATCGTAGAGGTGTAATGGGACAGAAAGACATAGGAGGGTGGGGAAACTATGGGGCTGAGTGCAAAAGTTTCCCCATGCTGTTAATCTGCACCATCCAATCAGATTTTAGCTCTTTTACTGGGTGACTGCAGTAAGATGGCATCTGATTGGTTGCTACAAATTTATAGGAAAATTATTATTCATAGCATCGTTTCCTGGGTCAAGTAACGACTGGTTTGTAATGGAGATTATTCATAGCGATGTATTTGACATTCAAACCATTTCACTAATTTGTTCCTTGTGCTGCCATAGAGCTTTGCAGCTGTTAAAAGAAGTAACCTTAGACTCCACCAGGGGGCGACGGGATCCTGAAGGAAGTTATGGATAAAATAATAATCTGGGACCGTTATAGAAACTCATTGGTCTGGAGCTAAATGTTCAGGTTTGCTTGAAATAGATTTCGGAGCTCAGAATTCTGGGATTTATTTTATTTGGTTTTACATTTGAAATACACAAGTTATTATAACAATATTACACACAGCCCAGTGATAGGTTAACCGTCTCATACACACAGATCAGCACAGTGATTGGTTACTACCTTTCTCATGCACACAGACCAGTGCAGTGATTGGTTACTACCTTTCTCATGCACACAGACCAGTGCAGTGATTGGTTATCACCTTACTCATATACATGGACCAGTGCAGTGATTGGTTATTACCTTTCTCATCCACACAGAGCAGCACAGTGATAGGCTCATAGACACATAACAGCACAGCCCCCTGGGACATCTATGGTTTATATCTTTCTGTATTAGCCACAACCTGTAGGGGGCGCTGTGACATTATAGTTTCCTTAATGATTTCACCCAATTAAGGCACTTAAGTGAATTACCTTTATTTTTCCCCACTCGGTCATTTAAGGAATTCGATTTTATTTTTACATTTTTTTTATTAGACCAAGTCTTCCCCAAATATCTTTATTTTAACTTAATAAATTTAACTTTAATAAATAATTTTAAAAAATAAAAGATTTATAATCCCTCCTGGTTATAACGACGGGGAACCCCATATTGTGTGTTAAATGCAGCGCCCTCTATCTGTGAAATGTATTTATACATAAAACAGCCGTTTGATTTCATTTCCGTTCCTGCTGTGATAATGCGAATGCGTTGCGGTTTCTATATCTAATATTTCTGTTGTGTTGATGGAAGTGACAAATGCAGCATGAAGTAACAACGCACTGAATGGCAAGTCTACGCATGGTCCAAAAGTGGGCGTTTAAGATTTGAGTTCATTTTCCAGGAAGGAAGGAAAGAAAGCCCCCTACTATTTCTTTAATGATAGAGAGATGGTTAAGGAAGCCATACACTCACCAATAGCGATTGTACGACCAATTAGTGTTGGTCTGATGGGAAAAAAATAGGACAAAAAATGGACGTTCGCCCATTCACGAACCAACGATCATACAATATCGGGATTGGTGCATATAAGGTCTCCTAGTAAATACATGCAGTGCACTGAGCTGTCAGAAGCAGTACAAGCAGGAATTGGCAGTTGCCTCTCATGCTAGAGACCATCTAAGGAGGTAGGGGCAGACTTTACCTACCTCCCAGGAAAATGGATTTAAAGTTCCCCTTTATCCGGGGATATTTATTTTGCTGTCAGAAGAAATGACGGTTTTCAGCTACTGAATCGTTTAGTAAATCCCGGCCGGACGCGGTGGTTTGTGAATTTTATTGAACTAACTGGTTTGGAATTGAATGTTTAATAAATAACACATTATTTTCTATATAAAGTCGCCTGTAATGAGATTTAGAAAAGTTGCGTCTATTTTTGACTAACTGTAAACTGCCGGTTATCGACATTACCACGTTTTTTGCCAAAATTTAGAATCTCTTTATAAGAAAAAAAAAAAAAAAAGTTAAATAAAAAAAAAAATCAATAAAATATTTTGAAAGTTTTAACGGCTAATTCTGTCTAAAGAGAAACCCTGTACGTTTACCTGTTTAATAATTGGGGGAATCAGGACACTAACCTTCCCTGTGCCCTAAACCCCTTTTAGACCTGGCACAGCTTTAAAAGGAGACGGAAACAACACGCTAAAAGAACTGCGGGGGAATATCTCACTACAGGAATGCCGAGGAGGTAGGTTTTGTGAGGTCGGGTTTTTTGGGGGCAGGTACGAAAGTACAAAATGATGTTTAAAGGGGATCTCCAGTGGTTAAAACCAGTTTTTGCTATTCACGTTTATTGAAGAAGAGAAGGTAAAGGAGCTCCGTGTCTTACCTCCTGTTCTCCAATAAAATGTTCAGCAGCCGGGAACGAAGGTAAGGAACTTACCAGATCTCTCGCTAGTGTGATGTGCATGGAATACCAAGTTCGTTGGGACCTGGCGGAGGAGTGAGAGATTGGGTAAGTTCCTTTGTTCCCGGCTCATGAATGTTTTATTAAAAATGGGAGGTAAGACACAGAGCTCCTTTACCTTCCGTTCTTCAATAAACGTGAATAGCAAAAACTGGTTTTAACCACTGGAGATCCCCTTAATGGGTGTAAAGTGGGATTACAGCTCATGTAATTTATCTGGTTTGGGTAATGGCCCTGGATTCTTACTGTTGGACTTGGCTCCCAAGGAGAATCTGGGTATAGCGTAGTACAGTGCCATAGGTTCTATAAATAACCTAGCACCAGGGTGCTCTCACCTGGACCCACTTGGTGTTAATGTATTAATAATTCTCTCCTTAACTGTACATTATATAGTGGATAATGTACCCCCTACTGTACATTATAAGGCTATTAGTAGTTACTGTGAGTTACATTACCTTATAAACATAACCACCAAATCATTTCTCAGTAATCCTGAAATGACAAGTTCCCATGTGTTATTCCTGTCACTATGTGATCAGTTCACACCTGTGTCGTGTATGGCTGGTACAGACATGTAATTCTGCACGTGACTGGCGACAACAAACCGTATGTGAATGGGCGCTTGGACATCAAATACAAGTATATTGCAAAACAAAAGAAACAAAGAGGAGATATCGTGCAAAAAATCTAATTTATTATAACAAATAGCACAGGACCCCAAACTGGGGTGTTCCCACGCCCTGCATCCGCCCTACAGATCTTATAACCAGAGACAGTGTGTCCTAACCTCAATCACATCCATATATTCTATAACCGTATACTTATCACATATATATATTCTATAACAGTATACTTATCAGTATTCAGTCCCCTTAGTCGGTCAAATACGAAGATCCGTGCACGGAAAAGTCAAAGTCAGGGTAAAGTCACCACATGTTGCCAAGGAGGAGACAAGAGGCTGGAGGCACAAATGCTGGTAAGGGGGGAGCAGCAAGCAGCAAACGCGTTTCGCTCTCACAGTCGAGCTTTCTCAATGGCGCTGTTTCCACTTCCAGCCAGGAAGTAGATATAGGTCGTGAGGCCCAATCAGCGTTCGGTGACGTCGTTACATCACTAATCACGCGAGAGAAGGGTTTTACGTCTATAGTAAAGACTCCCCTTACTTCTCGCGTGATTTCGGCAATCCGCCATCTTCTATGTTGGCGGTAATGAGTGCTAAATAATACAGAATCACAGACATGGTCTGTATCACGACCATAGAAAAGCAAATCTATAAATCGCTATTAAGAACAGTGTGAACACTCAGCATATGTGCCTGGCCCAAGCTCATACGATAGGAATACAATGGTGTAGTATCAGCAATACATAATTTCTATATAATCACTTACAGATCATTGAGTAGAGCAGAGGAATATAAGTAACCCTGCCGAACACAAGCATGGTACGGCCTCTATTGAGAACAGCCAATAAGTTCTAGATGTCCTGGTTAAGCTCAAACTGGTATAGCCGATAAGTGTCATTTGAACAGTAAAGTTTAGGGGATGGGACATCCAAGGAGAAGAATCACCAGTACCACGTTATACAGCAAAGCCCACTTGGAAAGTGTGACATCCAACTTTGTCCCACAAGAACGGACGTCCAATCCAAATATCCAATAATGTCTGTTGGCATGCATTCCCGATCCAAGGAGACTACAGGTATGGAGAGTCTTCAACGATCACTGGGATCCATTAGTGCTCCGTATTCCCAAGTGTATACAATGTGGTCTATTTCTGGGCTTTCAAGGTGTCTGTGCATCTGGAGATCGAAGTATATAGAGACTGTGGAGACCTGAGAATCATGAGAAGGGAAAATTAAATAAAGATGTAAATTCCATCTCTTCATTTAGTCCAAATGGATGAGATGGGATATAGAAAGGGTACAGATGGCATGGGTGAGATGGGATATAGAAAGGGGCAGTTTGCATACAGTAATTTGCAGTTGGTAATTACATCAATAAATGCAATCATTAATATTACTGGACTGAGAATAAAGAGCTAAATGGAAGATGGAGGAATGACAGGATAGTACAATGATCAGCTTAACTTAGCGTGTGGCCCTCGAACCTACGTTTACAGCCATATCGATCTATTTCTATTATAAACAAGGAGGGTAGGAATAAGCTCCTCTACCTCCCTGTCTTGCTATCAGCTATATAACATATTCAGTTGTGTCCCTTGGTGGCCATGTACAGGTCAGGACACACTAGGTATTGGCCAAGTTGTATTCAGTCTTTGGGACAAGCTCAGAATTTCCAACCCGAAGGGTTTTAATTGGCTATCCCGCCATTTCCTCTGCGGATGTTCATTTTGATATTTATAAACGAGAGACTAGGATACTTTTATAATGGACTAACAGTTGATTTAAGTAGAGAAGCTTTTAAGTTTCAAACCTCTTTGGCCTTTGACCTGCTCCATATTAAAAGTATCACAATCCATTCACTATATATTCATTGGACTAATACAGCGCTAGATGATTTCTTTCCCATAAATACTGCACGTACGCCCCATAGAGAGCACATGGGCGTAATTTTCATTAAATAAAGTTTAAATAGAACTGCATCGTGCAATGAGACAAATCCCATAACCGCCTCTTTCTTTGAAGAACGAGAGGTAAAGGAGCTGTGTCTTACCTCCCATTCTTCAATAAAACCTGCAGGAGCCTGGAACGAAGGGAAGACACTTGATCGATCGCTCCTCTGCCACGTTGTCTGAAGGGTTCCGTTGTATATGCGCATGTGCAAGTGCATGCGCATAAAAAAAGTTTATTAAAAAAAAGAAAAAAATTAATTAGCGATTTTAGTGATTGACGGGCTCTCAACCGCCAACCCCCCAATGCAACTCCGTTCCCGGGAGTTGCATTGGACGATCAAGCCGGGGGATCCCGGTCTGGCAAGTAAGTTTGTGCAGACTTTTTTACAAACACACAATGCGGTTAGGGTTGGGAGGGGGAAGGAACACCACAGCAAATGTTTGATTTTAGGGTGGACATACCCCTTATTACTGGCTGCTAAACTGGAGTGTTCACCAGTCACTGTTGGGTCAGCCATCCAGTAACTGTTAGGTCAGCCCTCCAGCCACTGTTAGGTCAGCTGCCAACTGACTGTTAGGTAAGCCCTCCAGTCACTGTTAGGACAGCTGTCCAGTTCAGCAGCCAGTGTTAAGTCAGCTCTTCAGTTCACCAGCCAGTGTTAGGTCAGCCCTCCAGTTCAGCAGCCAGTGTTAGGTCAACCCTCCAATCACTGTTAGGTAAGCCCTCCAGTCACTGTTAGGACAGCTCTCCAGTTCACCAGCCAGTGTTAGGTCAGCTCTCCAGTTCAGCAGCCAGTGTTAGGTCAACCCTCCAATCACTGTTAGGTCAGCCCTCCAATCACTGTTAGGTCAGCAAATATGTCCAGCGCCCACTGACCTGTAAATATGTCCAGCGCCCACTGACCTGTAAATATGTCCAGCGCCCACTGACCTGTAAATATGCTCCAGTGAGCACACGTCCCCTCTCTTATCTGCTTTTATGATTGAAACTTCCATTTCATGAAATGCAATATAGCATGCCACACAGACATACAGACGCCTTTTAGAATCAGAACTTCCGTGTTGTTCACCACCTGCTGGCAGAAATGCATTACTTCATTCCACGCAGAGACACACGAACACAGAATCAGGGTTCATTATATAGGATATTACACTGTAGGGGGCGCATTCCCTTATATTACCATCTACCATGTCAACTCACTTTACACTATCAGGGCGATTTACCAAGATCCGCTATCGCTCTGGGTAAATCTCCCGAACGCGATTCAATGTCACGTTTGTAACTGTGGGTAAACCACCAAGTTATTTGCTCACAGCGGGCCGTGAGCTGGCGCTAAAATCCAGCGCTAAACGTATCCCAAACGCGATAATGAATCACTGGTGTCGGCTGTGGGGTGTCTTTTCTGATTCCCGCGCAGCCGGCGCAAGGAAGGAGTTAAAGTCACGCTAATTGTTAGCGAAACAGTTATCTTGACTTAAATGAGGTTGTATGTGTCTAATTGGCCAATATCTACATTTCTATGTCCTGTGCTCGTCGTCTTCTGGTCACACAGTCGGTGTTTGTTAAATTATATTTGAGACTTCAGTTTTGTGCCTGTGATTAAAATGCAACTAATGTTTTGTCCCTTTTAGAGACATTTTTGTTATAATCACCTTTCAAAGGAAGTATTCTGGCTAATAAACCTCTTCCCTCCGGTCTGACCCAATATTCATGTTCTAGCCCTTTAAAGATGGCTGTTCACTGTGTCGAACTGCTCTTCTCCTGGCTCCCCCGGTCTCCCTCTCTGACGGGCGGGTTTGCACCCATGCTAGGGGGTGTTGCTGTCTTGACATGAGTGCTTGACCAGTAGATCACTGAGACAAGGTCATTGGATTCCGATGGGCCCTCTGATTGCACTAATGTGGCCCATTATTTTCCTTTACAGGGAATGGCTCTGAGTCTTGGTGATAAGATAAACCTGTCACAGAAGAAATCAGTGTATAAATGAGGCCAGCGTCCAATCAGGAAGCGGATTCCAGTCTACTTGATAATAAATTCCAAGGGTTGCACACACAGCGCCCACTACAGCCCCTACTTGTCATTGACCTTACAATTTAGTAAATTGACATGCTTTATATATATTTTTATTTGTATTCTGTTAATTCCGTCGTCTCCTGTCCTACAATAAAATGTTATCTGTGCGTCACCTCTGATAATAAAGGAGTCTATGGAATTACTCTCGGATCTAGTGCAATGTGTACGACTGTCTTTTAAATCATTCTGAAAACGAGTTCAGAGGTCACGTTACAGGGCAGTGTCACTGTCTCTGACCAAATAAACTTTATTTAAAGTTTACAAAATCACTGACCAAATAAACTTTATTTAAAGTTTACAAAATCACTGACCAAATAAACTTTAAATAAAGTTTATTTGGTCAGTGATTTTGTAAACTTTAAAGGGCATGTCCACCCCAAAATTGAACTTTTGATATGTGGTAGGGCATGCTCCCCCAGCCCCAACTGCATTAATATAATTGTTAGAAAGTCCCTCGATTCTTACTTACCTGCCCTCTCTCCCCTGCTGCAGTGTTCAGGCCCTCTGCTTGCATGGAATTGAAAGCAGGGGGCGGGACCGGCAGCCACGTCCGTGATTGGCTGAGAGGCAGGGAGGGCTGCACTGAGCATGCCTCAACCTTGATGAGGCACAGCATGAGTCACACACTGCTCCTACACAGCAGTTTCCTGGACTTTGGAGGGGCACAGCAGGGGAACTATTTTGAGCAGGAATGTAAGGTAAGGATTGTTTTAAACAACTTGATGTGGCCAGTAAGGGGTTAAATTTTAGTTTTGGGGGTGGACATGCCCTTTAAATAAAGTTTATTTGGTCAGTGATTTTGTAAACTTTATTCAAAGTTTACAAAATCACATTGACCTGTTGGACTTTCGTTTTGCCTTATGCAGAGTTTGTGTTGACAGCTTTACACTAACAAATCAACAATTTTCCCAGGAAGTGTAATAAATGTGCATCACTCTGCCCACACTTTGCCCTTTCTCTGCCCTCTCGTGTTGCCCGTTTATTCTCTCCTGTGATAAATATCCCTGGTTCCCTGTCTCCCTAATGTTCGATCTCTACAGCGGAGCCATCAGACCCTTTAGTGACCCTTCCCCAGGCGACATGATTTAGTGTCTGGCCACTGCTTTGCCTTTTTCAGCACTTTAACGGTTCAATCGGTTGCCCCTTTACTGGCCCATGAGAGCCCCGATCCTTGTAGGATTCCTGTTATTGTATCAAATGAATAAAATGTGGAATTTCATATTGTTACATAGTCGCAAGGTATTTATTAGATTTATAATAATGAAGAATCGTATGAGCCCTAATGCAGGATAGATTGAGATTTAATCACATACAAAGTATTTGGACTATGCTTTAAGTTAATTAACATCCATTGCTCTACTATACAGGGCAGCGCTGAGGTCCTGAGTTCTATTCCACCCTTGGACACATCTGCAAGGAGTTTGTATATTCTCCCCGTGCTTGGGTGGGTTTCCTCCGGGCACTCCAGTTTCCCCCACAATCATAAAGACATACTGATAGGTTGTATGTGTACATAAAGGGATTAGATTGTAAGCTCTTCGGGGCAGGGCCTGATGTGAATGTATCCATGGAATTGTAAAGCGCTACGGAAGATGTTAGCGCTATATAAATCCACAATAACAATAATACTATATACACCAAAGGAGCTTGCAGTCTATGAGCTTTTATATCTCAATAGTAGATTAGAAGGAATTTAAATCCAGACCATGAGGGGTCCTTAGAGATGTTAAGACTCTATGGTTTCCCCTCAGTCTTAGTAACTAATTCCTCTTACTAATGGGAACATGATTACAATGGACCAAGGGGATTGTAATTGATTGTTACAGTGATGTCATGGGTATGATGTAATGATCATTAAACGTTATGACTTTATGTAGGCTGGAGGTTAACCCCCCTATAAAGAGGGTCTTACCGAATTAGTTCACTGGGTTTATAAAACAGGCAATTAGATTGAATTGCTTAGACTGGGTACACACAGGCCAACTCCCTTCTATGTATTGATCGTAAATCATTCTCAACATGTCAGATTTATTTTTCAGGCAATTTTTCTGAAAAAACGGAAAAAAAATATCAGGTTGCGGCAAATATTCCTGAAAATAATTTGGTCTGATCGAGTAACAAATCTCACCAAGTGATTGGTCAGATAAGATATCAGCCCGTGTGTGGACGCAATGGTTGTGAACTTACAGACGCAACCGTACTCAGAATGAACCAACCAGGAGGACCCAATGTTCACACTGACAAAATAGCCAATAGGTAAACTGATTGGGAAATTGCTTTACCCTAAAATTGACATACATACACACACGGTACATATTGATACACATACATATACACAGGGTACATATACAGACACATGCATCACACGGTACATTTAGAGAACACATACATACCTGGTACATATAGAATACACGTACATACACGGTACATAAAGATTACACATACATACACACAGGGTACATATAATGTACACATACATACACACAGGGTACATGTACAATACATATACATACACATGGTACATATAGAATACACACACTACATATAGAATACACGTACATACACACAGGGTTCATATAGAGTACACATGCATATACACAGGGTATATATACAGTACACATACATAAACAGTACATATAGAGTACCTACATATGGTACATATAGAATATACGTGTATACACATGGTACATATATAATACACTACACACGGTACATAAGAGTACACATACATACACACAGGGTACATATAATGTACACATACATACACACAGGGTACATGTACAATAATATACATACACATGGTACATATAGAATACACACACGTACATATAGAATACACGTACATACACAGGGTACATATAGAGTACACATGCATATACACAGGGTATATATACAATACACATACATAAACACAGTACATATAGAATACATGTACATACACATGGTACATAAAGAGTACACATACATAAACACGGTACACAAAGAGTACACATACATAAACACGGTACACATAGAGTACACATACATACACACGGTACATATAGAATACACGTACATACACATGGGACATATAGAAAACACATACACAAGGTACATAAAGACTACACATACATACACACAGGGTACATATAGAATACACATACATACACACGGTACATATAAAGTAATTTAATGAACTTGGGCCCTCAGGGGTTAAATCACCAATTCTGCCCCATACCCTTTCCCAGTTTCCTCTGTGACTTACTGGAACCTTCGGATGTTCGTTCAGTATCAGGGGCCCCACACTGGGTTCACGTACAGTCGTGGAATGGAATGTGACAATTCAAACTATGATTGGACGGTTTGATTAACCCTGTGGTTTACAGTGTGAATGTGGGTAATAGTGTCATTCATGCACTTTATATATTATCATTTATTATAGTATTCATCTATTCACTAGTAGGGATCACTTTATTATTGTGCACCCGTGATTTCCATAGTTCGAACCCGTCCCCCGTGGGATTTTATAGTGGGGCCTTTCCACGTTCATTCAATAAATACAAACTCACCCAAAGTACAGAGAGTGCAGCGAGGCCTTATACATTAATGTAGATGTTATATTAGAATGTTCAGAGCTGGTAAATTCTAAACGGAAGGTTGGGGATCTGCTGAATCACAGGCTGGGTACATGGTAATGACTTGCGGTAAAAATGTTTGGTTGATATGTTGAGCGTACTAACCAAAATCAGGTTGAACTATCAATCGTCCGTACCCACTAAGGTGCCCATACATTAGAAATTTCCCGACCGATCCCGCGACATCCAATCAATTCTTCAGAATCCGCCTTTCTGGTCCCTTTTCTTGTCCGATATTAAAATCTCCAGGTCCTGGAGGATTCACTTTGTGATCGAACGTCAGTTTTGAAAAAAGAAGACTAGACTGAATGTCACAGGATGGGATTGCTTAGGGAAGCAGCATGGTATCTCCCACTTATACCTCTATTTAGAATGTTCTGTCCCATTCTATTTACATTCTAATATTACTGTTCCCTTTCACACACGGCGGGGGGATTTATGTTCCACAGAGACACAGAAATAGATGATCTGACTGCCAATCAGGGGTGTTCATAGGGTTTTTGACCCCTGAAAACACTAATAAATGCCGCTATTGGCAGGCGAGTGGCGGCATGATAAGTGGGTGTGGCGTCATCAGGGAAAATAGTGGAGGTGGGCTGACTAACACTGACTGGTGGAGTGGAGGGCTGACTTAGCCCTGATGGGTGGACTGGTGCTGAAATGCAGTATTTTGCAGTCTTTTACGTGTTCTACAGGGGCGCGCCCTGAGCAAATGTTTCAGTTTGCTTCATGGTAGGGGCCCCCCTGCTGCAATGTCTGAACAGCAAAGATCAATTGGACCGCAGAGAAGAACAAGATTTTTTCTAATTGCAGTAACCCAGCCTAAAGGTAAAAGAGCACAGGCAGAATGTTACATCAGCCCCTTTTAACACGTCATTGATGAAAATCTACACATCCCCTTTCTGTTCCCAAAGTAACACTTGGATTTAGAGGAACACGTGTAACAAACATTCCCTGCCACCAGCCAAAGACACTTCCCATTGTAATATCTGTTACTTTCCTGTCAATCTCCTTATTCAAGGTACAATCAGTAGTACTAGACTAGTATTGCCGGCTATCTAATGTAATATGGCCGGCTATCTAATGTAATATGGCCGGCTATCTAATGTAATATGGCCGGCTATCTAATGTAATATGGCCGGCTATCTAATGTAATATGGCCGCATCTAATTAATATGGCCGGCTATCTAAATGTAATATGGCCGCTATCTAATGTAATATTGGCCGGCTATCTAATGTAAATGGCCGGCTATCGAAATGTAAATATGGCCGGCTATCTAATGTAATATGGCCGGCAATTCTAATGTAATATGGCCGCTATCTAATGTAATATGGCCGGCAATCTAATGTAATATGCCGCATCTAATGTAATGGCCGGCTATCTATGTAATGGCCTATCTAATGTAATATGGCCGGCAATCAATGTAATATGGCCGTATCATTAATGCGTATCTAATTAAATGCCGGCTATCTAATGTAATATGGCCGGCTATCTAATGTAATTGGCCGGCTTCTAATGTAATATGGCCGGCAATCTAATGTAATATGGCCGGCTATCTAATGTAATATGGCCGGCTATCTAATGTAATATGGCCGGCTATCTAATGTAATATCGTAATATGGCCGGCTATCTAATGTAATATGGCCGCTCTAATGTATATGGCCGGCTAATCTATGTAATCATCGTATAGGCCGCAATCTAATGTAATATGGCCGGCTATCTAATGTAATATGGCCGCAATCTAATGTAATATGGCCGGCATCTATCTAATGTATATTGGCCGGCTATCTAATGTAATATGGCCGTCTATCTAATGGTAATATGGCCGGCTATCTAATGTATATGGCCGCTATCTAATGTAATATGGCCGGCTATCTAAGTAATATGCCGGCTATCTAATGTAATATGGCCGGCTATCTAATGTAATATGGCCGGAATGCTATGTAATATGGCCGGCAATCTAGTGTAAATATGGCCGGCATCTAATGTAATATGGCCGGCAATCTAATGTAATATGGCCGGCAATCTAATGTATATATGGCCGGCATCTAATGTAATATGGCCGGCAATCTAATGTATGGGGCATCTAATGGTAATATGGCCGGCATCTAATGTAATATGGCCGGCTATCTAATTAATATGGCCGGCCTATCTAATGTAATATGGCCGGCAATCTAATGTTATGGCCGGCTACTAATTAAATGGCCGCATTCTAATGTATATGGCCGGCAATCTAATGTAATATGGCCCAATCTAATGTAATATGCCGGCTATCTAATGTAATATGGCCGGCTATCTAATGTAATCATGTTAGATGGCCGGCTATCTAATGTAATATGGCCGCTATTAATGTAATATGGCCGCTATCTAATGTAATAGTATGCGGCTATCTAATGTAATATTGGCCGGCTATCTAATGTAATATGGCCGGCAATCTAATGTAATATGGCCGGCAATCTAATGTAATATGGCCGGCTATCTAATGTAATATGGGCCGGCTATCTAATGTAATATGGCCGGCAATCTAATGTAATATGGCCGGCTATCTAATGTAATATGGCCGGCTATCTAATGTAATATGGCCGGCAATCTAATGTATATGGCCGGCAATCTAATGTAATATGGCCGGCTATCTAATGTAATATGGCCGGCTATCTAATGTAATATGGCCGCCAATCTAATGTAATATGGCCGGCAATCTAATGTAATATGGCCGGCAATCTAATGTAATATGGCCGGCAATCTAATGTAATATGGCCGGCTATCTAATGTAATATGGCCGGCTATCTAATGGTATAATGGCCGGCTATCTAATGTAATCTGGCCGCATCTATATGTAATATCCGGCATCTATGTAATATGGCCCATCTAATGTATATGGCCGCATCTAGTAATATCGGCAATCAATGTAATTGCGGCTATCTAATGTAATATGGCCTCTATCTAATTTAATATGGCCGCTATCTAATGTAATATGGCCGGCTTATCTAATGTAATATGGGCCGGCTATCTAATGTAATATGGCCGGCTATCTAATGTAAATATGTGGCCGGCAATCTAATGTAATTGGCCGGCAATCTTATGTAATATGGCCGGCAATCTAATGTAATATGCCATGCAACATCTAATGTAATATGGCCGCAATCTAATGTAATGGCCGGCAATCTAATGTAATATGGCCGGCAATCTAATGTAATATGGCCGGCAATCTAATGTAATATGGCCGGCTATCTAATGTAATATGGCCGGCTATCTAATGTAATATGGCCGGCTATCTAATGTAATATGGCCGCCAATCTAATGTAATAGGGCCGGCATCTAATGTAATATGGGCCGGCAATCTAATGTAATATGGCCGGCTATCTAATGTATATGGCCGGCTATCTATGTAATATCATCGTATATGGCCGGCTATCTAATGTATATGGCCGGCTATCTAATGTAATATGGCCGCTCTAATGTAATATCTGTAATATGGCCGGCTATCTAATGAATATGGCCGGCTATCATGTAATATCGGCAATCGTAATGCTATTAGTAATATGGCCGGCTATCTAAGGTAATATGGCCGGCTACTAATGTAATATGGCCGGCAATCTATGTAATATGGCCGGCTTCTAATGTATTGGCCGGCTATCTAATGTATATGGCCGGCAATCAATGTAATATGGCCGCAATCTAATGTAATATGGCCGGCTATCTAATGTAATATGGCCGGCTATCTAATGTAATATGGCCGCCAATCTAATGTATAGGCCGGCTATCTATGTAATATGGCCGGCTATCTAATGTAATATGGCCGGCTATCTAATGTACTATGGCCGGCAATCTAATGTATATGGCCGGCACTAATGTAATATCATCGTAATATGGCCGGCTATCTAATGTAATATGGCCGGCAATCTAATGATATCATCGGCTATCTAATGTAATATGGCCGGCTATCTAATGTAATATGGCCGGCTATCTAATGTAATATGGCCGGCAATCTAATGTAATATGGCCGGCAATCTAATGTAAATGGCCGGCTATCTAATGTAATTTCATCGTAATATGGCCGGCTATCTAATGTAATATGGCCGGCAATCTAATGTAATATGGCCGGCTATCTAATGTAATATGGCCGGCAATCTAATGTAATATGGCCGGCAATCTAATGTAATATGGCCGGCAATCTAATGTAATATCATCGTATATGGCCGGCTATCTAATGTAATATGGCCGGCAATCTAATGTAATATGGCCGGCAATCTAATGTAATATGGCCGGCTATCTAATGTAATATGGCCGGCAATCTAATGTAATATCATCGGCTATATAATGTAATATTGCCGGCAATCTAATTTAAAATTGCCGGGTATCTAATGTTATATTTCCGGCTATCTAATATAGACCTATGAATGAGGTCTGTGAACATTACACCCACATGGGCTAGGAAAAAAATGAGTGCTACTGTGTATTAACCCAGTCAACACAATACCACAACACTATTAACTTGTACATAGTAAACATATGGTAGAGCTGCCATATTGTTTCCCTAGACAGTACATATGAGGGTATAGCTTATTGTATGTACAGAACATTCCTTCTCTGTATATTTTATTTATACATGGGTGGGAGCTGCCATATTGTTTCCCTTAGACAGTACAGTATGAGGGTATAGCTTATTGTATGTCAACAATTCCTTCCTCTGTATATTATTTATCATATGGGTGGGAGCTGCCATATTGTTTCCCTTAGACAGTACAGTATGATGGTATAACTTTTGTATGTACAGACATTCCTTCTCTGTATATTTATATTTCTACATATGGGTGGGAGCTGCTATTTGTTTCCCTTAGACAGTACAGTATGAGGGTATAGCTTATTGTATGTACAGAACATTCCTTCTCTGTATATTTATACTATTGTGGGAGCTGCCATATTGTTTAACCTTAGATAGTACAGTATGAGGGTATAGCTTTATTGTATGTACAAACATTCCTTCTCTGTATATTTATACATATGGGTGGGAGCTGCCATAGTGTTTCCCTTAACAGTACACGTATGAGGTATAGCTTATTGTTGTTACAGAACATCCTTCTCTGTATATTTATATTTATACATATGGGTGGGGAGCTGCCATATTGTTTCCCTTAGACAGTACAGTATGAGGGTATAGCTATTGTATGTACAGAACATCCTTCTCTGTATATTTATACATTGGGTGGGAGCTGCCTATTTGTTTTAACCTTAGATAGTACAGTATGAGGGTATAGCTTATTGTATGTACAGAACATTCCTTCTCTGTATATTTTTATATTTATAACATTGGGTGGGAGCTGCCATATTGTTTCCCTTAGACAGTACAGTATGAGGGTATAGCTTTTGTGTGTACAGAACATTCCTTCTCTGTATATTTATACATATGGGTAGGAGCTGCCATATTGTTTCCCTTAGACAGTACAGTATGAGGGTATAAGCTTTATTGTGTGTACAGACATTCCTTCTCTGTATATTTATACATATGGGTGGGAGCTGCCATATTGTTTCCCTTAGACAGTACAGTATGAGGGTATCTTATTGTATGTACAGAACATTCCTTCTCTGTATATTTATATTATACATATGGGTGGGAGCTGCCATATTGTTTCCCTTAGACAGTACAGTGAGGGTATAGCTTATTGTTGTACAGAACATTCCTTCTCTGTATATTTAACATATGGGTGGGAGCTGCCATATTGTTTCCCTTACACAATACAGTATGAGGGTATAGCTAGTGTATTACAGAAACATTCCTTCTCTGTATATTATATTTATACATATGGGTGGGAGCTGCCATATTGTTTTCCCTTAGACAGTACAGTATGAGGGTATAGCTTATTGTATGTACAGAACATTCCTTCTCTGTATATTAATACATATGGGTGGAGCTGCCATATTGTTCCCTTAGACAGTACAGTATGAGGGTATAGCTTATTGTATGTACAGAACATTCCTTCTCTGTATATTTATATACATATGGGTGGGACTGCCATATTGTTTCCCTTAGACAGTACAGTATGAGGGTATAGCTTATTGTATGTACAGAACATTCCTCTCTGTATATTTATAATATGGGTGGGAGCTGCCATATTGTTTCCCTCAGACAGTACAGTATGAGGGTATAGCTTATTGTATGTTACAGAACATTCCTTCTCTGTATATTTATACATATGGGTGGGAGCTGCCATATTGTTTCCCTTAGACAGTACAGTATGAGGGGTATAGCTTATTGGTGTACAGAACATTCCTTCTCTGTATATTTATTTTATACATATGGGTGGGAGCTGCCATATTGTTTCTCCCTTAGACAGTACAGTATGAGGGTATAGCTATTGTATGTAAAGAACATTCCTTCTCTGTATATTTATATATATGGGTGGGACTGCCATATTGTTTCCCTTAGACAGTACAGTATGAGGTATAGCTTATTGTATGTACAGAACATTCCTTCTCTGTATATTTTATTTATACATATGGGTGGGAGCTGCCTATTGTTTCCCTTAGACATACAGTATGAGGGTATAGCTTATTGTATGTACAGAACATTCCTTTCTGATTTTATACATATGGGTGGGACTGCCATATGTTTCCCTTGACAATACAGTATGAGGGTATAGCTTATTGTGTGTACAGAACATTCCTTCTCTGTATATTTATACATATGGGTGGGAGCTGCCATATTGTTTTCCCTTAGACAGTACAGTATGAGGGTATAGCTTATTGTGTGTACAGAACATTCCTTCTCTGTATATTTATATTTATACATATGGGTGGGAGCTGCCATATTGTTTCCCTTAGACAGTACAGTATAGGGTATAGCTTATTGTAGTACAGAACATTCCTTCTCTGTATATTTATATATATGGGTGGGAGCTGCCATATTGTTTCCCTTAGAGAGTACAGTATGAGGGTATAGCTTATGTATGTACAGAACTTTCCTTCTCGTATATTTATACATATGGGTGGGAGCTGCCCATATTGTTTCCCTTAGACAGTACAGTATGAGGGTATAGCTTATTGTATGTACAGAACATTCCTTCTCGTATTTTATACATATGGGTGGAGCTGCCATATTGTTTCCCTTAGACAATACAGTATGAGGGTATAGCTTATTGTATGTACAGAACATTCCTTCTCTTTATATTTATATTTATACATATGGGTGGGAGCTGCCATATTGTTTCCCTTAGACAGTACAGTATGAGGGTATAGCTTATTGTATGTACAGAACATTCCTTCTCTGTATATTTATACATTGGGTGGGAGCTGCCATATGTTTCCCTTAGACAATACAGTATGAGGGTATGCTTATGTAGTACAGAACATTCCTTCTCTGTATATTTATACATATGGGTGGGTGCCATATTGTTTCCCTTAGACAGTACATATGAGGTATAGCTTATTTTATGTACAGAACATTCCTTCTCTGTATATTTATACATATGGGTGGGAGCTGCCATATTGTTTCCCTTAGACGTACAGTATGAGGGTATAGCTTATTGTGTGTACAGAACATTCCTTCTCTGTATATTTTAACATATGGGTGGGAGCTGCCATATTGTTTCCCTTAACAGTACAGTATGAGGGTATAGCTTATTGTGTGTACAAACATTCTTTCTCTGTATATTTATATTTATACATATGGGTGGGAGCTGCCATATTGTTTCCCTTAGACAGTACAGTATGAGGGTATAGCTTTATTGTATGTACAGAACATTCCTTCTCTGTATATTTATAATATGGGTGGGAGCTGCCATATTGTTCCCTTAACAGTAAGTATGAGGGTATAGCTTATTGTATGTACAGACATTCCTCTCTTTATATTTATACATATGGGTGGGAGCTGCCATATTGTTTCCCTTAGACAGTACAGTATGAGGGTATAGCTTATTGTATGTACAGAACATTCCTTCTCTGTATATTTATAATATGGGGGAGCTGCCATATTGTTTCCCTTAGACACAGTATGAGGGTATAGCTTATTGTAATGTACAGAACATTCCTTCTCTGTATATTTATACATATGGGTGGGAGCTGCCATATTGTTTCCCTTAGACAGTACAGTATGAGGGTAATACTTATTGTGTGTACAGAACATTCCTTCTCTGTATTTTATAACATTGGGTGGGAGCGCCTATTGTTCCCTTAGACAGTACAGTATGAGGGTATAGCTATTTGTATGTACAGAACATTCCTTCTCTGTATATTTATACATATGGGTGGAGCTGCCATATTGTTTCCCTTAGACAGTACAGTATGATGGTATATAGCTTATTGTGTGTACAGAACATTCCTTCTCTGTATATTTATACATATGGGTGGGATCTGCCATAGTGTTTCCCTTAGACAGTACAGTATGAGGGTAGAGCTATGTGTGTACAGAACATTCCTTATCTGTATATTTATATATATGGGTGGGAGCTGCCATATTGTTTCCCTTAGACAGTACAGTATGATGGTATTGCTTATTGTGTGTACAGAACATTCCTTCTCTGTATATTTTAACATATGGGTGGGAGCTGCCATATTGTTTCCCTTAGACAGTACATATGAGGGTTAGCTTTATTGTATGTACAGAACATTCCTTCTCTGTATATTTATAACTATGGGTGGGAGCTGCCATATTGTTTCCCTTAGAGAGTACAGTATGAGGGTATAAGCTTATTGTGTGTACAGAACATTCTTTCTCTTGTATATTTTACATATGGGTGGGACTGCCATATTGTTCCCTTAGACAGTACAGTATGAGGGTATAGCTATTGTGTGTACAGAACATTCCTTCTCTGTATATTTATACATATGGGTGGGAGCTGCCATATTGTTTCCCTTAGACAGTACAGTATGAGGGTATAGCTTATTGTGTACAAAAATTCCTTCTCTGTATATTTATATTTATACATATGGGTGGGAGCTGCATATGTTTCCCTTAGACAGTACAGTATGAGGTACTTCTTATTGTGTTGCACAGAACAAAAATCCCACAAACACAGACCAAAATAGTTATAAAGCTGGAAGCTGTAGAACTAACTTGCAGGGAAATGTTCTTCTCCCCTATTCCCCTGCCTCTCAAAAGGCTTTCTGACTCCTCTCCAAGCTCATTTACAAGCTTGCACATTGCAGAGGAGACAGGTAGGAGAATATAATTCAGTCACTGGCTGTGATGTCAACTGTTACAACCCCCCTACAACCAAACTGCTAAATGGAAGAACCAGGAAGCGTAAAAGAACATTTTTAGTTAGACTTACATCTCTCCGACTATTGCAGTTTAGTAGTTTTGTTGGGATTGACTTATGGAAACGCAATAACAGACAGAAGTGGTAGTGTGAACTAGCGGAGAGACACTGGGAACTGGGCGTGTATTTCGTTTTACTACAAGTCACTTACAAACACGTGTGACACTGAGATTGAAGTTTCACCCCTGCAGGGACAAGTAAACATTCCACCACATCTGGAGCGCAGATGGAACGTGATTCAATTCCAAGATCCCAATCTGGCGTTCAGGGTGGGGGATTAAAGGGAACATCACCAACTGAAAATGGATTCTGTCACTCACACAATCATTTTTTGTTTCCACAAATGACTCATAGAAACTTAACGGTGCAGTCATAGGACAGGCAGGATTTAAAGGGCAAGTGTAACTAAATCTATGAACAAATCCGCAGGGAATCCCTCCCAATACATAATCCGAGGAAGATATCACTGTCTTCTGTATTAAACAGTAAATTGTGTACAGGTCCTGTACTCCATAGACCAGCAGATTAAATAGGGAGATTTTTCTATTAATTAACATATTTTCAGTTTCTGAACAAGTTGCCCTCTGATAATATCTTCGGACATTCAGATGCTTGAGAAACTACAACTCCCAGCATTCCCCTTTAAGCACTCCTACAGCCATAGAAGGCAGAATTTAGGCTGTACAATGACCGTTTGCTCAATAAAACATTTTTCCTTGTGGTCGTTGATGTTTTTTTCCTTTCCCAACACAAAGCATTTAACCATGCAGACGCGTGCCCCAATTATAGTTAAAATTTTCTCCATTACCCAGGTCTCGATTTCTGTGCATTTAAAATAACCCTGTCTCTTTAACAGTCTTGGCTTTTTCTCTTCCTCCAACTCAGTGCCAGAGCCGCTCGTGCCCAAGACCTAATCCGTATGCCTCAGATTTTCCACAATGTGGGATTGAATCAACTCGGTAGCCAGGAAGGATATAAATCACCTGTCCTGCTTTGTACAATAGACCTAAACAACGCCCTACCTGAGATGTTAATATATAATATGGGGCTGCGTCAACCGATGTACCAAGGGTTAATGTGGCGTTAAGACACAAATATGTGCGGTTACAGCGGTACGGAAAACCAGGGTCAAGCAACTGCCGCAACCAGGACGGAATCTTAAACGCCGGCAATAGCTGGTGTTAAAGATTCAGATACATTTGTGATGTATAGAGATTCGCTATAGGCTCAGTGCATTGCCTTAAGGGGGCAAAAAAGTGGCACCCCAATAATAACATCGCCCCAATTATTATAAGAATGTAATATTAAACCTGTGTGGCTAAATTTAGAGGTTAGAAGGGAAACTGAAAGAAATTTGCAATTTGAAAGTTAAAGGCAGAGAAGATTAGAAATGAAAAAGACTGAGTCATTTTACCAATCAACTCAGCTTAAATAAACTTTTTACCGTTACCCATGATCCTCTGCCGCAAAAGCTCCAAGGGCTAGGCCTTGTTACCCATAATCCCCTAGAAACCGCAGGTAAAACGGATACAAAGCGGATGCGAAAGCACACAGAACGCAAAGTGTTTTACATACGCAATCTTGTAGACACACATCGGAAAAGACCGTTGGATAAAAATTAAGTGTGATATTTATTGTGACAAAGGGCCCCTATTTATAAAAGATCGGTATCGTTATCGTAAAATAACCGGTCGTTATCGGTAATACCGTCGTTATTTACCGATATCGTTAATACCGGTCGTTATCGGTAAATAACGGTCGTTATTGGTAAAATACCGGTCGTTATCGTAAAAACCCGGTCGTTATTTTACGATAACGAACCGATCTTTTATAAATAGGGCCCAGAGTAACTCCAAAATATTTCAGGTTCTCCCCTGCACCAAGGACCCCCTAGGTTGATAGGTTATAATGGAGGTCAGGGATGCCAAAGTAAAGAGCCATAATGCCCAGTGCCAGTATGTAGCATCCTCATACATAGCATGGCACAGGCTGGCACGAACAATCCACACCCCTGAGCTGCATTCATTTGAATTTTACAACAAAATTCATGACAACATTTTTAGATAAATAAATAAGTTAAAAATAACATTATTTAAAATAATGAAGTTTAGGCTTCGGTTTCTTTATTATGTTTTCCCAATAAACACAGAAACTACTACCCAGAGATGTTGTGATAAGGTTAGGAAGTACCAGCTCCCCAAGGTAAGTGAATTAGGGAAGTTGCCAGAGGAAATGAATAAGATCTAATTACCAGCTGCCTGGTAATGTAGAAATATCCGTCGCATCAGGCAGAACACTGGAAATTCATTTCCTTCCCTCGTAGCATTGGAAGGAGTAATGATGATCAGATTGGAAAGAGAGACTGTAAATGAATCCTGAGTTACTGTCCTATTAGTGATGGCAGTGATACATCATTTACATTGCAAGTGATACCAGGCAACAAGACAAGTGCCATCATCATTAGTCAGAATAGTAATAACAGCAGGACCAGTAGGTTTTTCTTTGATTGGTGAAATACCTAATTATGAAATGAAATATATACGCTAATGTGAATGGAAACACCAGTTAGTGATTGAATATCAGAGACAATAGAGATAATAACAATAGTAATTATAATAGCAGGTGTGGGCACCATAATCACCAGTAAGTCCCTAGTCCATGCCAGTTCTATGTTTTTTTCCATTCCTGTTGGTAGTCATTGGTCTTGGTACACTGGAACAGGGGAGAGAGTTATTGTCATTCCCTGGCACAGAGAGAACACAACATGACATGTATCTAACAGGGCACAACAACCGGGTATTTATCTAATTGGCAAAGGAGGAGTGCTTCAACCTGGCACTATTCCACTGGCAAAATATGGCTCCTGCCTGGCATTGACTTGACTGGAAAAGTGAGAGACTCACGTACCTGGTTTGACCTGACTGCACAGGGAGAGACTTACCTACTTGGGATTGACCTGACTGGCACTGTGAAGATTCCACCAACCTGGCATTGACCTGAATGGCTAAGTAAGACTCACCTACCTGGCATTGACTTGACTGGAAAAGTGAGAGGCTCACCTACCTGGCATTGACCTGACTAGCATAGTGAGAGACTCACCTACCTGGCACTGACCCGACTGGCACAGTGAGAGATTCACCTAGCTGGCACTGACCTGACTGGCACAGTGAGAGACTCACCTACCTGGCACTGACCTGACTGGCACAGTGAGAGACTCACCTACCTGGCACTGACCTGACTGGCACAGTGAGAGACTCACCTACCTGGCACTGACCTGACTGGCACAGTGAGAGACTTACCTACCTGCCACTGACCTGACTGGCACAGTGAGAACTCACTACTACACTGCCCCAACTGGCACAGTGAGAGCTCACCTACCTGACTGGCACGTGACTCACCTACCTGACTGGCACAGTGAGAGACTCACCTACCTGACTGGCACAGTAAGACTCACCTACCTGGCACTGACCTGACTGGCACAGTGAGAGACTCCCCTACCTGACTTGATCTGACTGGCACAGTGAAAGACTCCCCTACCTGGTCTTGATCTGACTGGCACAGTGAGAAACTCACCTACCTGGCATCGATCTGACTGGCACAGTGAGAGACTCACCTATCTGGCTTGACTCACCGACCCGACTGGCACAGTCAAGACTCACTCTACCTGGCAACTGACCTGACTGGCACAGTAAGAGCCTCACCACCTGGTACTAACCTGACGGGCACAGTGAGAGACTCACCTACCTGGCAATGAGCCGACTGGCACAGTGAGAGACTCCACCTACCTGGCACTGACCTGACTGGCACAGTGAGAGACTCCACTACCTGGCATTGATCTGACTGGCACAGTGAAAGACTCACCTACCTGGTCTTGATCTGACTGGCACATGAGAAACTCACCTACCTGGCACTGATCCGACTGGACCTGAGAGACTCACCTACCTGGCACTGACCCGACCTGGCACAGTGAGAGACTCACCTATCTGGCATTGATCTCACTGACCCGACTGGCACCATTCAAGACTCACCTACCTGGCACTGACCTGACTGGCACAGTAAGAACGCACCTACTGGTACTAACCGACTGGCACAGTGAGAGACTCACCCCCTGACTGGCACAGTGAAGATTCACCTACATGGCACTGACCCCGACTGGAACAGTGAGAACTTACCATACCTGGCACTGACCTGGTGGCACTCCCCTACCTGGCATTTACCTGACTGGCACCATCATTATCTGGCTTTGATCTGACTGACACGTGAGAGACTCACTTACCTGGTCTTGATCTGACTGGCACAGTGAAAACTCACCTACCTGGCACTGATCCGACTGGAACATGAGAGACTCACCTACCTGGCACTGACCCGACTGGCACAGTGAAGAGACTCACCTATCTGGCATTTGATCTCACTGACCCGACTGGCACAGTCAGAGACTCACCTACCTGGCACTGACCTGACTGACACAGTAAGAGACTCACCTACCTGGTACTAACCTGACTGGCACAGTGAGAGACTCACCTACCTGACTGGCACAGTGAGAGATTCACCTACCTGCACTGACCCGACTGGGAACAGTGAGAGATCTCACCTACCTGCACTGACCTGACTGACACAGTGAGAACCACCTACCTGGCACTGACCTGACTGACACAGTGAGAGACTCACCTACCTGACACTGACCTGACTGCACAGGAGAGAACTCACCTACCTGATACTGACCTGACTGACACAGTGAGAGACTCACCAACCTGACATTGACCTGACTGACACAGTGAGAGACTCACCTACCTGACACTGACCTGACTGACACAGTGAGAGACTCACCTACCTGGCACTGACCTGACTGATACAGTGAGAGACTCACCTACCTGACACTGACCTGACTGACACAGTGAGAGACTCACCTACCTGACACTGACCTGACTGACACAGTGAGAGACTCACCTACCTGGCACTGACCTGACTGACAGTGAGAGACTCACCTACCTGACACTGACCTGACTGACACAGTGAGAGACTCACCTACCTGGCACTGACCTGACTGGCACAGTAAGAGACTCACCTACCTGGTACTAACCTGACTGGCACAGTGAGAGACTCACCTACCTGGCAATGAGCCGACTGGCACAGTGAGAGACTCACCTACTGGCACTGACCTGACTGGCACGTGAAGACTCACCTACCTGGCATTGATTGACTGGCACAGTGAAAGACTCCCTACCTGGTCTTGATCTGACTGGCACAGTGAGAAAACTCCACCTACCTGGCACTGATCCGACTGGAACGGTGAGAGACTCACCTACCTGGCACTGACCCGACTGGCACAGTGAGAGACTCACCTATCTGGCATTGATCTCACTGACCCGACTGGCACGGTCAGAGACTCACCTAACCTGGCACTGACCTGACTGGCACAGTAGAGACGCCCTACGTGTACTAACCTGACTGGCACAGTGAGAGACTCCCCTACCTGACTGGCACAGTGAGAGATTCACCACCTGGCACTGACCCGACTGAGAACAGTGAGAGACTTACATACCTGGCACTGACCTGGTTGGCACTCCCCCTACCTGGCATTTACCTGACTGGCACTCATTTATCTGGCATTGATCTGACTGACACAGTGAGAGACTCCTTACCTGTTCTGATCTGACTGGCACAGTGAGAAACTCACCTACCTGGCACTGATCCGACTGGAACAGTGAGAGACTCACCTACCTGGCACTGACCCGACTGGCACAGTGAGAGACTCAACCTCCTGGATTGATCTCACTGACCCGACTGGCACAGTCAAGACTCACCTACCTGGCACTGACCTGACTGACACAGTAAGAGACGTCACCTACCTGGTACTAACCTGACTGGCACAGTGAGAGACTCACCTACCTGACTGGCACAGTGAGAGATTCACCTACCTGGCACTGACCCGACTGGAAACAGTGGAGACTCACCTACCTGGCACTGACCTGACTGACACAGTGAGAGACTCACCTACCTGGCCCATGACCTGACTGACACAGTGAGAGACTCACCTACCTGACACTGACCTGACTGACACAGTGAGAGACTCACCTACACTGACACTGACCTGAGACCCTGAGCTCTGACACAGTGAGAGACCACCTACCTGAACCTGCCTGACTGACACAGTGAGAGACTCACCTAACCTGGCCTGACCTGACTGATACAGTGAAGACTCACCTACCTGACACTGACCTGACTGACACAGTGAGAGACTCACCTCCCGACACTGACCTGACTGACACAGTGAAGACTCACCTACCTGGCACTGACCTGACTGACAGTGAGAGACTCACCACCTGACACTGACCTGACTGACACAGTGAGAGACTCACCTACTGGCACTGACCGACTGGCACATTGAGAGACTCACCTACCTGACACTGACCGACTGACACCGTGAGAACTCACCTACCTACACTGACCTGACTGACACAAGTGAAGAGGCTCACCTACCTGACACTGACCTGACTGACACAGTGAGAACTCACCTACCTGACACTGACCTGACTGACACAGTGAAGACTCACCTACCTGACACTGAGACCTGACTGACACAGTGAGAGACTCACCTACCTGACACTGACCTGACTGACACAGTGAGAGACTCACCTACCTGGCACTGACCTGACTGACACAGTGAGACTCACCTACCTGACACTGACCTGACTGACAGTGAGAGACTCACTTCCTGGCACTGGACCTGACTGACACAGTGAGAGACTCACCTACCTGACACTGACCTGACTGACACGTGAGAGACTCACCTACCTGACACTGACCTGACTGACACAGTGAGAGACTCACCTACCTGGCACTGACCTGACTGACACAGTGAGAGACTCACCTACCTGACACGGACCTGACTGACAGTGAGAAGACTCACCTACCTGGCACTGACCTACTGCAAGGAAACTCACCTACCTGCACGACCTGACTACACAGTGGAGACTCACCTACCTGCACTGACCTGACTGCCACAGTGAGAGACCTCACCTTACCTGGCACTGACCTGACTGACACAGTGATAGAGACTCACCTACCTGCACTGAACTGACTGACCGTGAGAGACTCACCTACCTGACACTGAACGACTGACACAGTGAGAGACCTCACCTACCTGACACTGACCTGACTGACACACGTGAGAGACTCACCTACCTGGCACTGACCTGACTGACACATGTGAGAGACTCACCTACCTGACACTGACCTGACTGACACAATGAGAGACTCACCTACCTGGCACTGACCTTGACTGACACAGTGAGAGACTCCACTACCTGACACTGACCTGACTGACATGGAGAACCACCTCCGGCACTGACTGACTGACACGTGAGAGCTCACCTACCTACACTGACCTGACTGACACAGTGAGAGACTCACCTACCTGGCACTGACCTGACGGACACAGTGAGAGACTCACCTAACCTGACCTGACCTGACTGAACAAGTGAGAGATTCACCTACCTGAACACTGACCCTGACTGACACAGTGAGAGACTCACCTCCCTGGCACTGACCTGACTGACACAGTAAACTCACCTACCTGGCACTGACCTGACTGACACAGTGAGAGCTCACCCCTACCTGGCACTGACCTGACTGACACAGTGAGAGACTCACCTACCTGCACTGACCTGACTGGACACAGTGAGAGACTCACCTACCTGGCACTGACCTGACGACACAGTGAGGAGCCTCACCACCTGACACTGACCTGACTGACACAGTGAGAGACTCACCTACCTGGACACTGACCTGACTGACACAGTGATAGAGCTCACCTACCTGGCACTGACCTGACTGGCACAGTGAGAGACTCACCCTACCTGGCACTGACCTGACTGACACAGAGAGAACTCACCTACCTGGCACTGACCTGACTGACCAACCGTGAGAGATTCACCTACCTGACACTGACCGACTGACACAGAGAGAGACTCACCTACCTGGCACTGACCTGACTGACCAGTGAGAGACTCAACCTACCTGACACTGACCTGACTGACACAGTGAAGAGACTCACCTACCTGACACTGACCTGACTGACCACAGTGAGAGACTCCTTACCTGGCACTGACCTGACTGACAACAGTAGAGACTCACCTACCTGGCACTGACCTGACTGACACAGTGAGAGATTCACCTACCTGACACGACCTGACTGGCACATGTGAGAGACTCACCTACCTGACACGACCTGACTGAACACGTGGAGAGATTCACCTACCTGGCACTGACCTGACTGACACAGTGAGAGCCTCACCTACTGGCACTGACCGACTGGCACAGTGAGAGACTCACCTACCTGGCACTGACCTGACTGACACAGAGAGAGACTCACCTACCTGGCACTATGACCTGACCGACACGTGAGAGATTCACCTACCTGACCACTGACCTGACTGACACAGAGAGAGACTCACCTCTGGCACTGACCTGACTGACACAGTGAGAGACCACTACCTGAACTACTGACCTGACTGACACAGTGAGAGACTCACCTACCTGACACTGACCTGACTGACACAGTGAGAGACTCACTTACCTGGCACTGACCTGACTGACACAGTGAGAGACTCACCTACCTGGCCACTGACCTGACTGAACACGTGAGAGATTCACCTACCTGACACTGACCTGACTGGCACATGTGAGAGACTCACCTACCTGACACTGACCTGACTGACACAGTGAGATATTTCACCTACCTGGCACTGACCTGACTGAACAGTGAGAGACTATCACCTACCTGACACCTGACCTGACTGGCACAGTGAGAGACTCACCTACCTGACACTGACCTGACTGGCACAGTGAGAGACTCACCTACCTGACACTGACCTGACTGACGTGAAGTGGAGATCACCTACCTGACACTGACCTGACTGGCACAGTAAGATTCACCTACCTGACACTGACCTGACTGGCACAGTGGAGAGACTCACCTACCTGAACACTGACCTGACTGACACAGTGAGAATTTCACCTACCTGCACTGACCTGACTGACACAGTGGAGAGATTCACCTACCTGACATGACTGAACTGGCACACTTGAGAGACTTCACCTACCTGGCACTGACCTGACTGACACAGTGAGAGACTCACCTACCTGACACTGACCTGACTGAACAGTGAGAGATTCACCTACCTGACACTGACCTGACGGACACAGTGAGAGATATCAACCTCCCTGACACTGCACCTGACTGACACAGTGAGAGACTCACCTACCTGACACTGACCTGACTGGCACAGTGGAGAGATTCACCTACTGACACTGACCTGACTGGCACAGTGAGAGACTCACCTACCTGGCACAGACCTGACTGGCACGTGAGAGACTCACCTCCCTGGCACTGACCTGACGACACATGAGAGACCTCACTACCTGACACTGACCTGACTGACACAGTGAGAGCCTCACCTACCTGGCACTGACCTGACTGGCACAGTGAGAGACTCACCTACCTACCTGGCACTTGACCTGACTGACACTGAGAGACTCACCCACCTGGCACTTACCTGACTGACACAGTGAGAGACTCCACCTACCTGGCACTGACCTGACTGACACAGTGAGAGACTCCCTACCTGACATTGACCTGACTGACACAGTGAGAGACTCACCTACCTGACACTGACTCTGACTGACACAGTGAGAGACTCACCTACCTGACACTGACCTGACTGACACAGTGAGAGACTCACCTACCTGGCACTGACCTGGACTGACACAGTGAGAGACTCACCTACCTGACATTGACGCTGACTGACACAGTGAGAGACTCACCTACTGGCACGACCTGTACTGACACAGTGAGAGGACTCACCTACCTGACATTGACCTGACTGACCAGGAGAGACTCCCACCTGACACTACCTGACTGACACAGTGAGAGACTCCTACTGGCACTGACCTGACTGACACAGTGAAACTCACCTACCTGACACTGACCTGACTGACACGTGAGAGACTCACCTACCTGACACTGACCTGACTGACACGTGAGAGACTCACCTACCTGACACTGACCTGACTGACACAGTGAGAGACTCACTACCTGCACTGACCTGCCTGACAACAGTGAGAGACTCACCTACCTGGCCACTGACCTGACTGACACCGTGAGGAGACTCACCTACCTGGCACTGACCTGACTGACACAGTGAGAGGACTCCCTACCTGGCACTGACCTGACTGACACAGTGAGAGACTCACCTCACCTGGCACTGGAACCTGACTGACACAGTGAGAGCTCACCTACCTGGCACTGACCTGACTGATACAGTGAGATACTCACCTACCTGGCATGACCTGACTGACACGTGAGAGACTCACTACCTGGCACTGACCTGACTGATACAGTGAGAGACTCACCTACCTGACATTGACCTGACTGACAGTGAGAGACTCACCTACTGACACTGCCTGACTGACCAGTGAGAGACTACCTACCTGGCACTGACCTGACTGACACAGTGAGAGACTCACCTACCTGGCACTGACCTGACTGACACCGTGAGAGACTCACCTACCTGGCACGACCTGATGATACAGTGAGGACTCACTACTGACACTGACCTGACGACACAGTAGAGACTCACCTACCTGGCACCTGACCTGACTGACCAGTGAGAACACCTACCTGGACGACCTGATATACAGAGAGACTCACTACTGACACTGACCTGACTGACAAGTGAGAGACTCACCTACCTGACACTGACTGACTGACACAGTGAGAGAATCACCTACCTGGCACTGACCTGACTGACAGTGAGAGACTCACCTACCTGACACGACCTGACTGACACAGTGAGAGACTCACCTACCTTCACTGACCTGACTGGCACAGTAGAGACTCACCTACCTGGTACTACCTGACCTGGCACAGTGAGAGACTCACCTACCTGGCAATGAGCCGACTGGCACAGTGACGAGACTCACCTACCTGGCACTGACCTGACTGGCACAGTGAGAGACTCACCTACCTGGCATTGATCTGACTGGCACAGTGAAAGACTCATCACCTACCTGGTCTTGATCTGATGGCACAGTGAGAAACTCACCTACCTGGCACTGACCGACTGGAACAGTGAGAGACTCACCTACCTGGCACTGACCCGCCTGGCACAGTGAGAGACTCACCTATCTGGCATTGATCTCACTGACACCGACTGCACAGTCAGAGACTCACCTACCTGGCACTGACCTGACTGGCACAGTAAGAGAGACGCACCTACCTGGTACTACCTGACTGGCACGTGAGAGACTCACCTACCTGACTGGCACAGTGAGAGATTCACCTACCTGTCACTGACCCGACTGGAACAGTGAGAGACTTACATACTGGCACTGACCGGTTGGCACTCCCCTACCTGGCATTTACCTGACTGGCACTCATTTATCTGGCATTGATCTGACTGACACAGTGAGAGACTCACTTACTGGTCTGACTCTGACTGGCACAGTGATGAAACTACCTACCTGGCACTGATCCGACTGAACAGTGTGAGAGACTCACCTACCTGGCACTGACCCGACTGGCACAGTGAGAGACTCACCTATCTGGCATTGATCTCACTGACCCGACTGGCACAGTCAGAGACTCACCTACCTGGCACTGACCTGACTGGCACAGTGAGAGACTACCGTGACCTGGATGAATGAATATTACAGATATACCGTGACCTGGATGAATGAGAACCATCATAAGTACAGAGATGGGTTGTGATCAAATGGGGCCCTAAGCAGGGCTTTCATTCGGGGCCCATTGGTTTGCAATAATTGTTTTATATGGGCTGTAAACTGAAGCTGTGTCCACTGGTGTTCAGTAGGTCGTATGATTGATCCTGCTCTGACATCACTGGGCAGGATCATCTATTGGTCTATGATGTCATGTTGGGTTTCCTATTTATAACTGTTGTATAAAGGGTCTATTAATAATCGGCTCCAGTTACAGGAACTGAATTTTTTTCTATATATATTAATAAAAGCAACATTGAAACTTCTCATGCACAACCCAGCGGGTTTGCACATGCCCAGTCAATTCAAATTGCTATAGGTGGTACCTGTTATCCCTGATACTAGCCTGTTACCCCAATAAAAGGTCCATCTTGGATTAAAAGAAAGAAAAAGTAAGATGGCGACATTCTGTGTACATTTCAGAGGGACTGGTTATTAAATTATTTGTGACCTTATTGTTTGTCAGGTTGAAGTTGCCCTTTAAACGGTTAATTTCTAGAGGATGAAAAATTCCTGTAATTAACTTAATTTAAAAGAACAACCAAGGTCAAATCCCCCAACGGAAGATATTGAACCGGTTCATGGAGTTCAATTATAAATTACAAACTTGCAGTATTTACATGTGAGAATTCAGCGGGGCTGCCACCTGGATTGGTATCCTCTGCTTTTGACTAACACTTCCCTTGGGAGGGTGACTAGAATCTACAGGATGTATCTGATGACAGATTATGAACAATGATTTAGGTTCTTTATTCTTTCCACTGGTTTCATTCAACACTGAACATTCATCTAATTAGCAGAACTGGAATTATTTCTTGTTAAAAATGATTCACCCGGAGACCCCCCCCCCCCCCTCTATTATATAAAACCTTCTAACAAATCATTCAGACACTTTCATTGTGAAGGGGGATTATTCCTTAGGCAACGTTCACGCTACGTCCGGCATACAGGGAGACAGTCCTATGGGGAAATATTATAGTGTGAACGCTCGCTCTTTATTTAGGCTGAGACCCCGTTACGTATATAAAGCAGTGCGGTTCTGTGGACTTGAATCTGCTGTTAGGATGAGGCCGCACTTCTCCGCGTCCCGCATGCGTTAATGCCGGTTTGTGCTGCAATTCTGATATTGGTCTTTTATCAGAGCGCGTGCAAAGAATGGTGAGCCCGTGCACTCTGAAAACCTTGTGTGGCCAGACCAATTGGCTAACACTTGAGTGCACTTTTTTTAACCCGCGATCAGAACGCACGTTAAAACATGGTAGTGTGGCCTAACTCTTACATGGATCTTTATTTGTGTTTCTTAATGGATTGTGTGTAAATATGTACCAAAAAAAAAAAAGTGATCGCAAGCGCACAAAGTGAAGAAAATGGTGATCGCAAGCGCACAAAGTAAGGAAAATGGTGATCGCAAGCGCACACAGTGAGGAAAATGGTGATCGCAAGCGCACAAAGTGAGAAAAATGGTGATCGCAAGCCCACAAAGTGAGGAAAATGGTGATCACCAGCGCACAAAGTGAAGAAAATGGTGATCGCCAGCGCACAAAGTGAAGAAAATGGTGATCGCAAGCGCACACAGTGAGGGAAAATGGTGATCGCAAGCGCACAAAGTGAAGAAAATGGTGATCGCAAGCGCACAAAGTAAGGAAAATGGTGATCGCAAGCGCACACAGTGAGGAAAATGGTGATCGCAAGCGCACAAAGTGAGTAACAAAAAAAAAAAAAAAAAAAAAAGAAATGTTGATCGCAGCGCACAAAGTGAGGAAAATGGTGATCGCAAGCGCACAAAGTGAGAAAATGGTGATCGCAAGCCACAAGTGAGGAAAATGGTGATCGCAAGCGCACAAGTGAGGAAAATGGTGATCGCAAGCGCACAAAGTGAAGAAAATGGTGATCGCAAGCGCACACGGAGGAAAATGGTGATCGCAAGCGCACAAAGTGAGGAAAATGGTGATCCAAGCACACGTGAAGAAATGGTGATCGCAGCGCACACAGTGAGGAAAATGGTGATCGCAAGCGCACAAAGTGAGAAAAATGGTGATCGCAAGCCCACAAAGTGAGGAAAATGGTGATCATCAGCGCACAAAGTGAAGAAAATGGTGATCGCCAGCGCAAAAAGTGAAGAAAATGGTGATCGCAAGCGCACAGTGAAGAAAATGGTGATCGCAAGCGCACAAAGTGAGGAAAATGGTGATCGCAAGCGCACAAAGTGAGGAAAATGGTGATCGCAAGCGCACAAAGTGAAGAAAATGGTGATCGCAAGCGCACAAAGTGAGGAAAATGGTGATCGCAAGCGCACAAAGTGAGGAAAATGGTGATCGCAAGCGCACAAAGTGAAGAAAATGGTGATCGCAAGCGCACACAGGGAGGAAAATGGTGATCGCAAGCGCACAAAGTGAGGAAAATGGTGTCGCAAGCCACAGTAAGAAGAAAATGGTGATTCGCAGCGCACAAAGTGAGGAGAAATGGTGATCGCAAGCGCACAAGAGGAAAATGGTGATCGCAAGCGCACAAAGTGAGAAAAATGGTGATGCAAGCCACAAAGTGAGGAAAATGGTGATCGCCAGCGCACAAAGTGAAGAAAATGGTGATCGCCAGCGCACAAAGTGAAAGAAGAAATGGTGATCGCCAGCGCACCACAGTGAGGAAAATGGTGATCGCAAGCGCACAAAGTGAGGAAAATGGTGATCGCAAGCACACAGTGAAGAAAATGGTGATCGCAAGCGCACAAAGTGAGGAAAATGGTGATCGCAAGCGCACACATAGAGGAAAATGGTGATCGCAAGCGCACAAAGTGAGATTATCTGTTGTATTCAGTTAGATGAACTGGACTTAAAGTTTAGTTCCCAGTACCCTGGAAAGTCGATTAGCATACAACAGCCAGGTGTTAGGTACCTTTGAATACAATAAGGGCTCACACCTTGCATTCAGAAGGTCCCTAAACACCTGGCTGTATGGGACTTTCCAGGGTACATAATTGCCACAGATTCTTGTACAAGTCATTCTGAATTGAGAAAGCCAGTCGGATGACTAGCGAAACGTCTTCAAGAACTAAACTTCAAGTCCGGTTGATCTAATTGAATATAACAGATATACCATGACCTGGATGGATGTATATTACAGATATACCATGACCTGTATGAATGAATATTACAGATATACCGTGACCTGGATGGATGAATATTACAGATATACCGTGACCTGGATGGATGAATATACAGATATACCATGACCTGGATGAATGAAATTTACAGATATACCATGACCTGGATGGATGAATATTACAGATATACCCTGACTGGATGTGATAATTTACAGATATACTTGAACTGGATGAATGAATATTACAGATATACCGTGACCTGGATGGATGAATATTACAGATATACCGTGACCTGGATGGATGAATATCAGATATACCGTGACCTGGATGGATGAATATTACAGATATACCGTGACCTGGATGGATGAAATTACAGATATATCGTGACCTGGATGGATGAATATTACAATATACCGTGACCTGGATGGATGAATATTACAGATATACATGACCTGGTGGATGAAGATACATATACTGACTGGATGATGAATAGTACAGATATACCGTGACCTGGATGGATGAATAGTACAGATATACCGTGACCTGGAAGGATGAATATTACAGATATACCGTGACCTGGATGAATGAAATTACAGATATACCGTGACCTGGATGGATGAATGAATATTACAGTATGCCGTGACCTGATGGATGAATATTACAGATATACCGTGACCTGGATGGATGAATATTACAGATATACCGACCTGGATGAATGAATATTAGATATACATGACCTGGATGAATGAATATTACAGATATATCATGACCTGGATGAATGAAATTTACAGATATACCATGACCTGGAGGATGAATATAAGGATGAATATTACAGATATTACCATGACCTGGATGGATGAATTTACAGATATGCCATGAACTGATGAATGAAATTACGATATACCGTGACCTGGATGGATGAATATTACAGATATACCATGACCTGGATGAATGAATATACAGATAGACCGTGCTGGAGATAATATACAGATATACGTGACCTGGATGATGATATTACAGATATTCCGTGACCTGGATGGATGAATATTACAGATATACCGTGACTGGATGAATGATATTACGAGTATACCGTGACCTGGATGGATGAATATTACAGATATACCGTGACCTGGATGGATGAATATACCGATATACCGTGACCTGGAGGATGATATTACAGATATACCATGACCTGGATGAATGAATATACAGATTACCATGACCTGGTGAGATGAATATTACAGATATACCGTGACCTGGATGGATGAATATTACAGATATACCGTGACCTGGATGGATGAATATTACCGATATCATGACCTGGATGGATGAAATATTACAGATATACCGTGACCGGATGGATGAATATACAGATAACCATGACCTGGATGAATGAATATTACAGATATACCGTGACCTGGATGGATGAATATTACAGATATAACGGGACCTGGATGGATGAATATTACAGATATACCATGACCTGGATGAATGAATATTACGATATACGTGACCTGGATGAATGAATATTACAGATATACCGTGACCGGATGGATGAATATAACAGATATACCGTGACCTGGATGGATGAATATTACAGATATACCGTGACCTGGATGAATGAATATTACAGATATACCGTGACCTGGATGAATGAATATTCAGATATACCGTGACGGATGGATGAATATTACAGTATACCGTGACCTGGATGGATGAATATTACAGATATACCGTGACCTGGATGGATGAATATACAGATATACCGTGACCTGGATGAATGATATTACAGATATTACCGTGACCTGGATGGATGAATATTACAGATATACCGTGACTGGATGGATGAATATTACAGATATACCGTGACCTGGATGAATGAATATTAGATATACGTGACCAGAATGATATACAGAACCGTGACCTGGAGGAATGAATATTACAGATATCCGTGACCTGGATGAATGAATATTACAGATATACCGTGACCTGGATGAATGAATATTACATGATTATCCGTGCGATGAATGAATATTACAGATATACCGTGACCTGGATGAATGAGAACCATCATAAGTACAGAGATGGGTTGGGATCAAATGGGGCCCTAAGCGAGGGCTTTCATTCGGGGCCCATTGGTTTGCAATAATTGTTTATATGGGCTGTAAACTGAAGCTGTGTCCACTGGTGTTCAGTAGGTCGTATGATTGATCCTGCTCTGACATCACTGGGCAGGATCATCTATTGGTCTATGATGTCATGTTGGGTTCCTATTTATACTGTTGTTATAAAGGGTTATTAATAATCGGCTCCAGTTACAGGAACTGAATTTTTTTTCTATATATAATAAAAGCAACATTGAAACTTCTCCTGCACAACCCAGCGGGTTTGCACATGCCCAGTCAATTCAAATTGCTATAGGTGGTACCTGTTATCCCTGATACTAGCCTGTTACCCCAATAAAAGGTCATCTGGATTAAAAGAAAGAAAAAGTAAGATGGCGACATTCTGTGTACATTTCAGAGGGACTGGTTATTAAATTATTTGTGACCTTATTGTTTGTCAGGTTGAAGTTGCCCTTTAAACGGTTAATTTCTAGAGGATGAAAAATCCTGTAATTAACTTAATTTAAAAGAACAACCAAGGTCAAATCCCCCAACGGAAGATATTGAACCGGTTCATGGAGTTCAATTATAAATTACAAACTTGCAGTATTTACATGTGAGATTCAGCGGGGCTGCCCACTGGATTGGTATCCTCTGCTTTTGACTAACACTTCCCTTGGGAGGGTGACTAGAATCTACAGGATGTATTGATGACAGATTATGAACAATGATTTAGGTTCTATTCTTTCCACTGGTTTCATTCAACACTGAACATTCATCTAATTAGCAGAACTGGAATTATTTCTTGTTAAAAATGATTCACCCGGAGACCCACCCCCCCCCCCCCCCCCCTCTATTAATAAAAACTTCTAACAAATCATTCAGACAATTCATTGTGAAGGGGGATTATCCTTAGGCAGCGTTCACGCTAAGTCCGGCATACAGGAGACAAGTCCTATGGGGAAATATTATAGTGTGAACGCTCGCTCTTTATTTAGGCTGAGACCCCGTTACGTATATAAAGCAGTGCGGTTCTGTGGACTTGAATCTGTGTTAGGATGAGGCCGCACTTCTCGCGTCCCGCATGCGTTAATGCCGGTTTTTGCTGCCATTCTGATATTGGTCTTTTATCAGAGCGCGTGCAAAGAATGGTGAGCCCGTGCACTCTGAAAACCTTGTGTGGCCAGACCAATTGGCTAACACTTGAGTGCACTTTTTTTAACCCGCGATCAGAAGCACACGTTAAAACATGGTAGTGTGGCCTAACTCTTACATGGATCTTTATTTGTGTTTTTAATGGATTGTGTGTAAATATGTACCAAAAAAAAAAAAGTGATCGCAAGCGCACAAAGTGAAGAAAATGGTGATCGCAAGCGCACAAAGTAAGGAAAATGGTGATCGCAAGCGCACACAGTGAGGAAAATGGTGATGCAAGCGCACAAAGTGAGAAAAATGGTGATCGCAAGCCCACAAAGTGAGGAAATGGTGATCACCAGCGCAACAAGTGAAGAAAATGGTGATCGCCAGCGCACAAAGTGAAGAAATGGTGATCGCAAGCGCACACAGTGAGGAAAATGGTGATCGCAAGCGACAAAGTGAGGAAAATGGTGATCGCCAGCGCACAAAGTGAAGAAAATGGTGATCGCCAGCGCACACAGTGAGGGAAAATGGTGATCGCAAGCGCACAGTAGAAGAAAATGGTGATCGCAAGCGCACAAAGTGAGGAAAATGGTGTCGCAAGCGCACAAAGTGAGGAAAATGGTGATCGCAAGGCGCACAAAGTGAAGAAAATGGTGATCGCAAGCGCACAAAGTGAGGAAATGGTGATCGCAAGCGCACAAAGTGAGGAAAATGGTGATCGCAAGCGCACAAAGTGAAAAATGGTGATCGCAAGCGCACACAGGGAGGAAAATGGTGATCGCAAGCGCACAAAGTGGAGGAAAATGGTGATCGCAAGCACACAGTGAAGAAAATGGTGATCGCAGCGCACAAAGTGAGGAAAATGGTGATCGCAAGCGCACACATAGAGGAAAATGGTGATCGCAAGCGCACAAAGTGAGAAAAATGGTGATCGCAAGCCCACAAAGTGAGGAAAATGGTGATCGCCAGCGCACAAAGTGAAGAAAATGGTGATCGCCAGCGCACAAAGTGAAAGAAAAATGGTGATCGCACAGCGCACCACAGTGAGGAAAATGGTGATCGCAAGCGCACAAAGTGAGGAAAATGGTGATCGCAGCGCACAAAGTGAGGAAAATGGTGATCGCAAGCGCACACAGTGAGGAAAATGGTGATCGCAAGCGCACAAAGTGAGGAAAATGGTGATCGCAAGCGCACAAAGTGAGGAAATGGTGATCGCAAGCGCACAAAGTGGGAAAATTGTGATCGCAAGCGACAAAGTTCACCTAGCTGGCACTGACCTGACTGGCACAGTGAGAGACTCACCTACCTGGCACTGACCTGACTGGCACAGTGAGAGACTCACCTACCTGGCACTGACCTGACTGGCACAGTGAGAGACTCACCTACCTGGCACTGACCTGACTGGCACAGTGAGAGACTTACCTACCTGGCACTGACCTGACTGGCACAGTGAGAGACTCAACTACCTAGCACTGACCCAACTGGCACAGTGAGAGACTCACCTCCTGACTGGCACAGTGACTCACCTACCTGACTGACAGTGAGAGACTCACCTACCTGACTGGCACAGTAAGAGACTCACCTACCTGGCACTGACCTGACTGGCACAGTGAGAGACTCCCTACCTGACATTGATCTGACTGGCACAGTGAAAGACTCACCTACCTGGTCTTGATCTGACTGGCACAGTGAGAAACTCACCTACCTGGCACTGATCTGACTGGCACAGTGAGAGACTCACCTATCTGGCATTGATCTCACCGACCCGACTGGCACAGTCAGAGACTCACCTACCTGGCACTGACCTGACTGGCACAGTAAGAGACTCACCTACCTGGTACTAACCTGACTGGCACAGTGAGAGACTCACCTACCTGGCAATGAGCCGACTGGCACAGTGAGAGACCTCACCTACCTGGCACTGACCTGACTGGCACATGAGAGACTCACCTACCTGGCATTGATCTGACTGGCACAGTGAAAGACTCACCTACCTGGTCTTGATCTGACTGGCACAGTGAGAAACTCACCTACCTGGCACTGATCCGACTGGAACAGTGAGAGACTCTCACCTACCTGGCACTGACCCGACTGGCACAGTGAGAGACTCACCTATCTGGCATTGATCTCACTGACCCAACTGGCACAGTCAGAGACTCACCTACCTGGCACTGACCTGACTGGCACAGTAAGAGACGCACCTACCTGGTACTAACCTGACTGGCACAGTGAGAGACTCACCTACCTGACTGGCACAGTGAGAGATTCACCTACCTGGCACTGACCCGACTGGAACAGTGAGAGACTTACATACCTGGCACTGACCTGGTTGGCACTCCCCTACCTGGCATTTACCTGACTGGCACTCATTTATCTGGCATTGATCTGACTGACACAGTGAGAGACTCACTTACCTGGTCTTGATCTGACTGGCACAGTGAGAAACTCACCTACCTGGCACTGATCCGACTGGAACAGTGAGAGACTCACCTACCTGGCACTGACCCGACTGGCACAGTGAGAGACTCACCTATCTGGCATTGATCTCACTGACCCGACTGGCACAGTCAGAGACTCACCTACCTGGCACTGACCTGACTGACACAGTAAGAGACTCACCTACCTGGTACTAACCTGACTGGCACAGTGAGAGACTCACCTACCTGACTGGCACAGTGAGAGATTCACCTACCTGGCACTGACCCGACTGGAACAGTGAGAGACTCACCTACCTGGCACTGACCTGACTGACACAGTGAGAGACTCACCTACCTGGCACTGACCTGACTGACACAGTGAGAGACTCACCTACCTGACACTGACCTGACTGACACAGTGAGAGACTCACCTACCTGACACTGACCTGACTGACACAGTGAGAGACTCACCAACCTGACATTGACCTGACTGACACAGTGAGAGACTCACCTCCACTGACACTGACCTGACTGACACAGTGGAGACTCACCTACCTGCACTGACCTGACTGATACAGTGAAGACCCCTCACCTACACCTGACCTGACTGACACAGTGAGAGACTCACCTACCTGACACTGACCTGACTGACACAGTGAGAGACTCACCTACCTGACACTGACCTGACTGACAGTGAGAGACTCACCTACCTGACACTGACCTGACTGACACAGTGAGAGACTCACCTACCTGGCACTGACCTGACTGACACAGTGAAGACTCACCTACCTGTACTAACCGACTGGACAGTGAGAAGACTCACCTACCTGGCAATGAGCCGACTGGCACAGTGAGAGACTCACCTACCTGGCACTGACCTGACTGGCACAGTGAGAGACTCACCTACCTGGCATTGACTGACTGCACAGTGAAAGACTCACCTACCTGGTCTTGATCTGACTGGCACAGTGAGAAACTCACCTACCTGGCAACTGATCCGACTGGAACAGTGAGAGACTCACCTACCTGGCACTGACCCTGACTGGCACAGTGAAGAGACTCACCTATCTGGCATTGATCTCACTGACCCGACTGGCAAGTCAGAGACTCACCTACCTGGCACTGACCTGACTGGCACAGTAAGAGACGCACCTACCTGGACTAACCTGACTGGCACAGTGAGAGACTCACCTACCTGACTGGCACAGTGAGAGATTCACCTACCTGGCACTGACCCGACTGACAGTGAGAGACTTACATACCTGGCACTGACCTGGTTGGCACTCCCCTACCTGGCATTTACCTGACTGGCACTCATTTATCTGGCATTGATCGACTGACACAGTGAGAGACTCACTTACCTGGTCTTGATCTGACTGCACAGTGAGAAACTCACCTACCTGGCACTGATCCGACTGGAACAGTGGAGACTCACCTACCTGGCACTGACCCGACTGGCACAGTGAGAGACTCACCTATCTGGCATGGATCTCACTGACCCGACTGGCACAGTCAGAGACTCACCTACCTGGCACTGACCTGACTGACACAGTAAAGACTCACCTACCTGGTACTAACCTGACTGGCACAGTGAGAGACTCACCTACCTGACTGGCACAGTGAGAGATTCACCTACCTGGCACTGACCCGACTGGAACGTGAGAGACTCACCTACCTGACACTGACCTGACTGACAGTGAGAGACTCACCTACCTGGCACTGACCTGACTGACACAGTGAGAGACTCACCTACCTGACACTGACCTGACTGACACAGTGAGAGACTCACCTACCTGACACTGACCTGACTGACACAGTAGAGACTCACCAACCTGACATTGACGACTGACACAGTGAGAGACTCACCTACCTGACACTGACCTGACTGACACAGTGGAGACTCACCTACCTGGCACTGACCTGACTGATCACAGTAGAGACTCACCTACCTGACACTGACCTGACTGACACAGTAGAGACTCACCTACCTGACACTGACCTGACTGACACAGTGAGAGACTCACCTACCTGGCACTGACCTGACTGACAGTGAGAGACTCACCTACCTGACACTGACCTGACTGACACAGTGAGAGACTCACCTACCTGGCACTGACCTGACTGGCACAGTGAGAGACTCACCTACCTGACACTGACCTGACTGACACAGTGAGAGACTCACCTACCTGACACTGACCTGACTGACACAGTGAGAGGCTCACCTACCTGACACTGACCTGACTGACACAGTGAGAGACTCACCTACCTGACACTGACCTGACTGACACAGTGAGAGACTCACCTACCTGACACTGACCTGACTGACACAGTGAGAGACTCACCTACCTGACACTGACCTGACTGACACAGTGAGAGACTCACCTACCTGGCACTGACCTGACTGACACAGTGAGAGACTCACCTACCTGACACTGACCTGACTGACAGTGAGAGACTCACTTACCTGGCACTGACCTGACTGACACAGTGAGAGACTCACCTACCTGACACTGACCTGACTGACACAGTGAAGACTCACCTACCTGACACTGACCTGACTGACACAGGTGAGAGACTCACCTACCTGGCACTGACCTGACTGACACAGTGAGAGACTCACCTACCTGACACTGACCTGACTGACAGTGAGAGACTCACCTACCTGGCACTGACCTGACTGACACAGTGAGACTCACCTCCCTGACCTGACCTGACTGACACAGTGAGAGACTCACCTACCTGGCACTGACCTGACTGGCACAGTGAGAGACTCACCTACCTGGCACTGACCTGACTGACACAGTGAGAGACTCACCTACCTGACACTGAACTGACTGACACAGTGAGAGACTCACCTACCTGACACTGACCTGACTGACCAGTGAGAGACTCACCTACCTGACACTGACCTGACTGACACAGTGAGAGACTCACCTACCTGGCACTGACCTGACTGACCGTGAGAGACTCCACCTACACTGACCTGAGACACAATGAGAACTCACCTACCTGGCACTGACCTGACTGACACAGTGAGAGACTCACCTACCTGACACTGACCTGACTGCACAGTGAAGAACTCACCTACCTGGCACTGACCTGACTGACCACAGTGAGGACTCACCTACCTGACACTGACCTGACTGACACAGTGAGAGACTCACCTACCTGGCACTGACCTGACTGACACAGTGAGAGACTCACCTACCTGACACTGACCTGACTGACACAGTGAGAGATTCACCTACCTGACACTGACCTGACTGACACAGTGAGAGACTCACCTACCTGACACTGACCTGACTGACACAGTGAGAGACTCACCTACCTGGCACTGCTACCTGACTGACACAGTGAGAGACTCACCTACCTGGCACTGACCTGACTGACACAGTGAGAGACTCACCTACCTGGCACTGACCTGACTGGCACAGTGAGAGACTCACCTACCTGGCACTGACCTGACTGACACAGTGAGAGACTCACCTACCTGACACTGACCTGACTGACACAGTGAGAGACTCACCTACCTGACACTGACCTGACTGACACAGTGAGAGACTCACCTACCTGGCACTGACCTGACTGGCACAGTGAGAGACTCACCTACCTGGCACTACCTACTGACACAGAGAGAGACTCACCTACCTGGCACTGACCTGACTGACACAGTGAGAGATTCACCTACCTGACACTGACCTGACTGACACAGAGAGAGACTCACCTACCTGGCACTGACCTGACTGACACAGTGAGAGACTCACCTACCTGACACTGACCTGACTGACACAGTGAGAGACTCACCTACCTGACACTGACCTGACTGACACAGTGAGAGACTCACTTACCTGGCACTGACCTGACTGACACAGTGAGAGACTCACCTACCTGGCACTGACCTGACTGACACAGTGAGAGATTCACCTACCTGACACTGACCTGACTGGCACAGTGAGAGACTCACCTACCTGACACTGACCTGACTGACACAGTGAGAGATTCACCTACCTGGCACTGACCTGACTGACACAGTGAGAGACTCACCTACCTGGCACTGACCTGACTGGCACAGTGAGAGACTCACCTACCTGGCACTGACCTGACTGACACAGTGAGAGACTCACCTACCTGGCACTGACCTGACGACACTTGGAGATTCACCTACCTGACACTGACCTGACTGACACAGAGAGAGAACTCACCTACCTGGCACTGACCTGAACTGACACAGTGAGAGACTCACCTACCTGACACTGACCTGACTGACACAGTGAAGACTCACCTACCTGACACTGACCTGACTGACACAGTGAGAGACTCACTTACCCTGGCACTGACCTGACTGACACAGTGAGAGACTCACCTACCTGGCACTGACCTGACTGACACAGTGAGAGATTCACCTACCTGACACTGACCTGACTGGCACATTGAGAGATCACCTACCTGACCTGACCTGACTGACACAGTGAGAGATTCACCTACCTGGCACTGACCTGACTGACACAGTGAGAGACTCACCACCGACACTGACCTGACTGACTGCACAGTGAGAGACTCACCTCCTGACACTGACCTGACTGGCACAGTGAGAGACTCACCTACCTGACACTGCCTGACTGACACAGTGAGAGATTCACCTACCTAACTGACCTGACTGGCACAGTAGAGATTTCACCTACCTGACACTGACCTGACTGGCACAGTGAGAGACTCACCTACCTGACACTGACCTGACTGACACAGAGAGATTCACCTACCTGGCACTGACCTGACTGACACAGTGAGAGATTCACCTACCTGACACTGACCTGACTGCACAGTGAGAGACTCACCTACCTGGCACTGACCTGACTGACACAGTGAGAGACTCACCTACCTGACACTGACCTGACTGACACAGTGAGAGATTCACCTACCTGACACTGACCTGACTGACACAGTGAGAGATTCACCTACCTGACACTGACCTGACTGACACAGTGAGAGACTCACCTACCTGACACTGACCTGACTGACACAGTGAGAGATTCACCTACCTGACACTGACCTGACTGGCACAGTGAGAGACTCACCTACCTGGCACTGACCTGACTGGCACAGTGAGAGACTCACCTACCTGGCACTGACCTGACTGACACAGTGAGAGACTCACCTACCTGACACTGACCTGACTGACACAGTGAGAGACTCACCTACCTGGCACTGACCGACTGCACAGTGAGAGACTCACCTACCTGGCACTGACCTGACTGACACACAGTGAGAGACTCACCTACCTGGCACTGACCTGACTGACACAGTGAGAGACTCACCTACCTGCACTGACCTGACTGACACAGTGAGAGACTCACCTACCTGACATTGACCTGACTGACACAGTGAGAGCTCACCTACCTGACACTGACCTGACTGACACGTGAGAGACTCACCTACCTAACACTGACCTGACTGACACAGTGAGAGACTCACCTACCTGGCACTGACCTGACTGACACAGTGAGAGACTCACCTACCTACATGACCTGACTGACCAGTGAGAACTCACCTACCTGGCACTGACCTGACTGACACAGTGAGAGACTCACCTACCTGACATTGACCTGACTGACACAGTGAGAGACTCACCTACCTGACACTGACCTGACTGACACAGTGAGAGACTCACCTACCTGGCACTGACCTGACTGACACAGTGAGACTCACCTACCTGACACTGACCTGACTGACACAGTGAGAGACTCACCTACCTGACACTGACCTGACTGACACGTGAGAGACTCACCTACCTGACACTGACCTGACTGACACAGTGAGAGACTCACTTACCTGGCACTGACCTGACTCCACAGTGAGAGACTCATCCCTACCTGGCACTGACCTGACTGACACAGTGAGAGACTCACCTACCTGGCACTGACCTGACTGACACAGTGAGAGACCACCTACCTGGCACTGACCTGACTGACACAGTGAGAGACTCACCACCGGCACTAACCTGACTGACACGTGAGAGACTCACCTACCTGCACTGACCTGACTGATACAGTGAGAGACTCACCTACCTGGCACTGACCTGACTGACACAGTGAGAGACCACCTACCTGGCACTGACCTGACTGATACAGTGAGAGACTCACCTACCTGACATTGACCTGACTGACACAGTGAGAGACTCACCTACCTGACACTGACCTGACTGACACAGTGAGAGCCTCACCTACCTGGCACTGACCTGACTGACACAGTGAGAGACTCACCTACCGCACTGACCTGACTGACACAGTGAGAGACTCACCTACCTGGCACTGACCTGACTGAACAGTGAGAGACTCACCTACCTGACACTGACCTGACTGACACAGTGAGAGACTCACCTACCTGGACTGACCTGACTGACACAGTGAGAGACTCACCTACCTGCACTGACCTGACTGAACGTGAGAGACTCACCTACCTGACACTGACTGACTGACACAGTGAGACTCACCTACCTGACCACTGACCTGACTGACACAGTGAGAGACTCACCTACCTGGCACTGACCTGACGGACATACTGAGAGACTCACCTACCTGACACTGCCCTGACTGACACAGTGAGAGACTCACCTACCTGGCACTGACCTGACTGGCACAGTAGAGACTCACCTACCTGGTACTAACCTGACTGGCACAGTGAGAGACTCACCTACCTGGCAATGAGCCACTGGCACAGTGAGAGCTCACCTACCTGGCACTGACCTACTGGCACAGTGAGAGACTCACCTACCTGCATTGATCTGACTGGCACAGTGAAATACTCACCTACCTGGTCTTGATCTGACTGGCACAGTGAGAAACTCACCTACCTGGCACTGATTCCGACTGGAACAGTGAGAGACTCACCTACCTGGCACTGACCCGACTGGCACAGTGAGAGACTCACCTATCTGGCATTGATCTCACTGACCCGACTGGCACAGTCAGAGACTCACCTACCTGGCACTGACCTGACTGGCACAGTAAGAGACGCACCTACCTGGTACTAACCTGACTGGCACAGTGAGAGACTCACCTACCTGACTGGCCATGTAGAGATTCACCTACCTGGCACTGACCCGACTGGAACAGTGAGAGACTACATACCTGGCACTGACCTGGTTGGCACTCCCCTACCTGGCATTTACCTGACTGGCACTCATTTATCTGGCATTGATCTGACTGACACAGTGAGAGACTCACTTACCTGGTCTTGATCTGACGGCACAGTGAGAAACTCACCTACCTGGCACTGATCCGACTGGAACAGTGGAGACTCACCTACCTGGCACTGACCCGATGGCACAGTGAGAGACTCACCTATCTGGCATTGATCTCACTGACCCGACTGGCACAGTCAGAGACTCACCTACCTGCCACTGACCTGACTGACACAGTAAGAGACTCACCTACCTGGTAACTAACCTGACTGGCACAGTGAGAGACTCACCTACCTGACTGGCACAGTGAGAGATTCACACCTACTACCTGGCACTGACCCGACTGGAACAGTAGAGACTCACCTACCTGGCACTGACTCTTGACTGACACAGTGAGAGACTCACCTACCTGGCACTGACCTGACTGACACAGTGAGAGACTCACCTACCTGACACTGACCTGACTGACACAGTGAGAGACTCACCACCTGAACACTGACCTGACTGACACAGTGGAGACTCCCACCCTAACTTGACCTGACTGCCAGAGACTCACCTACCTGCACTGACCTGACTGACACAGTGAGAGACTCACCTACCTGGCACTGACCTGACTGATACAGTGAGAGACTCACCTACCTGACACTGACCTGACTGACACAGTGAGAGACTCACCTACCTGACACTGACCTGACTGACACAGTGAGAGACTCACCTACCTGGCACTGACCTGACGGCACAGTGAGAGACTCACCTACCTGACACTGACCTAACTGACACAGTGAGAACTCACCTACCTGGCACTGACCTGACTGGCACAGTGAGAGACTCACACTACCTGACCGACCTGACTGACACAGTGAGAGACTCACCTACCTGACCACTGACCTGACTGACACAGTGAAGGCTCACCTACCTGACACTGACCTGACTGACCACAGTGAGAGACTCACCTACCTGACACTGACCTGACTGACACAGTGAGAGACTCACCTACCTGACACTGACCTGACTGACACAGTGAGAACTCACCTACCTGACACTGACCTGACTGACAAGTGAGAGACTCACTACCTGGCACTGACCTGACTGACACAGTGAGAGACCACCTACCTGACACGGACCTGACTGACAGTGAGAGACTCACTTACCTGGCACTGACCTGCCTGACACAGTGAGAGACTCACCTACCTGACACTGACCTGACTGCACAGTGAGAGACTCACCTACCACACTGACCTGACTGACACAGTGAGAGAACTCACCTACCTGGCACTGACCTGACTGACACAGTGAGAGACTCACCCTACCTACACTGACCTGACTGACATGTGAGAGACTCACCTACCTGGCACTGACCTGACTGACACAGGAGAGACTCACCTACCTGACACTGACCTGACTGACACAGTGAGAGACTCACCTACCGGCACTGACCTGACTGGCACAGTGAGAGACTCACCTACCTGGCACTGACCGACTGACACAGTGAGAGACTCACCTACCTGACACTGAACTGACTGACACAGTGGAGACTCACCTACCTGACACTGACCTGACTGACACAGTGAGAGACTCACCTACCTGACACTGACCTGACTGACACAGTGGAGACTCACCTACCTGCGACGACTACACGTAGAGACTCCCTACCTGACACTGACCTGACTGACACACATGAGACTCACCTACCTGGCACTGACCTGACTGACACAGTGATAGACCACCTACCTGACACTGACCTGACTGACATTGAGAGACTCACCTACCTGGCACTGACCTAACTGACACAGTGAGATACTCACCTCCTGACACTGACCTGACTGACACAGTGAGAGACTCACCTACCTGGCACTGACGACTGACACAGTGAAGACTCACCTACCTGGACACTGACCTGACTGACAGTGAGAGATTCACCTACCTGACACTGACCTACTGACCAGTGAGAGACTCACCTACCTGCACTACCTGACTGACACAGTGAAGACCACCACCTGGCACTGACCTGACTGACACAGTGAGAACTCACCTACCTGGCACGTGACCTGACTGACACAGTGAGAGACTCACCTACCTGGCACTGACCTGACTGGCACAGTGAGAGACTCACCTACCTGGCACTGACCTGACTGACACAGTGAGAGACTCACCTACCTGACACTGACCTGACTGACCAGTGAGAGACTCACCACCTGACACTGACCTGACTGACACGTGAAGACTCACCTACCTGCACTGACCTACTGCACAGTGAGAGACTCACCTACCTGGCACTGACCTGACTGACACAGAGAGAGACTCACCTACCTGGCACTGACCTGACTGACACGTGAGAGATCCACTACCTGACACTGACCTGACTGACACATAGAGAGACTCACCTACCTGGCACTGACCTGACTGACCCAAGTGAGAGACTCACCTACCTGACACTGACCTGACTGACACAGTGAGAGACTCACCTACCTGACACTGACCTGACTGCCAACAGTGAGAGACTCACTTACCTGCACTGACCTGACTGACCCAGTGAGGTGAGAGACTCACCTACCTGGCACTGACCCGACTGGCACAGTGAGAGATTCACCTAGCTGGCACTGACCTGACTGGCACAGTGAGAGACTCACCTACCTGGCACTGACCTGACTGGCACAGTGAGAGACTCACCTACCTGGCACTGACCTGACTGGCACAGTGAGAGACTCAACTACCTAGCACTGACCCAACTGGCACAGTGAGAGACTCACCTACCTGACTGGCACAGTGACTCACCTACCTGACTGGCACAGTGAGAGACTCACCTACCTGACTGGCACAGTAAGAGACTCACCTACCTGGCACTGACCTGACTGGCACAGTGAGAGACTCACCTACCTGACATTGATCTGACTGGCACAGTGAAAGACTCACCTACCTGGTCTTGATCTGACTGGCACAGTGAGAAACTCACCTACCTGGCACTGATCTGACTGGCACAGTGAGAGACTCACCTATCTGGCATTGATCTCACCGACCCGACTGGCACAGTCAGAGACTCACCTACCTGGCACTGACCTGACTGGCACAGTAAGAGACTCACCTACCTGGTACTAACCTGACTGGCACAGTGAGAGACTCACCTACCTGGCAATGAGCCGACTGGCACAGTGAGAGACTCACCTACCTGGCACTGACCTGACTGGCACAGTGAGAGACTCACCTACCTGGCATTGATCTGACTGGCACAGTGAAAGACTCACCTACCTGGTCTTGATCTGACTGGCACAGTGAGAAACTCACCTACCTGGCACTGATCCGACTGGAACAGTGAGAGACTCACCTACCTGGCACTGACCCGACTGGCACAGTGAGAGACTCACCTATCTGGCATTGATCTCACTGACCCGACTGCACAGTCAGAGACTCACCTACCTGGCACTGACCTGACTGGCACAGTAAGAGACGCACCTACCTGGTACTAACCTGACTGGCACAGTGAGAGACTCACCTACCTGACTGGCACAGTGAGAGATTCACCTACCTGGCACTGACCCGACTGGAACAGTGAGAGACTTACATACCTGGCACTGACCTGGTTGGCACTCCCCTACCTGGCATTTACCTGACTGGCACTCATTTATCTGGCATTGATCTGACTGACACAGTGAGAGACTCACTTACCTGGTCTTGATCTGACTGGCACAGTGAGAAACTCACCTACCTGGCACTGATCCGACTGGAACAGTGAGAGACTCACCTACCTGGCACTGACCCGACTGGCACAGTGAGAGACTCACCTATCTGGCATTGATCTCACTGACCCGACTGGCACAGTCAGAGACTCACCTACCTGGCACTGACCTGACTGGCACAGTAAGAGACGCACCTACCTGGTACTAACCTGACTGGCACAGTGAGAGACTCACCTACCTGACTGGCACAGTGAGAGATTCACCTACCTGGCACTGACCCGACTGGAACAGTGAGAGACTTACATACCTGGCACTGACCTGGTTGGCACTCCCCTACCTGGCATTTACCTGACTGGCACTCATTTATCTGGCATTGATCTGACTGACACAGTGAGAGACTCACTTACCTGGTCTTGATCTGACTGGCACAGTGAGAAACTCACCTACCTGGCACTGATCCGACTGGAACAGTGAGAGACTCACCTACCTGGCACTGACCCGACTGGCACAGTGAGAGACTCACCTATCTGGCATTGATCTCACTGACCCAAGCGCACACAGTGAGGAAAATGGTGATCGCAAGCGCACAAAGTGAGGAAAATGGTGATCGCAAGCACACAGTGAAGAAAATGGTGATCGCAAGCGCACAAAGTGAGGAAAATGGTGATCGCAAGCGCACACATAGAGGAAAATGGTGATCGCAAGCGCACAAAGTGAGTGAGTCGGTAGGGGTAAGATAGATCTGTAAATGGAGATAATAGCGATAGAAATGTATTATACTAAACACTAGAGTTGTAGGTGTAAGATAGATATGTGTGTAAATGGGGATAATAGAGATTATGAAATGCTATTATAATAAACAATGGAGCGGTGGTAGGTGGTAAAGAGAGCTAAGATAGATAGTGTAATGGGACAATAGAGATATGAAATGAAATGTATTATAATAAACATAGGAGTCGGTAGGGGTAGATATGATATTAATGGGGATAATAGAATAAGAAATGTGATTATCATAAACATTAGGAGTCCGGTAGGGTAAGCTTAGATAGGTAAATGGCGGATAATAGAGATACGAAATGGAGTATAATAAAACAATAGGGAGTCGGTTAGGTGTGGTAGGAGGTAGGGGTGAGATAAATAGTAAATGGGGGATAATAGAGCTACGAAATGTATTATAATAAACAATAGGAGTCGGTAGGGGTGGCTAGAAGTCAATGGCGGATAATCGCGATATGAAAGTATGACCTAATACAAAACAATAGGAGGCGGTAGGGGGAAGAAGATAGGATAAAATGGGATGATAATAGAGATAGAAATGTATTTATACTAAACAATAGGGGTCGGTGGTAGGGGGTAAGATAGCAGTGGTAGGGTAAGATAGATATGTAAATGGGGATAATAGAGATATGAAATGTAATAATAAACAATAGAGTCGGGAGGGGAAGAGAGATATGTAAATGGGGGATAATAGAGAATGAAATATATTATAATAAACAATAGGAGTCGGTAGGGTAAGAGAGATATGTTAATGGGAAACAGAGATATGAAATGTATTATAATAAACAAAGGAGTCGGTAGGGGTAAGATAGATATGTAAATGGGGGGGATAATAGAGATCATGAAATGTATATAATACACAATAGGATGTAGTCGGTAGGGGTTAAGATAGATATGTTAAATGGGGATTAATAGAGGTATGAAATGTATTATTAAAAACAATAGAGTCGGTTAGGGGGTAAGAAATAAGGAAATGGTAGGGAGGTTAAGATTAGATATGTAAATGGGGATTAATAGAGATATGCAATGTATTTATTAATAAACCTATGGAGTCTGGTTAGGGCTAGAGAGATATGTAAATGGGGATAACAGAGATATGAATGTATTATAATAAACAATAGGAGTCGGTAGGGATAAGATATATGAGTAGATATGAAATGGGGATGAATAGAATATGAAATGTATATAAAAACATAGGAGTCTGGTGCGGGTAGGGTAGATAGATATGCTAAATGGGGATAATAGAGGTTGAACTGATGATAATAAACCATAGGAGTCGTGTAGGGGTAGTAGGGGTAAGAAAGATATTGAAATGGGGATAATAGAGAGAGATGAAATGTATATAATAAACAATAGGATCGGTAGGGGTAAGAGAGATATGTAATGTAAATGGGGATGGATAATAGAGGTATGAAATGTATTATAATAAAACAATAGGAGTCGGGTAGGGCAGTATAAGGTAGGGTTAAGATGATATGTAAATGGGGATAATAGAGATAGGAAATTGTAGTATAATAAACAATAGGAGTGGTTAGGGGTAAGAGAGGAGAGAGAGATATGTAAATGTGGATAACAGAGAATGAATGTATATAATAAACACTAGGAGTCGAGTAGGGTTAAGAAGATATGTAAAGGGGAATACAGAGAGATCTGAAAGGTATTATAATAAACAATAGGAGTCGGTGTAGGGGTCTAAGAGAGATATGTAAGGGATAACAGAGATATGAAAGGTAGTATAATAAACAATAGGAGTCGGTAGGGGTAAGATAGAGATTAAATGGGGATAATAGAGATATGAAAGTATTATAATAAAAATTAGGATGTCGGTAGGGGTAGATAGATATGTAAATGGGATAACGAGAGGGATGAAATGTATATAATAAAAAATAGAGTCGGTAGGGTGAAGATGATATGTAAATGGGGTAATAGGGGGATATGAAATGTTTTATAATAAACAATAGGAGTCGGGATAGGGGAAGATAGATATGTAAAATGGGGATAAAGAGATACGAAATGTATTATAATAAAAATAGGTGTCGGTAGGGTGTAAGTAGATATGAAATGGGGAAATAGAGATATGAATGTATTATAATAAAAAATAGGAGTCGGTTTGGGTAAGATAGATATGTAAATGGGGGATTGAATAGAGAGATGGAAGTATTAGAATTAACAATATGAGTCGGTAGGGTGTAGATTAGATAGAAATGGAGGATAAGAGAGAATGAAATGTATTATAATAAACAATAGGAGTCGGTTATCGCGCGCTTTCACCTTAAGAGTAGATATGAATGTATTATATAAACAAAGGAGTCGGTAGGGGTAGATAGATATGTAAATGGGATAATAGAGATACGAAATGTATTATAATAAACAATAGGAGTGGTTAGGGTGAGATAGATATGGAAATGGGGATAATAGAGATATGAATGTCTTATAATAAACAATAGGAGTCTGTAGGGGGCTAAGATAAGATTAGATAGGTAAGTGGGGATAAGAGTAGAAGATATGAATGTATTATAAGAAACAATAGGAGCGGTAGGGGTGTAAGATAGATAGTTAAGGTGGGGATAATAGAGTATGCAATGTATTATAATAACAAATAGGAGTCAGAATAGGGAGGGGTAAGATAGAAGGTAAATGGGGATAAAGAGGGATAGATAATAGAGATAGAAAGGTATTTAGAATAAACAATAGGAGGCGGTAGGGGTTAAGATAGATATGTAAATGGAGATAACAGAGATATGAAAAATGTGCTTATAATAACAATAGGAGCGGTAGGGGTACGATAGATATGTAAATGGGGGAAAAGAGATTATGAAGAAAGGTATTATAAAAAACAATAGGAGTCGCGTAGGGGTAAGATAGATATGTAAATGGGGATAACCAGAGTTGAAGGGGATAACAGAGATAGAAATGTATTATAATAAAAATAGAGTCGGTAGGGGTAAGATAGCGGTTAGGGGAAGATAGATATGTAATGGGGAGGATAATAGAGATATGAAATGTATTATATATAAACAATAGGAGTCGGTAGGTGGTAAGATAGATATGTAATGGGGATAATAGAGGACGATAATGAAATGGATTATAATAAACCAATAGGAGTCGGTATTAGGGGTAAGATAGCGGTATGTAAATGGGGATAACAGAGATATGAAATGTATTATAATAAAACAATAGGATGTCGGTGGGGTAAGATAGAATATGTAAATGGGGATAATAGAGATATGATGAAAATGTATTATAAAACCATAGGAGTCGGTAGGGGTTAAGATAGTATGTAAATGGGGATAAACAGAGATATGAACTGTATATAATAAAACATAGGAGTCGGTAGGGGGAAGTAGATATGTAAATGGGGATAACAGAGATATGACAGGATATATAATAAACAATAGGCAGTCGGTAGGGGTACGATAGATATGTAAATGGGGACAATAGAGATATGAACTGTATTATAATAAACAATAGGAGTCGGTAGGGGTAAGATAGATATGTAAATGGGGAAATAGAGATATGAAATGTATTTAATAAACAATAGAGTCGGTTAGGGCGTAAGATAGATATGTAAATGGGGGATAATGAGATATGAAAGTATTATGAATTAAACAATAGGAGACGGTAGGGGTAAGATAGATATGTAAATGGGGGGATAATAGAGATATGACATGATTATATAAACAATAGAGTCGGTAGGGTGAGGTAAGATAGATATGTAATGGGGCTATAGAGATATGAAATGTGTTATAATAAACAATAGGAGTCGGTAGGGGTAGATAAGATAGATATGTAAATGGGGATAACAAGAATATGAAATGTCTTATAATAACCAATAGAGTAGGGTAGGGGGGAGTGAGAGTAAGATATGAAGGGGATAATAGAGATAGAAAGGATTATACTAAACAATAGGAGTCGGGTTTAGGGGTGAGATAGATATGTAAAGGGGATGAGAATCGTGATATGAAAGTATATAATAAACAATGGAGTCGGTAGGGCGCGTTTAAGATAGATATGTAAATGGGGATACTAGGATATGAAAGTATGTTATAATAAACAATAGGGAGACGGTAGGGGTAAGATAGATATGCTAAATGGAGATAATTAGAGATATGAAATCTATTATAATAAACAATAGAGCGCGTAGTGTAGGGTAGGGGGTAAGATAGATATGTAAATGGAGATAATTAGAGATAGAAATGTTTATTATTAATAAACAATAGGAGTCGGTAGGGGAAGATAGATATGTAAAGGGGATAATAGAGTATTGGAAATGTATTATAATAAACAATAGGAGTGGTAGGGGTAAGAGAGATATGTAAATGGGGATAGGATAACAGAGATATGAAAGTATTATATAAACAATCGGAGTCGGTAGGGTTAGGGGTAAGATATGTTAGGGTAAGATAGATATGTGAAATGGGGATAATAGCGATATGAAATGTATTATAATAAACAATAGGAGTCGGTAGGGGTAAGATAGATATGTAAATGGGGGATAATAGAGGTATGAAATGTATTATAATAAACAATAGGAGTCGATAGGGGTACGATAGATATTGTAAATGGTGATATTAGAGATAGTGACAATGTATGATAATAAACAATAGGAGTTCGGAGGGGTAAGAGGGTAGGGGTAAGAGAGATATGTAAATGGGATCACAGAGATATGAAATTGTATGATACATAAACATAGGAGTCGGGTGCGTAGGGGGTAAGATAGCTAGGTAAATGGGGATATATCTAGAGATACGAAATGTATTATAATAAACACTAGGAGTCGGTAGGGTAAGATAGATTGTAAATTGGGGGGATAATAGAGCTTATGAAATGTATTAGAATAACAATAGGCGTCGGTAGGGGTAAGATAGATATGTAAATGGGGAATAATAGAGATATCGAAATATATAATAAAACAATAGAGTCGGTAGCGTGTTAGGTAGCTGTATAAGATAGTAGTAGATAGATATGAAATGTATTATAATAAACAAAGGGTCGGTAGGTGGTAAGATAGATATGAAAGGGTAATAGGAGATACGGAAATCGTATTATACTAAACAATAGGAGTCGGTAGGGTAAGTAGAAAATATGTAAATGGAGGATAATAGAGATATAAATGTATTATAATAACAATAGGAGTCGGAGGGTGGGGAGCGGGTTAAGATAGTAAGATAGTATGAATTGTATATGAAATTGTATTATAATAAAAATAGGAGGCGGTAGGGTAAGATAGATCTGAAAGGGTTCTGGATAATTAGAGATACGAAATGTAGTATAATAAACAATAGAGTCGGTAGGGGTAAGATAGATATGTAATATGGATAATAGAGATGATGAAATGATATTATAATAAACAATAGGGTAGACGGGTAGGGGTAAGCTAGATATGTAAATGGGAGGGATTACTAGGAGATAGAAATGTTATAATAAACAATAGGAGTCGGTGTAGGGGTAAGGCTCAGATATGTAAATGGGGATATAGAGATATGAAATGTCTTTATAAACAATAGGAGTCGGTTAGGGGTAAGAGAGATATGTAAATGGGGATAATAGAGATATGAAATGTTATTATAATAAACAATAGGAGTCGGTAGGGAGTAAGATAGATATGTAAATGGGGGGATGAGGGATAACAGAGATATGAAAGGTATTATAATAAACAATAGGCGTTGTGATAGGGGTAAGATAGATATGTAAATGGGGATAACAGCGATATGACATGTGTATTATAATAAACAATAGGAGTCGGTAGGGGTAGATAGATCATGTAAAGGGGATAACAGAGATATGAAATGTATTATAATAAACTAATAGGAGTCGGTAGGAGTAAGAGATATGTAAATGGGGCAATAGAGATATGAAAGGTATTATAATAAACAAAGGAGTCGGTAGGGGTAAGGATAGAATGTTACATGGGGATAACAGAGATATGAAAGGTGTATAATAAACAATAGGAGTCGGTAGGGGTAAGATAGGATATGTTAAATGGGGATATCGAGATACGAAATGTTTATAATAAACATATAGGAGACGGTAGGGGGTAAGATAGATATGTAAATGGGGATATAATAGAGATATGAAATGTATTATAATAAACAATAGGAGTCGGTAGGGGTACGATTAGATATGTTAAAGGGGTATAATAGAGTATGAAAGGTATGATAATAAACAAACTAGGAGAGGTAGGGTTAAGATAGATATGTAATGGGGATAACAGAGATATGAAATGTATTATAATAAACAATAGGAGCGGTAGGGGTGAGATAGATATGAGATAGGGGTAAGATAGATATGTAAAGGGGATAACAGAGATTGATGAAATGTATTATAATAAAACAATAGGAGACGGTAGGGGTAAGAGGTAAGATAGATATGGTAAAGGGGATAATAGAGATAGAACTGTATTATAATAAAAATAGGAGTCGGTAGGGGTAAGATAGATATGATCATGGGGATAATAGAGATATGCAATGTATTATAATAAAACAAAGAGTCGTGGGGAGATAGATAGGGTAAGATAGATATTAATGGGGATAATAGAGATATGAAATGTATTATAAAAACACTAGGAGTACGGTAGGGATAAGATAGATATGTAAATGGGGATAACAGAGATATGAAATAGTATTATTAATAAACAATAGGAGTTTTCGGTCGGTAGGGCGTAAGATGATATGTAAATGGGGGTGGGATAACGAGATAGGAAAATGTAATTAATAAAACAATAGGAGTCGGTAGGGAGGGTAAGATAGATATGTAAATGGGGATAACAGAGATATGAATGTTATTTAATAACAATAGGAGTCGGGTAGCGGGTAAGATGAATAGGAAATGTATGATAATAAAAAATAGGAGTCGGTAGGGGTAAGATCGATATGTAAATGGGATAATCGAGATACGAAGGTATGATAATAAACAATAGGAGGTCGGTAGGGGTAAGGATAGAATATGTAAATGGGGATAAGGATATAGAGAAGGAAAGGTTTATAATAAACAATAGAGTCGGTAGCTGGTAAGATAGATATGAATGTAATTATAATAAACAATAGGAGTCGGGTTAGGGGTTAGGGTAAGATAGATATGTAAATGGGAGAATAGAGATACGAAAGTGATAAAAACAATAGGAGTCGGGGGGGTAAGATAGATAGTCAATGGAAGGATAATAGAGATATGAAAGTATATAATAAACAATAGGAGTCGGTTAGTTAGCGGTAAGATGGGTAGCGGTAAGATAGATATGAAATGGCTATTATAATAAACAATAGGAGTCGGTAGGGGTAAGATAGATATGTAAATGGGAGAATAGAGATACGAAAGATTTTCTAAGAAACACTAGGAAGTCGGTCTTTAGGGGTAAGATAGATATGTAAAATATGGATAATAGAGATAGGGAATGTCTTATAATAAACAATACGGGACTGTAGGGGTAGATAGATATGTAAATGGGGGGATAATAGGAGATGAAATGTATTATAATAAACACTAGGAGGTCGGTGGGGTAAGATAGATTGTAAATGTGGAATAGAGAGTATGAACTGATATACTAAACAATAGGAGTCGGTCGGTAGGGGTAAGATAGATATGTAAATGGAGATAACAGCGATATGAATGATTATTAATAAACAATAGGAGTCGGTAGGTGTAAGATAGATATGAATATGGGGGATAACAAGATATGAAATGTATTATAATAAACAATAGGAAGTGGTAGGGGTAGGTAGGGTTAAGAGATAGTAAATGGGGATGATAACAGGAATATGAAATTGTATTATAATAAACAATAGGAGTCGGTAGGGTTAAGATAGATTGTAAATGGGGATAACAGAGATGATGAAATGTATTATAATAAACCATAGGAGGGTAGGGGTTAAGATAGATATGTAAAATGGGGGATAACAGAATATGAATGTATTATATAAACAATAGGAGTAGTTGGTGGGGTAAGATTAGCTAGGTAAATGGGGAGAATAGAGATATGAAATGTATTATAATAAACAATGGAGTCGGTAGGGGTAAGATAGATATGTAAATGGGGGATAATAGAGATTATGAACTGTATTATAAATAAACAATAGGAGACGGTAGGGGTACGTAGGGGTAGGGGTAAGATTAAGTAGATATGTAAATGGGGATATAGAGATAGAAATGTATTCTAATAAACAATATGGGTGACGGTTATGGGGTAAGATAGATAGGTAAAATGGGGATAATAGAGATATGTGAAATTGTATTATAATAAACAATAGGAGTCGCGTAGGGGAAGATAGATAGTAAATGGGGATAACAGAGATATGAAATGTATTATAATAAACAATAGGAGTTGGTAGGGGTAAGATAGATATGTTATAAATGGGGATGATAAAGCTATGAAATGATGATAATAAACAATAGGTCGGTAGAGGTGTAAGATAGATATGTAAAGGGGAGAATAGAGATGAAATGATTATACATAAACACTAGGAGTCGGTAGGGGTATAAGATAGATATGGAAATGGGGATAACAGAGATATGAAATGTATTATAATAAAACAATAGGAGGAGGTAGGAGTAAGAGGATATGTAAATGGGGATAATAGAGATATGAAAATGATTATAATAAACAATAGAGTCGGTAGGGGTAAGATAGCTATGTAAATGGGGGGATAACAGAGATATGAAATGTGTTCTAATAAACAATAGGAGTCGGTAGGGGTAAGCTAGTATGAAATGGGGATAATAGAGATACGAAATGTAGTAAATAAAACAATAGGAGACGGGAGGGGTAAGATAGATATGTAAAATGGGGGATAATAGAGATAGAAATGTATATAATAAAAACAATAGGGTCGGTTGGTAGGGGTAAGATAGATGGTAAATGGGGATAATAGAGATATGAAATGTATGATAATAAACAATAGGAGTCGGTAGGGGTAAGATAGATATGTAAAGGGGATAACAGAGATATGAAATGTATTATAATAAACAATATAGGAGTCGGTAGCGGGTAAGATATGAAGTAAATGGGGATAATAGAGATCTGCACGTATTATAATTAAAAATAGGAGACGGTAGGGGGAAGATAGATATTGTAAAGGGATAATAGAGATAGGAAATGTATTATAATAAACAATCGGAGTCGGTGGTTTAGGGGTAAGATAGATATGTAAATGGGGATAATAGAAGATACGAATGATTATAATAAACATAGAGTCGGTCGGGTGAGATAGATATGTAAATGGGGATAATAGAGATATGAAATGTATTATAATAAACAATAGGAGTCGGTAGGGGAAGATAGATATGTAAATGGGGGGATAATAAAGATATGAAAGGTTATTATAATAAACATAGGAGTCGGTAGGGTAAGATAGATATGTAAATGGGGATAACAGAGATATGAAATGTATTATATGAAAAAATAGGAGTCAGTCGGTTAGGGGTATAAGATAGATATGTAAATGCGGGGAGAACAGAGATATGAAATGTTAATACTTAAACAAACATTAGGAGTCGGTAGGGGTTAAGATAGATATGTAAAGGGGGATAATAGAGAGAGATATGAAAGGTATTATAATAAACAATAGGAGTCGGTAGGGTTAAGATTGATATGTAAATGCGGATAATAGAGATATGAAATGTATTATAATAAACAATAGGAGTCGGATAGGGATGAAGATAGATATTTAAATGGGGATCATAGAGATATGAAATGTATTATAATAAACAATAGAGTCGGTAGGGATGGAGAGCATAGGTCAAATGGGGCATATAGCGATATGGAAATGTATTATAATAAACAATCGGAGCACGGTGTAGGGGTCCAAGATAGCATATGTAAATGGGGGGATCGCAGTCATGCATGTATTATTAAACTCACATAGAGCGGTAGGGGTGAAGTCAGCTAGCATATGTGAAACCCTGGGGCTCCCGCAGATTGAACTGTCTTCATCATCAACATAGGAGTCGGAGTGGGTAAGATAGCATATGCCATGGGTAGAGTAGGATATGAAATGTATTCATCAATACACAACAGAGGCAGTAGTGGTCAGATAGTCAGGGTAAGATAGAGCTTGTACATGGTGTAATAGACGATACGACAAGTGTTTCTCAAACAATATGGGTCGTGTAGGGTAGATAGGTATGTAAATGGGGATGAATACGAGTATGCCAATGTATTTCAATAAACAATATGGAGTCGTAGGGGTAAGATAGATAGTACAGTGGGGATAACGAGATATGCATGTATTATAATAAACCAATAGGTCGGCTAGGGGTACGTAGCAATGTAAATGGGGATACATAGAGTCTGAAGTCTATATAAGTAAACATAGGAGTCTTGGTAGGGGTTAAGTCAAGATTGTAACTGGTGATCTAGGCGATATGAAGTCTTATACACCAGGGTCGGTAGGGGTAAGATAGGTATCGTAAAGGGATAATAGAGATAGGAAATGTATTAAACACACATAGGAGTCGGTAGGGGATAGATAGGGAATGTAAATGGGATAATTTAGAGATATGAAACTTTTATATAAACAAGAGGAGTCGGTAGGGGAAGATAGTATTAAATGGGATTATATCGATACCATCGAATTCCACCCATAACATTGAACTACTGTAACATCAGTTGTGAAGTGGGACCCTTCTTTTCATTGGTTCTGTTTCCAGACCTACGCTACCGAGGTTTCTGCTGGACGGGATTACTTCTGTTGCTGCACGCTTCTCGTACCACACTAACACAAATCGCTTGGCGATACGTTCGCCTTGGTACAGGACCGCGAAACCAAACACTATTCCATTCTGATAGGCATTTCATATTCGTTTATGATGTCATTATTGGGCAATGTATAGAAGAGTTTGGTTAACTTTGTCCGTATATTTCTATAAATCATTGCCAGCTCCTGTAATAGTCCAGTGTGCGTTGTGAACTTACCCCGGAGTATTCTCTTTCACGAAGGGTTATTTGGTTATTCATGTAGCGGGGCTAAATCCAGCATATGAATTAGATGTGACGTAGTAAGGAGCAAGCCTTGTATTGTAAACTGCTATTCATTTTATCATTGTTTGAATTTGCATGTTCTTGTTTTATACGGAACTGTCGCATATATACCAACCATGGCCACGTGTCCTCTTTTTAATCTTAGTCGTTTGTTGCTGAACGCTGTGCAATGGCTACACTTCCATATGGGCAAGTCTCCCTTCGAAGAAGCCCTGAACGGACGACGATGGGATGGATTTCTCTGTGCCTGAAGGTCTCTCGGTGTTCCTCCCTCTGAGAAGGAAATTTCAACAAGGAATGTCGACCAGGTCTCTGTCCCACATGCTGTCTGCCAAGCTGCGGAGGAAAGAAACTTCCCAGAAGGTTAAAGAAAAAAAATCACGTAGTGGAGATACTTGGTCGAAAAAACACGTTTAACTAAGAACTTAAATGAAGATTCGCTCTCAAAGTGAAGCCCGGGGACGTAAGGAGCTATTGCCTTACTCCGTCTTCAATCAAAGATCTCATGAGGCGCAGAGACGATTATCTGGCCAAAACGCTCGTTCGTACACCATTGTGCGCTCGCCGGGTGAGTAACGTTAATTATACACTCGCGCACATCCACCGCTGACAGAGATGAGAATCCTCTGACTGCTTACTGGTTCTAATCACTCAATCCGCCACAATATCGCCGCATGACGCGCTGTAGGGATTAGATTTGGAAGTGGTCGGAAGATTATTTGATCTCCTGCAGCGGTGGAGTGTGAAAGGTTTAATATACTTAACTTAGGTTTGTACACACCCGCAACGCTCAATGCGTTGGTGGATGAGCTTTTTCGGGCGATAATCGCGTGTATGGGCACTTTATCACTTCGGGTCGTTGCCTTGATCGGGCGGATCACAACGATCAGTGTTTTCAGTGATAAAGTGCCCATACAGGGCCCGATTATCATCTGAACGCACATGTGTATGAACTTAGTCCCTGGCTCTTGAGATATTGATTGAAGAACGGGAGTAAGGCAAGCTTCTTAACCCTGGGTTTCAATCAATACATTAAGGATAGTTGCACTTTTTGAGTGAGCGTCCCTTAAATCTAATCTCTCCTCTAGATTGGCTGTAATTAAGATAATTGTGATTCTCTGGCACCCTGGGATTTTCACCAGCCCCCAACAGTGACAGCTTACAGTTTTTATATATGTATATACGCTGGTTCCTTTATAGGCTCTTCTTTCATACCTGACCTAGATACCGGACGTGTTCTGTTCAGTACCCAATACCAGAGAGCAGTTTATTTTCCCGTGTTGTGTAAACGAGCTGCTCTCGACCGAAGCTTTGTTTTCGTCTTTTTCAGAAAGAATCGGAGAAGAGGAACGTGACAATCCAAGCAGACGACCCAATTTCCTTTATGCAGCTGACCGCAAAGCACGAGGATGTCGTCACAAAGCAGATCAGTTCCAGCTCAGTCACTCGCTGCGATGGGAACGACGACAAGGAAGGAGGCGGCTGAACCCACTGCCTTAAATAAACAAAGTAAGCAGCCCTCTAGCTGGGTTCAGTGTGGCGCATGGCGATTTGTTTTCTTACATGTTCAGTTTTTGTATGGGAGAAGTTACACTTTTGCTTTAGTAATAGTCGTTTTTAAATGTCTATTTCTGCTGCTAATGACATGTTGGTATTTAAAGGGCAATGAAGTTAAATAAAGCCTGAACGGAGAATGTTTAAACTTCCTGCCTTCCAGTAGCTTTTAAGTGACATCACCTGACTATCTGGTCCTCCCCTCTCCCTAGACAGAGCTGTCTACCTTAGACATAATGCAGGGAAAGACAGGATGTACCCGCACAGACTTGAAAACAAAAAAAATCAGGGGGGGGGTTATCATTCAGAGATTGGTCACAGACTTCAATTTGGGGGAAAGCAGGTTTCTAAATATTTCAGCAAAACATTTTCCTAGAGATGTGATCCAGGGGTTAAATAAGTACGAAAGGGGCTTTTACTTTAAACTAATCACTGCTGCACTTTAATTCTTAGTTGCAGACAGGGACGGATCCATTCACAAAGAACTTCCCTGGTGGTCCGTAGTGGAAGGTACTGATCGAGTTAGTTTAGTAATGTCACAATGACAGCTTACTATAGTTTATTGTGAATGAATTAAAGTGGTCCATTCACAAATAGAGATTTTTTTCAGTCTTGTTAGTTTAAAGACTTTTGCCCTAGAAGAGCGATTGCAGCTCTGAATAAATCCCTTAAGGATAATTCAATGCATTTTTTGTTGATTGCTTTATAAAGGGTAAAGTATTACAGCCCCCCCATACTTTTTCCCCTGATTTTAAGCCTCCCTCTGCCTCATTGGCTATGTGTAATGATTCTGTCTGCCTCTAACTGTCACTCACAGCTAGAATGCGAGAAAAGAAAAACTCACCCGTCGTGATCAGCTGATTATGTAGGCTGTATCCAAGCATACAGGTTATTTCAAGTTTGTTTGACTGGCAGAGGAGGAGGAGAGAGGTTGGAACAGACATTCCCACCAGCCAATTACAAGTGTTATGTTAACCATGGCCCTGGGCGTAGAGGAGGCGGGCTTTTAGCCACTCAGCGTGCGTGTGTGATATCTAAGGAAGGGCAGCATGGCTGTAAATGTTGAGTAAGGATTTCAGACTGCGGACAGTGTGGGAATGTAATGGGGGGGGTAATGTTATTTTTTTAATATTGTGTTGTCTTAATAGGGTATTGGGCATTAAAAGTTCACCTCTCCCGCAGGGTACTCAGTTGACGGATTTTCAGGACCCCGTTACGCGGAAGCCTACGTCCATGTTATCAGTACGAAGTGTTTGGATGTGTTAGTTGTCAACCAGACCAGTGATACTTTGCAGAACTGCACTTTGGAGCTTGCAACACTAGGTAACGGAATATCTCAGCGGCGCAGTTAGATTGGCTGCAGTTAGATTTAGGGACGTCGCTGCAGTTAGATTTAGGGACGTACTTCTGCCAGTTAGATTTAGGGAGTACGCTTGCAGTTAGATTTAGGGACGTACGCTGCGTAGATTTAGGGACGTCGCTGCGTTAGATTTAGGACGTCGCTGCAGTTAGATTTAGGACGTACTCTGCAGTTAGATTTAGGGATGTACGCTGCAGTTAGATTTAGGACGACGCTGAGTTCGATTAGGGCGTACGCTGCAGTTAGATTTAGGGACGTACGTGCAGATAGATTTATGGGAACGACGCTGCAGTTAGATTTAGGGACGTACTCTGCAGTTAGATTTAGCGGAGGTACTCTGCAGTTAGATTAGGGACGTACGCTTGCAGTAGAATTAGGGACGTACTCTGCAGTTAGATTTAGGGACGTACGCTGCAGTTAGATTTAGGGACGTACGCGGCCAGTTAGATTTAGGGACGTACGCCTGACCCAGTTAGATTTAGGGCGTACCTGACAGTTAGTTAGGGACGTACTGAGTTAGATTAGGTGCCGTACTCTGCAGTTAGATTTAGGGACGTACGCTGCAGTTAGATTTAGGGACGTACGCTGCAGTTAGATTTAGGGACGTACGCTTGAGTTAGATTTAGGGACGTACGCATGGCAGTTAGATTTAGGGACGTACTCTGCAGTTAGATTTAGGGACGTACTCGTGCAGTTAGATTAGGACGTACGCTTGCAGTTAGATTTAGGACGACTCTGCAGTTAGATTTGGGACGTACTCTGCAGTTAGATTTAGGGACGTACTCTGCAGTTAGATTTAGGGAGTGATCTCTGCAGTTAGATTTAGGGACGTACGCTGCAGTTAGATTTAGGGACCGTACTCTTGCAGTTAGATTTGGGACGTACTCTGCAGTTAGATTTAGGGACGTACTCTGCAGTTAGATTTGGGACGTACGTCCCAGACATTTCCTTTTTGGGTTCTTGTTAACCTCGTTAATATTTTTGGTTTCATTATCACAGGTGATCTGAAGCTTGTTGAAAAGCCTTCACCTCTCACCCTCGCCCCCCAGACTTTGCAAATATCAAAGCCAACGTCAAGGTTGCGTTCTACGGAGAACGGGATCATTTTTGGTAACATGGTAAGTTTTCCAAAGTCTGTGGGTGAAGAAGTAGCAGCTTTTACCCACTAGGTGGCTCCATTGGGTTTACATTTCTATATTGAAACGTTCTCTTGGCGCTCAGAGTTAACTTGTTTTTTTTAGCATGATTTAGGCTGAAATGTTCTATTTCTCCTTCCTGTGCAGGTTACGATGTCTCTGGCGCATCGAATGACAGGAACTGTGTAGTCCTGAGCGACATCCACATTGATATCATGGATTATATCCAACCCGCGTCCTGCACCGCACCGACACGAGACTTCAGATCAGATGAGTCGGGACGATGAGTGGTTTGCGGGAGGTTGAGTGGGGAGATAATGAAGGTGAGAGGTGCAGTTTAACCTGCTCTGTACTGGAGCGTTGCTGGAATATTTATGGTTCTCTCTATGTCTGGTTAATTACAGGTAACCGTTAACACAAACCATTGACCTGAACGAATATCTACAGCACATTCTGAACTCTACCAACATGAAATGTCTCACCCCGGAGAAGGTAAAGTCTTTCACTAAACTGTATATGGTCAAAAACACTACCTCATTATGCCCCTCCCCTTTGCATGTTGGGATACGAAGTAGCTGATTGGAGAGCTGCTCAACCTGGATGAGGCCTACTGAGCATGCCCAGACCGCAAAACAGGGAAGGGGGCAGGTTTCAGGGGCTTTGACTACAGGGAAGATTTTTAATGAAGCATTTCTGTAATGAAAGCACTTAATGTGCCAATTCAATCGACAGTTTCTTAGGAGACTGTATTTGAACCTAAAGGTTTGCTTTTAAACACTTCTATATTTCTATTTTAACAATTATTTGCTTTGTGGAGCCCTATGATTTAGACCTGCTCCTTTTACTCTTATTTAATAGGCCGACAATCCTCATTGTTATCCTCTTAATAGGCCAATTATTTAATCAGCTAATGCTTAAGATTCCTGTATCTCATCCTCACTTTCTCTAAACTGAACCAACCAATCAGCTCAGTGTCTTCTCTGTATCTTGTCTGGGTCTGAAAATATTGATTTGTTCTTAATTCTGATTATTCCAGGCACTGTCTGGTTATTGCGGATTATGGCAGCAATCTCTCAACGCTCGCTCCATATTGGTGAAGACGCACTTGCCAACGTTAGCATTGAAAGCCCCTTCACCTGGGACAGAGGCCGCTGTAACCGGACACATAAGAATCCGAGCTAAGAGCCAGGTAAGGCCTTAATTTCCGTCCGTTCAAACAGATTTTATTATAACTGAGCCTACTTGTAAATAATCATAGCAGAGACGGAGATTCTTCACTGGGGTGGGGAAAGGAGGGCGGTCTGTTTGACAGAGGCCATGGATCCAGTTATAACCATATAATACACAAGTGTGATATTTTATAATGGGAGCTGCAGTGATATATATCCTTATAAAAATCACTCAGCTATGTCACTGAGTGACTCATTTCTTATATCCCACTGGTCCGCCCATTCCAGTGTTCATGCCTGGATAATGACTCATCAGATTGTGTGTTTAACTTCGCTAAAGGGACCTGCTGGAGCTGCTTCCTGGTCACTTCATAACCAATGTCTCTTCTCCGCCACAAGGATTTGTGTATCTGGATAGCTCTGGGCTGGGACTGGGATGTTCCTTTCTACTGGGTTAAGTTGGGGGGGTTTTATAAATTAGGTGGGAATAGGGAAAATGGCTGGAATTTTAAATGTAACTAGACATAAGCCTGTTACATTAATGGGTGCTAGACATGCTCCACCTACCCGATGCACCCACTGACATGCAAATATGTCCAGCGCCCACTGACCTGCAAATATGTCCAGCGCCCACTGACCTGTAAATATGTCCAGCGCCCACTGACCTGCAAATATGTCCAGCGCCCACTGACCTGCAAATATGTCCAGCGCCCACTGACCAGCAAATATGTCCAGCGCCCACTGACCTGCAAATCATGTCAGCGCCACTCGACCTTGCAAATTGTCCGCGCCCACTGACTGTCAATATGTCCAGCGACCACGACCTGTAAATATGTCCGGCGCCCTCACTGACCTGCAAATATTGGGCAGCGCCACTGACCTGCAAATATGTCCACGCCCACTGACCTGTAAATAGTCCAGCGCCCACAGACTGCAAATAGTCAGCGCCCACTGACCTGTAAATTGTCGCAGCCCCACTGAATGTAAATAGTCCAGCGCCCACTGACCGTTTTTTAAAATATGGCCAGAGCCCACTCTGCCCTGATAAATATGTCCAGGACACTGACCGCAAATATGTCCAGCGCCCACTGACAGAAATATGTCCAGCGCCCCACTGACCTGTAAATATGCAGCGACCACTGACCTGTAAATATGTGCAGCGCCACTGACTGTAAATCGTCCAGCGCCCACGACCTGCAAATATGTGCTCAGCCGCGCCCACTGACCTGTAAATATGTCAGCGCCCCACTGAACCTGAAAATGTCAGCAGCCTGACCTCAAATAGTCAGCGCCCACTGACATCTGTTACAATAATGTCCAGCGCCCACTGACCTGCAAATATGTCCAGCGCCCACTGACCTGTAAATATGTCCAGCGCCCACTGACCTGTAAATATGTCCAGCGCCCACTGACCTGTAAATATGTCCAGCGCCCACTGACCTGCTAAATATGTCCAGCGCCCACTGACCTGCAAATATGTCCAGCGCCCACTGACCTGTAAATATGTCCAGCGCCCACTGACCTGTAAATATGTCCAGCGCCCACTGACCTGTAAATATGTCCAGCGCCCACGTGCACCTGCCCAAATATGTCCAGGCCCAAGACCTGTAAATATGTTCCCCAGCGCCCACTGACCGTAAAATGTCCAGCACCCACTGACCTGTAATATGTCCAGCGCCCACTGACCTGTAAATATGTCCAGCACACATGACTGTAAATATGTCCAGCGCCCACTGACCTGTAATATTGGCAGCACCCCACTGACAGTAAAGCCATAAAGCCACTTACTGGACATCACTGGATATTCAGGCCAAACAAGCACAAGGGGGAACTCCAGTGAGCACACGTCCCCTCTCTATCTGCTTTTGATGATGAAAATTCCTTGTCATGTAAATGCAATTAGCATGCCACACAACATACAGATGCCTTTTAGAATCAGAACTTCGTGTTGTTCACACACCTGCTGGCGAAAAGCATATATCCAGCAGAGACACAGAACACAGAATCAGGGTTCATATATAGGATATAACTGTAGGGGGCGCATTCCCTTATATTACCAGTCTACCATGTAACTCACTTTACCTATCAGGGCGATTACCAAGATCGCTATCGCTCTGGTGTAAATTCCCGAACGTGATTCAAGGTCTTGTTTGTAACTTGTGGGTAAACCACTAAATTATGTGTACAGGTGCCGTGAGCTGGCGCTAAAATCCAGCGCTAAACGTATCGCAAAACCAATACTCATGTTCTAGCCCTTTAAAGAGTGGCTGTTCACGTGTCCAACTGCTCTTCTCCTTGCTCCCTGGTCTCCCTCTTGACGGGCGGGTTATACCCATGCTAGGGGGTGTGTTTGTGTCTTGGCATGAGTGCTTGACCAGTAGATCACTGAGACCGGTCATTGGATTCCGATGGGCCCTCTGATTGCAAATGGTGGCCATTATTTTCCTTTACAGGATGGCTCGCTGAGTCTTGGTGATAAGATAAACCTGACACGAAGAAATCCGTGTATAAATGAGGCCAGCGTCCAATCAGGAAGCGGATCCAGTCTAATGATAATAAATTCCAAGGTTTGCACACACAGCGCCTCTCACAGCCCTACTTGTCATTGCATTCCAATTTAGTAATTGACATGCTTTATATATATATTTTATTTGTATTCTGTTAATTCCGTCTCTTTGTCCGTACAATAAAATGTTATCTGTGGCGTCACCTATGATAATAAAGGAGTCTATGGAATTACTCTCGGATCTAGTGCAATGTGTAGAATGTCTTTTAAATCATTCTGAAAACGAGTTCAGGTCACGTTACAGGGCAGTGTCACGTCTCTGACCAAATAAACTTAAGTTTACAAAATCACTGACCAAATAAACTATTTAAAGTTAAAAATCACTGACCAAATTACTTTAAATAAGTTTATTTGGTCAGTGATTTGTAAACTTTAAATAAAAAGTGGTTTGGTCAGTGATTTTGTAAACTTTAAATAAAGTTTATTGTCAGTGATTTGTTAACTTGAAATAAAGTTATTTGGTCGTAATTTTGTAAAATTTAAATAAAGTTATTGGTCCGTGATTTGTAAAACTTTATTCAAAGTTTACAAAATCACATTGACCTGTTGGACTTCGTTTTGCCTTATGCAGAGTTTGTGTTCACAGCTTTACATACAAAATCAACAATTTTCCAGGAAGTGTAATAAATGTGCATCATCTGCCACACTTTGCCCTTCTCTGCCCTCATCGTGTTGCCCGTTTTTATATCTCTGTGATAACTATCCCTGGTTCCTGTCTCCCTAATGTTCGATCTCTACGCGGAGCCATCAGACCCTTAGTGACCCTTCCCCAGGCGACCATGATTTAGTGTCTGGCCACTGCTTGCCTTTTCAGCACTTAACGGGTCAATCGGTTGCCCCTTTCTGGCCCATGAGACCCCCGATCTTGTAGGATTCTGTTATTGTATCAAATGAATAAAATGGTGGAATTTCATATTGTTACATAGTCGCAAGGTATTTATTAGATTTATAATAATGAAGAATCGTATGAGCCCTAATCAGGATAGATTGAGATTTAATCACATACAAGTATTTGGACTATGCTTAAGTTAATTAACATCCATTGCTCTACTAACAGGCAGCGTGAGGTCCTGAGTTCGATTCACATGGACACATCGCAAGGTCGGTTGTATGTTCTACCGTGTCTGCCGCTGGGTTTTCCTCCGGGCACTCCGGTTCCCCACAATATAAAGACATACTGATAGGTTGTATGTGTACATAAAGGGATTAGATGTAAGTCTTCGGGGCAGGGCCTGATGTGATGTATCATGGAATTGTAAAGCCGCTACGGAAGATGTTAGCGCTATATAAATCCACAATACAATAATACTAATACACCAAAGGAGCTTGCAGTCTATGAGCTTTTATATCTCAATAGTAGATTAGAAGGAATTTAAATCCAGACCATGAGGGGTCCTTAGAGCGATTTAAGACTCTATGGTTTTCCCCTCAGTCTTAGTAACTAATTCCTCTTACTAATGGGAACATGATTACAATGGACCAGGGGATTGTAATTGATTGTTACAGTGATGTCATGGGTATGATTTAATGATCATTAAACATTTGACTTTATGTAGGCTGGAGGTTAACCCCCTATAAAGAGGGTCTACCGAATTAGTTCACTGGGTTTATAAAACAGAGCATTAGATTGAATTGCTTAGACTGGGGTACACACAGGCCAACTCCATTCTAGTATTGATCGTAATTAAATCATCTCAACATGTCAGATTTTTTTCAGGCATTTTTCTGAAAAGCAGAAAAAACAAAAAAAATATCAGGTTGCAGCCAAATATTCCTGAACTATTTGGTCTGATCGGTAAGAAATCTCACCAAGTGATTGGTCAGATAGATATAAGCCCGGTGTGGCCCATTGTGGAACTTACAACGTAACCGGACAAAGAACAACCAGAGACCCAAGACACGACAAAAACCACATGGTAACAGGGAATGCACCCTCAAAGAAACAACAGACACACACGGATGACAAAAAAAGAGTGATTTTATTAGAGACTTCTAAACACAAAATACATATTGAGTACACATACATATACACAGGGTACATATACAGTACACATGCATACACACGGTACATTTAGAGAACACATACATACCTGGTACATATAGAATACACGTACATACACGGTACATAAAGATTACACATACATACACACAGGGTACATATAATGTACACATACATACACACAGGGTACATGTACAATACATATACATACACATGGTACATATAGAATACACACACTACATATAGAATACACGTACATACACACAGGGTTCATATAGAGTACACATGCATATACACAGGGTATATATACAGTACACATACATAAACAGTACATATAGAGTACACATACATATGGTACATAGAATATACGTGTATACACATGGTACATATATAATACACATACACACGGTACATAAAGAGTACACATACATACACACAGGGTACATATAATGTACACATACATACACACAGGGTACATGTACAATACATATACATACACATGGTACATATAGAATACACACACGGTACATATAGAATACACGTACATACACAGGGTACATATAGAGTACACATGCATATACACAGGGTATATATACAATACACATACATAAACACAGTACATATAGAATACATGTACATACACATGGTACATATATAATACACATACACACGGTACATAAAGAGTACACATACATAAACACGGTACACATACATAAACACGGTACACATAGAGTACACATACATACACACGGTACATATAGAATACACGTACATACACATGGGACATATAGAAAACACATACACAAGGTACATAAAGCTACACATACATACACACAGGGTACATATAGATACACATACATACACACGGTACATATAAAGTAATTTAATGAACTTGGGCCCTCAGGGGTTAAATCACCAATTCTGCCCCATCCCCTTTCCCAGTTCCTCTGTGACTTACTGGAACCTTCGGATGTTCTGTTCAGTATCAGGGGCCCACACTGGGTTCACGTACAGTCGTGGAATGAATGTGACAAATTCAAACTATTTGATGGAGGTTTGATTAACCCTGTGGTTTACAGGTGAATGTGGGTAATAGTGTAATTATGCACTTTATAATTATCATTATTAAGTATTCTATCTATCACTAGTAGGGATCACTTTATATATGTGCACCCGTGATTTCCAGTAGTTCGAACCCGTCCCCCGTGGGATTTTATAGTGGGGCCTTTCCACGTTCATTCAATAAATACAAACTCACCCAAAGTACAGAGAGTGCAGCGAGGCCTTATACATTAATGTAGATGTTATATTAGAATGTTCAGAGCTGGTAAATTCTAAACGGAAGGTTGGGGATCTGCTGAATCACAGGCTGGGTACATGGTAATGACTTGCGGTAAAAATGTTTGGTTGATATGTTGAGCGTACTAACCAAAATAGGTTGAACTATCATCGTCCGTACCCAGCCTAAAGTGCCCATACATTAGAAATTTCCCGACCGATCCCGCGACATCCAATCAATTCTTCAGAATCCGCCTTTTGGTCCCTTTTCTTGTCCGATATTAAAATCTCCAGGTCCTGGAGGATTCACTTTGTGATCGAACGTCAGTTTTGAAAAAAGAAGACTAGACTGAATGTCACAGGATGGGATTGCTTAGGGAAGCAGCATGGTATCTCCCACTTATACCTCTATTTAGAATGTTCTGTCCCATTCTATTACATTCTATATTTACTGTTCCCTTTCACACACGCGGGGGGATGATTTATGTTCCACAGAGACACAGAATAGATGATCTGACTGCCAATCAGGGGTGTTCATAGGGTTTTGACACCTGAAACAACTAAAAATGCCGCTATTGGCAGGCGAGTGGCGGCATGATAAGGGGTGTGGCGTCATCAGGGAAAATAGTGGAGGTGGGCTGACTAACACTGATGGTGGAGTGGAGGGCTGACTTAGCCCTGATTTGGTGGACTGGTGCTGAAATGCAGTATTTTTGCAGTCTTTTACGTGTTCTACAGGGGCGCGCCCTGAGCAAATGTTTCAGTTTGCTTCATGGTAGGGGCACCCCTGCTGCCAATGTCTGAACAGCAAAGATCAATTGGACCGCAGAGAAGAACAAGATTTTTTGGTTTGATGTTGTTGACCAATCAAATATTTTCTAATTGCAGTAACCCAGCCTAAAGGTAAAAGAGCACAGGCAGAATGTTACATCAGCCCCTTTTAACACGTCATTGATGAAAATCTACACATCCCCTTTCTGTTCTCCAAAGTAACAATTGGATTAGAGGAACACGGTGTAACAAAAACATCCCTGCCACCAGCCAAAAGACACTTCCCATTGTAATAACTCTGTTACTATCTGTCAATTCCTTATTTTCAAGGTAAACAGTAGTTATACTAGACTAGTATTGCGGTATCTAATGGAATATGGCCGGCTATCTAATGAATATGGCCGGCATCTATGTAATATGGCCGGCTATCAATGTAATATGGCCGGCAATCTAAGTAAATATGGCCGGCAATCTAATGTAATATGGCCGGCAATCTAATGTAATATCATCGGCTATCTAATGTAATATGGCGGCTATCTAATGTAATATGGCCGGCTATCTAATGTATATGGCCGGACATCTAATTGTAATAGGCCGGCAATCTAATGTAATATGGCCGGCTATCTAATGTAATATGGCCGGCTATCTAATGTAATATCATCGTAATATGGCCGGCTATCTAATGTAATATGGCCGGCTATCTAATGTAATATGGCCGGCTATCTAATGTAATATGGCGGGCTATCTAATGTAATATGGCGGGCTATCTAATGTAATATGGCCGGCAATCTAATGTAATATGGCCGGCTATCTAATGTAATATCATCGTAATATGGCCGGCTTATCCTAATGGTGTAATATGGGCCGGCATCTAATGTAATATCATCGGGCATCTAAGTAATATGGCCGGCTATACTAATGTAATAGCGGCCGCCAATCTAATGTAATATGGCCGGCTATTACTGTAATATGGCCGGCATACATGTAATATGGCGGTCATCTGAATGAATATGGCCGGCTATCTAATTATATATCGTAATATGGCCGGCTATCAATGTAATATGGCGGCATCAGTAAATCTGGATATCAGTAATATGGCCGGCTATCTAATGTAATATGGCCGGCTATATATGTAATATGGCCGGCATCTAATGTATATGGCGGTGTAGCCAATTAATGTAATATGGCCGGCAATCTAATGTAATATGGCCGGCAATCTATCATGTAATATGGCGGCTATCTAATGTAATATCATCGAATATGGCGGCTATCTAAGTAATATGGCCGGCATCTAATGTAATATGGCGGCAATCTATGTATATGGCCGGCAATTAATGTAATATGGCCGGCTATCTAAGTATTTCATCGTAATATGCGGCTATCAATGTAATATGGCCGGCAATCTAAGTAATATGGCCGGCAATCTAATTTTTTACTAATGTAATGGCCGGCTATCTAAGTAATATGGCCGGATCTAATGTATCATGGCCTAATCTAATGTAATATTGCGGCAATCTAATTTAAAATTGCCGGTACTAATGTTATATTTCGGCTATCTAATATAACAATTGAATGAGGTGTGAACATTACACCCACATGGGCTAGGAAGAACTGAGGTGCTGTACTGTGTATTAAACCCAGTCAACACAATACCACAACACTATTAACGTGTACATAAGTAAAAACATATGGGTAAGGTAAGAGCTGCCATATTGTTTCCCTTAGACAGTACAGTATGAGGGTATAGCTATGTAGTACAGACATTCCTTCTCTGATATTTATATTTATACATATGGGTGGGAGCTGCCATATGTTCCCTAGACAGTACAGTATGAGGGTATAGCTATTGTAGTACAGAACATTCCTTCTTGTAATTTATTTATACATATGGGTGGGAGCTGCCATATTGTTTCCCTTAGACAGTACAGTATGAGGGTATAACTTATTGTATGTACAGAACATTCCTTCTCTGTATATTTATTTTTACATATGGGTGGGAGCTGCCATATTGTTTCCTTAGACAGTACAGTATGAGGGTATAGCTTATTGTATGTACAGACATTCCTTCTCTGTATATTTATACATATGGGTGGGAGAGGCCATATTGTTTACCTTAGATAGTACAGTATGAGGGTATAGCTTATTGTATGTACAGAAATTCCTTCTCTGTATATTATACATATGGGTGGGAGCTGCCATAGTGTTTCCTTAGACAGTATACAGTATGAGGGTATAGTTATCTTATTGGATGTACGAACATTCCTTCTCTGTATATTTATATTAAATATGGTGGGAGCTGCCAATTTTTCCCTAGACGTACAGTTATGAGGGTATAGCTTATGTATGTACAGAACATTCCTTCCTGTAATATTATACATATGGGTGGGAGCTGCCATATTTTTTAACCTTAGATAGTACAGTATGAGGGTATTATAGCTTATGTATGTAAAGAACAATCCTTCTCTGTATATTTATATTTATACATATGGGTGGGAGCTGCCATATTTTTCCCTTAGACATACAGTATGAGGGTATAGCTTTTATGTGTGTACAGAACATTCCTTCTCTGTATATTTTAATACATATGGGGTAGAGCTGCCATGTGTTCCCTTAGACAGTACAGTTGAGGGTATAGCTTATTGTGTGTACAGAACATTCCTCTCGTATATTTATACATATGGGTGGGAGCTGCCATATTGTTTCCCTTAGACAGTTACAGTATGAGGGTATAGCTCTTGTATTGTACAGACATTCCTTCTCTGTATATTTAACATATGGGTGGGAGCTGCCATATTGTCCCTTAGACAGTACAGTATGAGAGGGTATAGCTTATGTGTACAGAACATTCCTTCTTGTATATTTATATTATAAAATATGGTTGGGAGCTGCCATATGTTTCCCTTAGACAGTACAGTATGAGGGTATAGTTATTGTATGTACAGAACATTCCTTCTCTGTATATTTATATATATATGGGTGGGAGCTGCCATATTGTTTCAACTAGACAGCTACAGTATGAGGGTATAGCTTATTGTATGTACAGAACATTCCTTCTTGATATTTATATTAACATATGGGTGGGAGCTGCCATATTGTTCCCTTAGCGAGTATGAGGGTATAGCTATGTATTACAGAACATTCCTTCTCTGTATATTTATACATATGGGTGGGAGCTGCAAATTGTTTCCTTAGACATACAGTATGAGGGTATAAGCTTATTGTATGTACAAACATTCCTTCTCTGTATATTTTAATTTAACTATGGGTGGGAGCTGCATATTGTTTCCCTATGACAGTACAGTATGAGGGTATAGCTTATTGAGTACAGAACATTCCTTCTCTGTATATTTATACATATGGGTGGGAGCTGCCATATTGTTTCCCTTAGACAGTACAGTATGAGGTATAGTTATTGTATGTACAGAACAATTCCTTCTCTGTATATTTATACATATGGGTGGGAGCTGCCATATTGTTCCCTTGACAGTACAGTATGAGGGATAGCTTATTTTATGTACAGAACATTCCTTCTCTGTATATTTATACATATGGGTGGGGAGCTGCCATAGTTGTTCCTTAGACAGTACAGTAAGAGGGTATAGCTTATTGTGTGTACAGAACATTCCTTCTTGTATAGTTTTACTATTGGGTGGGAGCTGCCATATGTTTCCTTAGACAGTACAGTATGAAGGTATAGCTTATTGTGTGTACAGAACATTCCTTCTCTGTATATTTTATTATACATAGGGTGGGGAGATGCCAATTGTTCTAGACAGTACAGTATGAGGGTTAAGCTTATTGTTGTACAGAACATTCCTTCTCTGTATATTATATATATGGGTGGGAGCTGCATATGTTTCCCTAGACAGTACAGTATGAGGGTATAGCTATTGTATGTACAGAAACATTCCTTCTCTGTATATTTATACATATGGGTGGGAGCTGCCATATTGTTTCCTTAGACAGTACAGTATGAGGGTTATAGCTTATGTTGTACAGAACATTCCTTCTCTGATTATTTAACATATGGGTGGGAGTGCCATATTGTTTCCCTTAGACAGACAGTATGAGGGTATAGCTTATTGTGTGTACAGAACATTCCTCTCGTATATTTATACATATGGGTGGGAGCTGCATATGTTTCCTAGACAGTACAGTATGAGGGTATAGCTATTGTATGTACAGAACATTCCTTCTCTGTATATTTATACATAGGGTGGGGGAGCTGCCATATGTTCCCTTAGACAGTACAGTAGAGGGTATATAGCTTATGTGTGTACAGAACATTCCTTCTCTGTATATTTATTACATATGGGTGGGATCTGCATAGTGTTTCCTTAGACAGTACAGTATGAGGGTAGAGCTTATGTGTGTACAGAAAATTCCTTATCTGTATATTTATATATATGGGTGGAGCTGCCATATTGTTTCCCTTAGACAGTAAGTATGAGGGTAATTGCTTATTGTGTGTACAGAACATTTCCTCTCTGTATATTTATACATATGGGTGGGAGCTGCCATATTGTTTCCCTTAGACAGTACAATATGAGGGGATAGCTTATGTAGTGTACAGAACATTCCGTCTCTGTATTATTTATACATATGGGTGGGAGTGCCATATTGTTTCCCTTAGAGAGTACAGTATGAGGGTATGATTATGTGTGTACAGACCATCCTTCTCTGATCTGTATACATATGGGTGGGAGCTGCCATATTGTTTCCCTTAGACAGTACAGTATGAGGGTATAGCTTATTGTGTGCACAGAACAAAAATCCCACAAACACAAGACCAAAATAGTTATAAAGCTGGAAGCTGTAGAACTAACTTGCAGGGAAATGTTCTTCTCCCCTATTCCCCTGCCTCTCAAAAGGCTTTCTGACTCCTCTCCAAGCTCATTTACAAGCTTGCACATGTGCAGAGGAGACAGGTAGGAGAATATAATTCAGTCACTGGCTGTGATGTCAACTGTTACACCCATGACACCAAACTGCTAAATGGAAGAACCAGGAAGCGTAAAAGAACATTTTTAGGTTAGACTTACATCTCTCCGACTATTGCAGTTTAGTAGTTTGTTGGGTGATTGACTAGTGGAAACGCAATAACAGACAGAAAGTGGTAGTGTGAACTAGCGTGAGAGACACTGGGAACTGGGCGTGTATTCGTTTTACTACAAAGTCACTTAACAAACACGTGTGACACTGAGATTGAAAGTTTCACCCCTGCAGGGACAGTAAAACATTCCACCACATCTGGAGCGCAGATGGAACGTGATTCAATTCCAAGATCCCAATCTGGCGTTCAGGGTGGGGGATTAAAGGGAACATCACCAACTGAAAATGGATTCTGTCACTCACACAATCATTTTTGTTTCCACAAAATGACTCATAGAATAACTTAACGGTGCAGTCATAGGACAGGCATGAGGTTAAAGGGCAAGTGTAACTAAATCTATGAACAAATCCGCAGGGAATCCCTCCCAATACATAATCCCGAGGAAGATATCACTGTCATTCTGTATTAACAGTAAATTGTGTACAGGTCCTGTACTCCATAGACCAGCAGATTAAAATAGGGAGATTTTTCTATTAATTAACATATTTTCAGTTTCTGAACAAGTTGCCTTTGATAATATCTTCGGACATTCAGATGCTTGAGAACTACAACTCCCAGCATTCCCCTTTAAGCACTCTACAGCCATAGAAGGCAGAATTTTAGGCTGTACAATGACCGTTTGGCTCAATAAAACATTTTCCTTGTGTCGTTGATGTTTTTTCCTTTCCCAACACAAAGCATTTACCATGCAGACGCGTGCCCCGAATTATAGTTAAAATTTTCTCCATTACCCAGGTCTCGGATTTCTGTGCATTATAAATAACCCTGTCTCTTTAACAGTCTTGGCTGTTTCTCTTCCCAACTCATTGCCAAGAGCCGCTCGTGCCAAGACCTAATCCGTATGCCTCAGATTTTCCACAGATGTGGGATTGAATCAACTCAGTAGACAGGAAGGATATAAATCACCTGTCCTGCTTGTACAATAGACCTAAACAACGCCCTACCTGAGGATGTTAATATATATGTGGGGCTGCGTCAACCGATGTAACAAGGGTTAATGTGGCGTTAAGACACAAATAATGGCGGTTACAGCGGTACGGAAAACCAGGGTCAAGCAACTGCCGCAACCAGGACAGAATCTTAAACGCCGGCCAATAGCTGGTGTTAAAGATTCAGAATACATTTGTGATGTATAGAGATTCGCTATAGGCTCAGTGCATTGCCTTAAGGGGGCAAAAAAAGTGGCACCCCCAATATATACATCGCCCCAATATATTATAAGAATGTAATATATAAACCTGTGTGGCTAAATTTAGAGGTTAGAAGGGAAACTGAAAGAAATTTGCAATTTGAAAGTTAAAGGCCAGAGAAGATTAGAAATGATAAAGACTGAGTCAATGTTACCAATCAACTCAGCTAAAATAACCTTTTACCGTTACCCATGATCCTCTGCCGCAAAAGCTCCAAGGGCTAGGCCTTTTGTTACCCATAATCCCCTAGGAAACGCAGGTAAAATCGGATACAAGCGGATGGCGAAAGCACACAAACGCAAAGTGTTTTTACATGCGCAATCTTGTAGACACACATCGGAAAAGACCGTGGATGAAAAATATAAGTGTGATATTTATTGTGACAAAGGGCCCTATTTATAAAAGATCGGTATCGTTATCGTAAAATACTGGTCGTTATCGGTAAATACCGGTCGTTATTTACCGATATCGTTAAATACCGGTCGTTATCGGTAAATAACGGTCGTTATTGGTAAATAACGGTCGTTATCGGTAAAAACTCGGTCGTTATTTTACGATAACGATCGGTATTTTACGATAACGATACCGATCTTTTATAAATAGGGCCCGAAGTAACTCAAAATATTTCAGGTTCTCCCTGCACCAAGGACCCCCTAGGTTAGTAGGTTATATGGAGGTCAGGGATGCCAAGTAAAGAGCCATAATGCCCAGTGCCAGTATGTAGCATCCTTCATACATAGCATGGCACAGGCTGGCACGAACAATCCACACCCCTGAGCTGCATTCATTTGAATTTTACAACAAAATTCATGACAACATTTTATGACAAATAAATAAAGTTAAAAATAACAATTATTTAAAATAATGAAGTTTAGGCTTGCGGTTTCTTTATTATGTTCCCAATAAACACAGAAACTACCCAGAGATGTTGGTGATAAGGTTAGAGAATGTACCAGCTCCACCAGAGGTAAGTGAATTAGGGGAAGGTGCCAGAGGAAATGAATTAAGATTCTAATTACGCAGCTGCCTGGTAAATGTAGAAATATCCGTCGCATCAGGCAAGACACTGGGAAATTCATTTCCTTCCCTCGTAGCATTGGAAGGAGTAATGGATGTGATCAGATTGGAAGAGAGACTGTAAAATGAATCCATGAGTTACTGTCCTATTAGTGATGGCAGTGATGACATCATTTACATTGCAAGTGATACCAGGCAACAAGACAAGTGACATCATCATTAGTCAGAATAGTAATAACAGCAGGACCAGTAGGTTTTCTTTGATTGGTGAAATACCTAATTATGATAATGAAATATATTACGCTAATGGTGAATGGAAACACCAGTTAGTGAATTGAATATCAGAGACAATAGAGATAATAACAATAGTAATTATAATAGCAGGGTGGGCACCATAATCACCAGGTAAGTCCCTAGTCCATGCCAGTCTATGTTTTTTCCATTCCTGTTGGTAGTCATTGGTCATTGGTATCACTGGTACAGGGGAGAGAGTTATTGTCATGTCCCTGGCACAGAGAGAACACAACATGACATGTATCTAACAGGGGCACAACAACCTGGTATTTATCTAATTGGCAAAGGAAGGAGTGCTTCAACCTGGCACTTATTCCACTGGCAAAATATGGCTCCTGCCTGGCATTGACTTGACTGGAAAAGTGAGAGACTCACGTACCTGGTATTGACCTGACTGGCACAGGGAGAGACTTACCTACTTGGGATTGACCTGACTGGCACTGTGAGAGATTCACCAACCTGGCATTGACCTGAATGGCATAGTGAGAGACTCACCTACCTGGCATTGACTTGACTGGAAAAGTGAGAGGCTCACCTACCTGGCATTGACCTGACTAGCATAGTGAGAGACTCACCTACCTGGCACTGACCCGACTGGCACAGTGAGAGATGAGGAAAATGGTGATCGCAAGCGCACAAAGTGAGGAAAATGGTGATCGCAAGCGCACAAAGTGAGGAAAATGGTGATGGCAAGCGCACACAGTGAGGAAAATGGTGATGGCAAGCGCACACAGTGAGGCTTAGTTCACAATTCAAATTATAAATTTTTTTTTGAAAAACCCAAGTTTCTTTCTAGACCCTTAACATTTGGAATTTCTGGGCCCTTGGTTTTGAATGCCACCTGGGGCCCCACCTAGGGTTACATTTAACCCTTTCCTGCTCGGATGCATAACTGTGTGTTGATCATATAGGGACAGACAATGTCTCAGGTTAGCAGGCTGGATATTCCTGTCTGGCTCTAAATATCCCCACAGCTGCCGAGTGCTTCCAGCTGACAGTTGTTGACCAGTTACAGAATAACACGTGTTCTGCGCTTTAGGCGTCTATGTATATATTATTTATACACATCACCGTACGCGCAGACCCCGGATTAAAGGAGGGGCCCACTCTAAAACACATTTTCCCAGGTCCGAATAGCATACGGTATATAAATGTCTATTGTCTAAATGTATATTCCCGAATTCAATATAATCAATCTTACCAGTTTATTACATGTATTTGTAACCAGATATTTTATGATACGTTCTATTTCTTTTTAGAAAAATGATCTGCCGTCTCCCTCTGCTCAGTGAGCTTTTTATGAGCTTGAGCATGTGCAGTGGAGACAGCAGTCAGTTATTGGTTGTGTCAGCAGTCACTTGATTGACAGCTTACTCTGCCAGAACAGGGACAATAATTATCTTTAAATATCTGGTTAGTAATGTAGGTAATAGTATAATATAAAATCTGTTGGGGTTTATAATCTATCTGAGAGAACAGTGATTGGGTGCTAGGCCACACTAACGCGTTTTTTTTTGCGTGCTTGCGCACGCATTCTGCGCATGCGATTTTGGTTAAAACGGAAGTCGGCGGAATGCAAAAATACGTTGGCGTTTTGCGTGCACTATTTTTTTTCTGTGTCTCTAGAATGTTAAATTACAAAAACGGCGCAAACGCGGAACAACGCACCGAAATAGCGCTCGCAATCGATAACGCTCGCCATTCTGTGCGCGATTTGGTGCGTTGTAGTGGGTCCTCAGCCTAAAGTAGTTGTATTAGTGGCCATAAAGTTTATTTTCTCTGCCCCATTCATTTAACCAGTAAAGCTGTGATATTCCACCACATGTTTGGAAACTACAACTCCCAGCATCCCCTGCAGTGCAGAGCTCATTCCTGTTACAGCAGGGCTGTCCAGACTGTGGGGCGCAGGTATCATTTAATCTCCATTTCTGTTTTAAAACACAATGTAAGGGAAAGTGCCCCCAATGCACAGCCTGTTTCTTTAATAAACTGCTGAGGGATTCCTATTGGAAGGCTATTTTAAACCACCAGGAACTAATATGCTGGGAATGTTCAGGGGTCAGATCTTCTAGTTTTGCAGTTGCTACAAAGAGAAGTGATTGACATTTCCTAAAACTTCATTTCCTATGAATGTTCTGCAGCAGGTGAGGTCCAATAGTGCATCGTCTGTGTGTGTCGATTGGAGGATTCAGTCCAATCGCTGGACCCTGTTATCATTAACATGCGAGTGCGGTCTGTATCATTTGGCAGAGGTACAGCCAGGAGCAATGGTCCCTCCAATTGGAAATTGTATGTGTGCGCAGAATTCTCGGTGCGCGTACAAAATGAAATTGTGTGCGCTACATACCGCAGCACTTATTTTCCAGCACGCGAGCGCCCACCTTAGAGGGAACAGTGCCAGGGGGTAGTTTAAAGCTGGTACGTTTATTTGGAACGTTCAGGATTGAGACGGTAAATAGTCTGACTGACCCCCGTTCCATCATTTAATAAACGTGGTGGTAGTTTCGCTTGGTGGGATCTAGTAAACTCCGGTATTTATTATGTTTAGGGCTGGCGAGATCTCGTGAATGATTTTTTTTTATAAAGCCCTTTGGATGTGACCAGGCGACACGCGGAATATTCCTGGCACAGTTAGTAAAAAACCAAGAATTGGACCCGCGGGGCGAAGTTCAACGTTCGTTGTTTTTATCCAAGGACTCCGGCCAATCAGAATGCGATGTGATCTCTGGCGATAGGTGATTGGACCCGCTGATCTTCTTCTGTTTTCAAGGCAAAAGAGTTTAGATTTCTAAAGCCTGGTGGGGAAATTTACAGGCACAGCCTTGGGTAACAACCAATCAGAAATTAGGATGTAGCAGTCTGGTGCATTCATGCATCTGATTGGATGGCGATAATCCACTATAAATTTGTGGCCACTTAAGGGGACACTAAAGTGAATATTCCCAATAGCTGTCAGATGGGCCTGTAATTCAAAGGGAGGTCACTGACTTCATCTCAGACACACAGCGTATCAGTGCGACTTTATTATTGGGGGGGAGTGCATATACATACGTGTGTGTGTTTATTTTCTATCCTATGGTCCATGCAGTTGTCCGATTGATGGGCTGTTGCGAGATGCACGACTGTAGTACGATCGTCCGTTTTGGACGATTATCGGATTGTCGTTGGACGTTCATAAGGCTCCATACATACGTCTGACGCGATATACACACAATGAACAGCCATTATGGCCGATAGTCGATCATGTGTATGCGTATGTCTGGGGTTGTTCGTTAATTCGCCACGGCGGATTGTGGCGCGATGCCCGGCACTCATACGATTCCGTTCGAGCATTTGGGTATCATGCCTCTTGTGAGGCTTACAGTAAATATGTCGATGACCCCCGATTGAATGGCGAAACATTATAAATCGTCTCCCATTGTGTCTGCCTGGTTCCTAATGAAATAAAATCACTTTCAGCTAATTACAATTTATATGTTCTAGAAATATGTAAAACCGACCCTGTGAAAACATCCGCCAAGGACGCTCCGTGATTCTTTCCCCCACGGCGAGCGGTGTAAATACCGACACAGGGTTTAACCGGCTGAATCTGTTTCTCCGTCTTCTCCAAGGAATCATTAACCAAGGTCACAGGACACGTTATTACAATTACCGTCTGAAACAGGATTAGAAACCGCGCTGGACGCAGTTCATGCCCCTCCCCCAAAAGAAAATGGGGTAAAAGGAACATTGAAATAAAAGATTTTTTGTCATTGATTGAAAATTCGTTAAGTAAGATTAATTATTAGTGGGGTTGTGGGTAATTTGGAGCGTAGTTGCCCTTTATATTTAACCCTTCATTTTGGTAAAGGGCAGTGTGTTGTAGAATTGCCTATAAAATTTTGTTGACCTTTAAGTGACTTAAAGGGTAAGTTAACCTAAAAATTAGATCAATTGAAAGCAATATACTTCCGGATAAAAGGGCACGTTCACCCTTAAAAGAAAAAAAAAACCTGCCCCCAACCCCAACTGATATATTCAGCACCAACACCAATTTTTAGTTTTAAGGGTGGACTTGCCCTTTAAATAAAGGGCCCAAGTTGAGAAGGTAGGATATTTGCATTTAGCCCCTAGTTACTTGCAACAGTAATTGCTGATTAAGGATGGGAGCTGCCATGCAGCATTAATTAAAATACACTGAGTCAACACCTTATTGGCTAAACTCTGTTTTATATATAATGGGGTCATACATTGCAAGCTGGTACCCAGGCATCTTGACCTTTTATTTTCACTTGTATAATTCTGTTTCCTCTGTTTGAGCTGTGACATACTCTCTGGGTGGGAGCGACCTTACAGGTTGTTTTTCCCTCTTTGAATTTTTTTGTGGTTGGTGGCACTCCTTTACCCTCCCCCCCCCCCCTTTTTTAATCAATGTGGTTAACATAGGAAGTGCAGCATGGCAGCCCACTAGATGTGTACTAAACATAACCCTGTACATGATCTTCCACAATGACGTCCGTTTACTGTACATCCCAACCAGTGGGTGGTAACAGGAGAAAATTAAAGGGGAACATTTAATTAGGGTAAGATGATTCCTCATGTAATCAGGCCCTAAATATATTGTTACCTACAATGCTCAATGTTTTTTAACTCCTCCCCCCGTTTTGCGATCCTCAATGACACATTTTTAATGGGAACCATGAGATTCGTTTCCCACTTTGTGCGTTGCGTTACGATCCTACGAGAACTGTTTAATAATGGCATGCCTGCACAACTTGTGGTCCGTATGTGTGTGCGGGTCGCAGTGTAATACAATTCAGCGGGAACGCAAAAAAAGCGGTACATTTTTAGTGTGTTTTTAGCAGAAAAACGCAGGGCGATGCACCGAGCACCGCTATCGGAAACCCGGTGCAAATAGCTCGGCGATGTTATATGCCGATAGCAGCGCTTGGAACATCGCTACCTGTCGCTTTTCTATTCCGACACTTCTTAATGTCGCAATAAAACGCAGATTTCAGCATATAACACCGCTTGCAGCGACTGTAAGGTTAAACTTTCGCGTTAGCCACGCAGCTGCTGCAAGGCAGGAGTTTAAGTCACGCTAACCGATATAACATGCGCCCTTGGTGCATCGCCCCGACAGTGTTTCCTGTGATGTGACTTCCTTTTCCTTTGCGGTAATCTGTCTCAAAATGTGATTTCAAATGAAATTGCATGCGCGCGAAAACGCAAGGCGATCGCTTTAAAAATCGGATTTTATAAAAACGCAAATGGGTCTCCGTGCCGACAAACGCAATGTCCGCTATAGAAAAATCGTTGTGCTTTTCAATGCAGGGCAGTGGGACCTAGCCCTTAATGGGTAATTCAAACTGAGCATGTCTGAGACCACTGGGCTAAGGAAAGGGACAGTAACTTCAGTGATTTCTGAAAGATTTTACTGTGTGTCTCAATATATTTTTAATATCTACCCAAGGGAAGAATTTCCTTTATATTTCTACGAGAAATGAGATTTTTACGTTCCCCACTCCGGCTTGTTTTAACCTGTCGGCACGTTTAGCTTTTATATCCCATCCGTGGACTCCCAGGGCTCGAAGGCTGCGTCTCTCTAAACCAATTACCGAGAGAGAGAACATCCCATCGATAGTCTCTCCCTAATCATTCAGATGGAAAGTGTCTAATCCTGCTGGGATGAGGTCATTATGATGGTCACTCTCTATGGAAATGGAATCAAAAGGGAAAGTTATTTATTTATTTTCATTAGTGGAAGCGTGAGTCACCCGACACAGATTTTGCCCGCGGTTCAGGCGGTGACGGTTACAGGCGGTGAAGTCATTCTGTGTAGTATCTTGGACCAGATTGGAATTCCAGTCCTGGAAAAAAAAAAAAAGCTACAACTACATTCCCTGCCTGCTGGGTAGAGTTAGGGAATTAGCAAAATAGAACGACTCCAATGCTGAGAGTTGTAGTTCGCTTTTTTTTTTTAAAGGGCAAGAAATATTATTGTCTTTATAGTCTCCGTTTGTTGTTTCTGGATAGATTTGGTTTGTAAGTTAAAAGGTAAGTTCTCCAGCGAGAGAGCGAGAGAGAGAGAGAGAGGGAGATAGAGAGAGAGAGAGAGCGAGAGACTGCTTTTGGCTCTTCAAATGAGCGTCCGTTTTGCCCGATAAAGTGGCCATACACGGCACGATTATCTGCCGATACGGCCTTACGTACACATTGTGCATCGCACGTGTGTACAAACCTTTAGGAAAGAGATCCCTAACCCAAAGAGCTTACAATCTAAGTGGTAGGGACAACATACAGATACAAGTGGGAGAAGGGATACAAAGTGCTTAGTGGCTGCTGATCTGCTTGTGTGTAGGCCTTACACTTGGTTTGTAGGGTAAAGACATATGGCCGCTCCCCCCTACCCAAAAGGCTTGCTGACTAGTGCGACTGCTAATTTCGCTCTCCCAGGCGGCTAATATTAGAGACGGATAATAACAGTTTGTGTTAAGTATTTGGGGATCTCGGTGCAGACGCAGCTGTCCCTTTAGCAAAGCCCCTTACAGCCAAATCCCCCAACAAAATGTAAGAAACGACTTTAATTTTCCCTTTGCTGTTTTCAGATATGGCTTGAGGGGTCTCTGGGTGTCCTTCCCACTAAACTACATTTCCGTGCCGTCTGTTCCAGTAACATTTTACTGTAAATAGATTTACAATTTCTGCAGATACATCAGTATGGCAACTCCCCCATAAAGGGTCAATGTCATGTGCCTGATCGTTGGTAAAAAGTAGAAATAATTGATCAGTGCCAGTTACGGTAACAAACTTTCCCCTGCTTCATGTGACAGGTGTTTTTATTCTAAACTTTTCTAAGAAAATACAGTGAATTTAAGTTAGTATATACTTCCCCTTTAATCAGTTCCCCCATGTTTTTCCCTCTTAAAGCCATTCATTCCCCCCCCCCGCTGTCTGTCCCATAGGGATCTATAGCGTCTCATTATATGTTCAATATTAACTCTGATTGGTTAATTGAGAGGGTAAATCACTGGGGAATGGATGTTGTTTAAACGTGAGGCTCATAGTCTGAAGTTAACTGCAAATCCCTCCCACTTTATCCACCAGCTGAGGATTCTGGGAGTTGTAGTAGATATTTAAAAAGAAATAAACATTTTGTCACAGCCTAAAAAAGTGGTGGAAGAACAATATGGTAAATTATATTATTAAACTATATATCAAAACATAGCTTGGGATTCTATTACTGACCGTACGGCATTTAATTAACCTTATACATGCCACAATATGAATTTGGAATATTTATGATCTCATCCCTGATAATGATATAATGGGGGCACCCTGGGGGTCTTTGGATTATTGTTAATGTCGGACAGCTTAAGTTCTATTTGGTGTAGAAATTGTTCTTGGTCTTTAACAGAATAATCTTATTGTGCCCTTTGTCTGTTGAACTGGGAACATGAATGGATCATTGAGTCGCCTCCCCCTAGAACAGAACCCACAATAACCGTCTGTGTATTGATTACACATCTGGAACTTACCCTTTATTCAGTAATAAAAAATGTATACACTGTAACCATGTAGTGACATCACTGACGCATTATGCACTGTAACCATGTAGTGACATCACTGACGGATTATACACTGTAACCATGTAGTGACATCACTGACGGATTATACACTGTAACCATGTAGTGACATCACTGACGGATTATACACTGTAACCATGTAGTGACATCACTGACGGATTATATACTGTAACCATGTAGTGACATCACTGACGCATTATGCACTGTAACCATGTAGTGACATCACTGACGCATTATGCACTGTAACCATGTAGTGACATCACTGACGCATTATACACTGTAACCATGTAGTGACATCACTGACGGATTATACACTGTAACCATGTAGTGACATCACTGACGGATTATACACTGTAACCATGTAGTGACATCACTGATGGATTATACAATGTAACCATGTAGTGACATCACTGATGGATTATACAATGTAACCATGTAGTGACATCACTGATGGATTATACAATGTAACCATGTACAGTGACATCACTGAAGGATTATACAATGTAACCATGTAGTGACATCACTGACGGATTATACACTGTAACCATGTAGTGACATCACTGACGGATTATACAATGTAACCATGTAGTGACATCACTGACAGATTATACAATGTAACCATGTAGTGACATCACTGAAGGATTATACACTGTAACCATGTAGTGACATCACTGACGGATTATACACTGTAACCATGTAGTGACATCACTGAAGGATTATACACTGTAACCATGTATTGACATCACTGACGGATTATACAATGTAAACATGTAGTGACATCACTGACGGATTATACAATGTAACCATGTAGTGACATGACTGACGGATTATACACTGTAACCATGTAGTGACATCACTGACGATTTCGACACTGTAACCATGTAGTGACATCACTGACGGATTATACAATGTAACCATGTAGTGACATCACTGACGGATTATACAATGTAACCATGTAGTGACATCACTGACGGATTATACAATGTAACCATGTAGTGACATCACTGATGGATTATACAATGTAACCATGTCATGTTTTTCCCAGTTAGTTATAGCTGTGAATTAGAAGTCTATGATGAGTTTATTATATCATTTACAGTAATTAAAAGTTGGGTGGACATTTAAAGTGTATGTATACTGAAAAAAAATGACTTTGCATTATCTTAATCTATAAATAAATACATGTAAGTAGCACTTACTCTGAGGTGTATGTGTTGCTGCATGCTTCAATACAGTACTTGTTTTGCTCAGGCTCTGACCACTCACCTGACTATTTTCCCTCATACCAACTGTCAATACTGCATACAGTGTACCGCACACCAACTGTCAAACCATTCCAGCTACAGCAAAACTGCCTACAAATGCTGAAATGTAAGATGTTTCAGATTGGATATCTATCAACAAAATGATACAGTAATAGTGGGGATGGATTATAGTTTCCACTAATGGGCAATTTAAAAAAATAAATTTGCCAGTGTACATACCCTGGTAACGGAGACTTATTTTTGTTGTGATTTTAATGGAGTCAGCGCCCCCTTGTGGTTTCTTTTACAGCTTACAACATTTACATTTTTATTCGAGTGGGAATGTTTTGTAAATGATTTGTTTTGCAGTAACACAAACACATAGAGATTGAGATCTCGATCGAAAATGTTGACACAATGTCGCCAGTTAAATTGTGGCCAATTAATTTAACCGGTTGGTAGCAGAGGGCGTGTCTAGTGGGGGTTTTGAAGGGGGAGGGTAATTTGAATGCTTTGATTGACAGTATTTATAAACAGATTACTTATTTCCATTTTATTAATGAATGGGGAAACTCACTACGAATAACAGTTTATATGGGAAAAGATACAATTTAATCTTCTCCGAACTTAAAGCGGTTTGGGAAAATTGAAATTAAAGGGCATGTTTACAACTTAAGGGAGAGATTATATAAAGGAAAACCCCCCAGCTGACAGACATAGAGCTTTAAATCAGTTTTGAGGTTTGGGGTGTGATATACGATATACAATTTTTTATTTGACTTTTATTTAACTTGCCCTTTAAAATTATATATTGTATTGTATAACCTATTTTCTAATTAAATGAGAATAAGGATCGCATTGTTCCCTTTAAGGTACTGTGCTATTGGTTGTGACATCATTGGTAATTGTGTTATTTAGCCTTTAATCTTTGTATTTACACCAAGTTTAATTTTTCCCTTTTCTTTAATCCTTAGTCTTATTTCGTTACCGATTACGATCCGACTATCGAGGATTCCTACACCAAACAGTGCGTCATCGATGACCAAGCAGCGCGGTTGGACAGTAAGTACAGTGATGTACAAATCGGTATTTAGTTAACTGCTTGGCCTTTCTATGTTGTGTAGATTCCTAACGAGGGTCCAATATTCCATTCTGCTTCATTCACACTAGGCGCATTTTAACGCGTTTGTAGTAACGTTGGAATAAATAGCGAGTTCACATGACTAGGTTTTTACGTGTTGCATTTTTTAACGCACTGCTTGCTGCAGTTTATTGCGATAATGCCCTCAATAAAACGCATAAAAACGTACAACCAAACGCAGACGCATAAAATACATTGCGAAAACGCTATAAATCTTAATGCAAATCATGAAGTTTTTTACGTGCGTTTTGTGTTGTGTAGTGTGAACGTTAAATATTAATAAGGCCTTATAGCTGTTTAATTAAGGGGATATAGCACCGATCCCAATCGGGTTATAACGACCCCCTGTAATAAAAAGTGCCTGATAAATTGACCAAAATTGACCAAACTAGTTTGGGTTCATACTAGCTTGGTTTTCCAAACTCGCGGCTGTATTTTCGATGGTTAACAAAAGTATTGTTCGGTTTCAGTAACCCTTGAATATATAGTTCTATTTACGGTAACCACCAAATGTATAGTTCTATTTACGGTAACCACCGAATGTATAGTTCTATTTACGGTAACCACCGAATGTATAGTTCTATTTTGGGTAACCACTGCATGTATAGTTCTATTTTGGGTAACCACCGAATGTATAGTTCTATTTTCGGTAACCACCTAATATATAGTTCTATTTTCGGTAACCACCGAATGTATAGTTCTATTTTGGGTAACCACCGAATGTATAGTCCTATTTTCGGTAACCACCGAATGTATAGTTCTATTTTCGGTAACCACCGAATGTATAGTCCTATTTTCAGTAACCACCGAATGTATAGTTCTATTTTGGGTAACCACCGAATGTATAGTCTTATTTTCGGTAACCACTGCATGTATAGTTCTATTTTGGGTAACCACCGAATGTATAGTCCTATTTTCGGTAACCACGGAATGTATAGTCCAATTTTCGGTAACCCTTGAATTAATCCTAACCCTTCGAATGAAGCTTGCGCAAACCTGACAATTGCCCGATCATGAACTAAGCACAAATGGATCAGATTTGAAAGTTGAGGGTAATTAGTTTTAATGTTTCTCATAATCCTATATAATGTTCATTCAACGTGTGAGGACCTTATAGACACGTATCAAAGACAGACTGACTATCTGGTTTTCTAGAATCTGTAAGGGCTGGGCCACACTGCTGCGGTTTTTCTGCGTTTGCGCTTGCGTTTTTTTCAAATCATTGAAAACACGGCAACGCTTTGCGATTTTCATTCCGCATTTTTAACCGCAATGCGTTTTCCTATACCTAATGAAGAAAACGCATGCACAAACGCAACGAAATCGCACATGAAATTGCATGCAATTCCGATTGCGTTTGCGCTGCGGTGTGGCTGTGCCCTCAATAATGATATTACAGTGTATTTTGTGTGGCTGTATAATCGTGCTGTGCGCCAAGTGGCGAATTGTGAAGTGGCGAATTTGTTTTCTCCCAGTTCTCGACACTGCGGGGCAGGAAGAGTTTGGGGCGATGCGGGAGCAGTACATGCGAACGGGGGAGGGATTCCTGCTGGTTTTCGCAGTCACAGACAGAGGGAGGTAAGTCCAGTTCATGGCAGTTCGCTAAAGGGGGACTATTCTGCCCAATCGGAGGCCGGTTCTGCTCTTAATGTGCGTTTATTTTGTAACGTTTTTTCGTTGGCAGTTTTGAAGAAATCTACAAATTCCAACGACAGATCCTGAGGGTGAAGGATCGGGACGAATTCCCAATGGTTTTAGTCGGCAATAAAGCGGATTTAGAGCATCAGAGACAGGTAATGTATGTGTGGCCCCTAATGGCTGCAATCACAGGGGCCCAAAGTGGCAGGAGGAATGGTTTATACATTTATAGAAATGAACGTTTCTACAAATCTGTCCAACGCTTTTCCAGGTGACGCAGGAGGAGGGGCTCCAGTTGGCGCGGCAGCTTAAAGTCACCTACCTGGAAGCCTCCGCGAAAATCAGAATGAATGTAGACCAGGCCTTCCATGAACTCGTTAGAGTCGTACGGTAAGTGTCCGCGCCACCTGACTGCTAGTTCGTTTGCATCAATTTACATTAATTAGTGTATGTATAATTAATTAATAATTGTATATACAGAACATTCCTTCTCTGTATATTTATATTTATACATATGGGTGGGAGCTGCCATATTCTTTCCCTTAGACAGTACAGTATGAGGGTATAGCTTATTGTGTGTACAGAACATTCCTTACATATGGGTGGGAGCTGCCTTATTGTTTCCCTCAGACAGACAGTATGAGGGTATAGCTTATTGTGTGTACAGAACATTCCTTCTCTGTATATTTATACATATGGGTGGGAGCTGCCATATTGTTTCCCTTAGACAGTACAGTATGAGGGTATAGCTTATTGTGTGTACAGAACATTCCTTCTCTGTATATTTATATTTATACATATGAGTGGGAGCTGCCATATTGTTTCCCTTAGACAGTACAGTATGAGGGTATAGCTTATTGTGTGTACAGAACATTCCTTCTCTGTATATTTATATTTATACATATGGGTGGGAGCTGCCATATTGTTTCCCTTAGACAGTACAGTATGAGTATAGCTTATTGTTGTACAGAACATTCCTTCTCTGTATATTTATACATATGGGGGAGCTGCCATATTGTTTCCCTTACAGTACGTATGAGGGTATAGCTTATTGTTGTACAGAACATTCCTTCTCTGTATATTTAATTTATACATATGGGTGAGCTGCCATATGTTTCCCTTAGACAGTACAGTATGAGGGTATAGCTTATTGTATGTACAGACATTCCTTCTCTGTATTTATATTATACATATGGGGGGGAGCTGCCATATTGTTTCCCTTAGACAGTACAGTATGAGGGTATAGCTTATTGTGTGTACAGAACATTCCTTCTCTGTATATTTATATTTATACATAGGGTGGGAGCTGCCATATTGTTTCCCTTAGACAGTACAGTATGAGGTTAGCTTATTGTGTGTACAGAACATTCCTTCTCTGTATATTTTATACATATGGGGGAGCTGCCATATGTTTCCCTTAGACAGTACAGTATGAGGTATAGCTTATTGTGTGTACAAACATTCCTTCTCTGTATATTTATACATATGGGTGGGAGCTGCCATATTGTTTCCCTTAGACAGTACAGTATGGGTATAGCTTATTGTTGTACAGAACATTCCTTCTCTGTATATTTATATTTATACATTGGGTGGGAGCTGCCATATTGTTTCCCTTAGACAGTACAGAATGAGGGTATAGCTTATTGTGTGTACAGAACATTCCTTTCTGTATTTATATACATATGGGGTGGAGCTGCCATATTGTTTCCCTTAGACAGTACAGTATGAGGGTATAGCTTATTGTGTGTACAGAACATTCCTTTTCTGTATATTTATACATATGGGTGGGAGCTGCCATATTGTTTCCCTTAGACAGTACAGTATGAGGGTATAGCTTATGTGTACAGAACATTCCTTCTCTGTATATTTATATTTTACATATGGGTGGGAGCTGCCATATTGTTTTCCCTTAGAGCAGTACAGTATGAGGTAAGCTTATTGTGTACAAACATTCCTTCTCTTATATTTATTTATACATATGGTGGGAGCTGCCATATTGTTTCCCTTAGACAGTACATATGAGGGTATAGCTTATTGTGTGTACAGAACATTCCTTCTCTGTATATTTATACATATGGGTGGGAGCTGCCATAGTGTTTCCCTTAGACAGTACAGTATGGGTATACTTATTGTGTACAGAACATTCCTTCTCTGTATATTTATACATTGGGTGGGAGTTGCCATATTTTTCCCTTAGACAGTACAGTATGAGTGATAGCTTATTGTATGTACAGAACATTCCTTCTCTGTATATTTATATTATACATATGGGTGGAGCTGCCAATGTTTCCCTTAGGCAGTACAGTATGAGGGTATAGCTTATTGTTGTACAGAACATTCCTTCTCTGTATATTTAATTTATACATATGGGTGGGAGCTGCCATATTGTTTCCCTTAGACAGTATAGTATGAGGGTATAGCTTATTGTGTGTACAGAACATTCCTTCTCTGTATATTATACATAGGGGTGGGAGCTGCCTTATTGTTTCCCTAGACAGTACAGTATGAGGGTAGCTTATTGTATGTACAGAACATTCCTTCTCTGTATTATTTATTTATACATATGGGTGGAGCTGCCATATGTTTCCCTTAGACAGACAGTATGAGGGTATAGCTTATTGTATGTACAGAACATTCCTTCTCTGTATATTTATATTATACTATGGGGTGGGAGCTGCCATATTGTTTCCCTTAGACATTACAGTATGAGGGTATAGCTTATTGTATGTACAGACATTCCTTCTCTGTATATTTATACATATGGGTGGGAGCTGCCATATTGTTTCCTTAGACAGTCAAGTGAGGGTATAGCTTATTGTAGTACGAACATTCCTTCTATGTATATTTTATACATATGGGTGGAGCTGCCATATTGTTTCCTTAGACAGTACAGTATGAGGGTATGCTTTTGTATGTACAGAACATTCCTTCTCTGTATATTTATTTATTATTTATACATATGGGTGGGAGCTGCCATATTGTTTCCCTTAGACAGTACAGTATGAGGGTATAGCTTATTGTGTGTACAGAACATTCCTTCTCTGTATATTTATACATATGGGTGGGAGCTGCCATAGTGTTTCCCTTAGACAGTTACAGTATGAGGGTATAGCTTATTGTATGTACAGAACATTCCTTCTTGATATTATATTTATACATAGGGTGGGAGCTTCAATTGTTTCCCTTAGACAGTACGTATGAGGGTAAGCTTATTGGGTACAGAAATTCCTTCTCTGTATATTTATATTTATAACATATGGGTGGGAGCTGCCATATTGTTTCCCTTAGACAGTACAGTATGATGGGTATAGCTTATTGTGTGTACAGAACATTCCTTCTTGTAATTTATACATATGGGTGGGAGCTGCCATAGTTTCCCTTAGACAGTACGATAAGGGTATAGCTTATGTGTGTACAGAACATTCCTTTCTGTATATTTATTTACATATGGGGGAGGGAGCTGCCATATTGTTTCCCTTAGACAGTACAGTATTAGGGTATAGCTTATTGTGTGTACAGAACATTCCTTCTCTGTATATTTATATTTATACTATGGGTGGGAGCTGCCATATTGTTTCCCTTAGACAGTACAGAATGAGGGTATAGCTTATTGTGTGTACAGAACATTCCTTCTCTGTATATATACATATGGGTGGGAGCTGCCATATTGTTTCCCTTAGACAGTACAGTATGAGGGTATAGCTTATTGTGTGTACAGAACATTCTTCTCTGTATATTATACATATGGGTGGGAGCTGCCATATGTTTCCCTTAGACAGTACAGTATGAGGGTATAGCTTATTGTATGTACAGAACATTCTTTCTGTATATTATATTTATACATATGGGTGGGAGCTGCCATATGTTTCCTTAGCAGTACAGTATGAGGGTAAGCTTATGTGTGTACAGAACATTCCTTCTCTTATATTTATATTTAACATATGGTGGGAGCTGCCATATTGTTTCCCTTAGACAGTACAATATGAGGGTATAGCTTATTGTGTGTACAGAACATTCCTTCTCTGTAATTTATACATATGGGTGGGAGCTGCCATATGTTTCCCTTAGACAGTACAGTATGAGGGTATAGCTATTTGTGTGTACAGAACATTCCTTCTCTGTATATTTATACATTGGGTGGGAGCTGCCATATTTTTCCCTTAGACAGTACAGTATGAGGGTATAGCTTATGTAGTGTACAGAACATTCCTTCTCTGTATATTTAATTATACATTGGGTGGGAGCTGCCAATTATTTCCCTTAGGCAGTACAGTATGAGGGTATAGCTTATGTGTGTACAGAACATTCTTCTCTGTTATTATATTATACATATGGGTGGGAGCTGCCATATTGTTTCCCTAGAAGTAAGTATGAGGGTATAGCTTATTGTGTGTACAGAAACTTCCTTCTCTGATATTTATAACATATGGGTGGGAGCTGCATATTGTTTCCCTAGACAGTACAGTATGAGGGTATAGCTTATTGTATGTACAGAACATTCCTTCTCGTATTTATATTTATACATATGGGTGGGAGCTGCCATATGTTTCCCTTAGACAGTACAGTATGAGGGTATAGCTTATTGGATGTACAGAACATTCTTCTCTGTATATTTATTTATACATATGGGTGGGAGCTGCCATATTGTTTCCCTTAGAGTGTACAGTATGAGGGTATAGCTTATTGTATGTACAGAACATTTTTCTCTGTATATTTATACATATGGGTGGGAGCTGCCATATTGTTTCCTTAGAAGTCAGTATGGGGTATAGCTTATTGTATGTACAGAACATTCCTTCTTGTATATTTATAACATATGGTGGAGCTGCATATTGTTTTCCTTAGACAGTACAGTATGAGGGTTATAGCTTATTGTTGTACAGAACATTCCTTCTCTGTATATTTATATTTATAATATGGGTGGAGCTGCCATATTGTTTCCCTTAGACAGTACAGTATGAGGGTATAGCTTATTGTATGTACAGAACATTCCTTCTCTGTATATTTATATTTAACATATGGGTGGGGAGCTGCCATGTTTCCCTTAGACAGTACAGTATGAGGGTAGCTATTGTTGTACAGAACATTCCTTCTCTGTATATTATATTTATACATAGGGTGGGAGCTGCCATATTGTTTCCTTAGACAGTACAGTATAGGGTATAGCTTATTGTATGTACAGAACATTCCTTCTCTGTATATTTATACATATGGGCGGGAGCTGCCATATTGTTTCCCTTAGACAGTACAGTATGAGGGTATAGCTTATTGTGGTGTAAACATTCCTTCTCGGATATTAACATATGGGTGGGAGCTGCATATTGTTTCCCTTAGACTTACAGTATGAGGGTAGCTTATTGTGTGTACAGAACATTCCTTCTCTGTATATTTATTACATATGGGTGGGAGCTGCCATATGTTTCCCTTAGACAGTACAATTGAGGGTATAGCTTATTGTGTGTACAGAACATTCCTTTCTGTATATTATACATATGGGTGGAGCTGCCATATGTTTCCCTTAGACAGTACAGTATGAGGGTATAGCTTATTGTGTGTACGAACATTCCTTTCTCTGTATATTTATACATAGGGTGGGAGCTGCCATATTGTTTCCCTTAGACAGTACAGTATGAGGGTATACTTATTGTTGTACAGAACATTCCTTCTCTGTATATTTATATTTATACATATGGGTGGGAGCTGCCAATTGTTTCCCTTAGCAGTACATATGAGGGTATAGCTTATTGTGTGTACAGAACTTCCTTCTCTTATATTTATTTTAACATATGGTGGGAGCTGCCATATTGTTCCTTAGACGTACAGTATGAGGGTAATGCTTATTGTGTGTACAGAACATTCCTTCTCTGTATATTTATACATATGGGTGGGAGCGCCATATGTTTCCCTTAGACGTACAGTATGAGGGTAAGCTTATTTTGTTACAGAACATTCCTTTCTGTATATTTTACATTGGGTGGGAGTTGCCATATTTGTCCCTTAACAGTACAGTATGAGGGTTAGCTTATTGTATGTACAAACATTCCTTCTCTGTATATTTATTTATACATATGGGTGGAGCTGCCTATTTTTCCCTTAGCAGTACAGTATGAGGGTATAGCTTATTGTGTGTACAGACACTTCCTTCTCTGTATTTATATTTATACATATGGGTGGGAGCTGCCATATTGTTTCCCTTAGACAGTAAGTATGAGGGTATAGCTTATTGTGTGTACAGAACATTCCTTCCTGTATATTTATACTATGGGTGGGAGCTGCCTATAGTTTCCCTAGACAGTACAGTATGAGGTATAGCTATTGTGTACAGAACATTCCTTCTCTGTATATTTATATTTATACATATGGTGGGAGCTGCCATAGTGTTCCCTTAGACAGTACAGTATGAGGGTATAGCTTATTGTATGTACAGAACATTCCTTCTCTGTATATTTATTTTATACATATGGGTGGAGCTGCCATATTGTTTCCCTTAGACAGTACAGTAGGAGGGTATAGCTTATTGTTGTACAGAACATTCCTTCTCTGTATATTTTACATATGGGTGGGACTGCCATATTGTTTCCCTTAGACATGCAGTATGAGGGTATAGCTTATTGTATGTACAGAACATTCCTTCTTGTATATTTATACATATGGGTGGAGCTGCCATATTGTTTCCTTAGACGTACATTATGAGGTATAGCTATTGTATGTACAGAACATTCCTTCTCTGTATATTTATATTTTAACATATGGGTGGAGCTGCCATATTGTTTCCCTTAGACAGTACAGTATGAGGGTATAGCTTATTGTTGTCAAACATTCCTTCTTATATTTATATTTATACATATGGGGAGCTGCCATATTGTTTCCCTTAGACAGTACAGTATGAGGGTATAGCTTATTGTGTGTACAGAACTTCCTTCTCTGTATATTTATATTATACATATGGTGGAGCTGCCATATGTTTCCTTAGACAGTACAGTTGAGGGTATAGCTTATTGTATGTACAGAACATTCCTTCTCTGTATATTTATATTTTACATATGGGTGGGAGCTGCCATATTGTTTCCCTTAGACAGTACAGTATGAGGGTATAGCTTTGTATGTACAAACATTCCTTCTCTGTATATTTTATTTATACATATGGGTGGAGCTGCCTATCGTGTTTCCCTTAGACAGTACAGTATGAGGGTATAGCTTATTGTATGTACAGAACATTCCTTCTCTGTATATTTATATTTATACATATGGGTGGGAGCTGCCATATTGTTTCCCTTAGACAGTACAGTATGAGGGTATAGCTTATTGTATGTATAGAACATTCCTTCTCTGTATATTTATATTTATACATATGAGTGGGAGCTGCCATATTGTTTCCCTTAGACAGTACAGTATGATGGTATAGCTTATTGTGTGTACAGAACATTCCTTCTCTGTACATATGGGTGGGAGCTGCCATAGTGTTTCCCTTAGACAGTACAGTATGAGGGTAGAGCTTATTGTATGTAAAGAAAAGAGAAGCGAACAGGTAAAGGTAGGAGAAGAGAAGCGAGACGGTGGACCGGAGCCAAGGGGGCCCCATCTTCCTATTTTTCCTATGACAGATATACCTCCTCAGAAATCCCCTGTGGATGAAGCACGGATAGGGGCCCCATCATAGTTTTGCTGGGGGGCCCAGTGATTCCAAGTTACGCCACTGCCTGTGTGTGGTACTGGAGTGTGTGTGTGTGGCCCCTGTTGTGTTAGTGAGGGTGCTGTTGTGTGTGATGGGGACCCTTAGAATTTGGGTGTTGATTGTTGTTAACCAGTTGTGATTGGGTGGAGGGTATCATGTGACTTCCAGTGGCCCCATCCTATAGAATAATGACAGATGTGGGCCACAGATAAGTGTTGCCCTGGTGTTTCTTGCACAGATCTGTACTGGGACAATCACTGTCCTGTCACTGTGCTCAGTATACTCCTATACCAGTTATTGTTTATTTATAAAACACCAAGTTTTGTCCTGATAAAGGGAGTGTAAGAGTTAATAGATTCTATTAAAGGGACAAAGGTGAATTCTGTGGGATCCTACATGGTCACATCTCTAGCACACATAGAATGGATTATCTGTTGTATTCAGTTAGATGAACTGGACTTAAAGTTTAGTTCCCAGTACCCTGGAAAGTCCCGATTAGCATACAACAGCCAGGTGTTGGTACCTTCTGAATACAATAAGAGGCTAAACCTTGCATCAGAAGGTCCCTAACACTGGCTTGTCATGGGACTTTCCAGGGTACATAATTGCCCAGATTCTTGTACAGTCATTCTGAATTGGAAAGCCAGTCGGATGACTAGCGAAACGTCTTCAAGAACTAAACTCAAGTCGGTTGATCTAATTGAATAACAGAATACCAACCTGGATGATGATATTACAGATATACATGACCGGTATGAATGAATATTACAGATATACCGTGACCTGGATGGATGAATATTACAGATATACCGTGACCTGGATGGATGAATATACAGATATACCATGACTGGAGTGAATGAATATTACAGATATACCATGACCTGGAGATTAATATTACAGATATCCTGACTGGATGGATGATATTACAGATATACCCATGACCTGGATGGATGATATTACAGATATACGGACCTGGATGGATGAATATTACAGATATACTGACCTGGATGATGAATAGTACAGATATACCGTGACCTGGATGGATGAATATTACAGATATACCGTGACCGGATGGATGATATTACAGATATAGACCTGAGGGTGAAGATTACAGATATACCTGTTTGACCTGGACTTGGGATGAATATACAGATATCCTGACTGGATGGATGAATATTACAGATATACCGTGACCTGATGAATGAATATACAGATATACCGGGACCTGGATGATGAATAGTACACGATATACCGTGACCTGGATGGATGAATTTACAGATTTATACCGTGACCTGGATGAATGAATATTCAGATATACAGTGACTGGGAGGAATGAATATACAGATATCCGTGACCTGGATGATGAATATTACAGTATACCGTGACCTGGATGATGAATATTACAGATATACCATGACCTGGATAGAAATTCGATATATTACCGATAATATACAGATATATCAGTGACCTGGATGAATGAAATTACAGATATACAGTGACCTGGATGGTGTATAGATGAATATTACAGATATCCAGTGACCTGGATGGATGAATATTACAGATATACCATGACCTGGATGAATGAATATTACAGATTACCGTTGACTGGGATGGATGAATATACAGATATCCTGACCTGATGATGAAATTACAGAAACCGTGACCTGGATGGATGAATATTACAGATATAACCCGTGACCGGGATTGTATGAATATTACAGATATACCGATGACCTGGATGGATGATAATATTACAGATATACCATGAGCTGGATGATGAATATTACAGATAACCGTGACCTGGATGGATGAATATTACGATATACCGTGCCTGGATGGATGAATATTTTACAGATATACCGTACCTGGATGAGAATATACAGATATACCGACCTGGATGGATGAATATTACAGATATACCATGACTGGATGGATGAATATACAGATATACCTGACCTGGATGGATGAATAGTACGATGTTACCGTGACCTGGATGGATGATATTACAGATAGAATGACCTGGATGAATGAATATTACAGATATACCTTGACCGATCAGAATATTAAGATTACCTGACCTGGATGAATGAATATTTACAGATTACCGTGACCTGGATGGATGAATATTACAGTATACCGTGACCTGGATGGATGAATATTAACAGATATACCATGACTGGATGAATGAATATTACAATATACCGTGACCTGGATGAATGAATATTACAGATATACACCTGGATGTGAATATAACAGAGATACCGGACCTGGATGGATGAATATTACAGATATACCGTGAACTGGATGAATAATATTACAGATATACCGGACCTGGATGAATGATTTACAGATATCCGTGACCTGGATGGATGAATATTACAGATATACCGTGACCTGGATGGATGAATATTACAGATATACCGTGACCTGGTATGGATGAATATTACAGATTATACCGTGACCTGGATGAATGATATTACAGATATACCAGTGACCTGGATGGATGAATATTACAGATATACCGTGACCTGGTGATGATATTTACAGATAATACGTGACTGGATGAAGAATATTAAGATACGGACCTGGATGAATGAATATACAGATATACCGTGACCTGGATGAATGAACTGTACAAAGATATATACCGTGACCTGATGCCATGATATACAGATATCCGTGACCTGGATGATGATATTACAGATATACTGTGCCTGGATGAATGACTATTAAGATATACCGTGACCTGGATGATGGACATCATTAAGAGAGATGGGTGTGATCAAATGCCTAAAGGTTTATTCGTGCCATTGTTTGAAATTTGTATTGGGCTGATAAACTGAAGGCTGTGTTCACTGGTGTTCGTAGGTGTATGATGATCCTGCCTGGACATCAATGGGCAGGATCCCCTATTGGTTCATATGAGTATTTGGTCCTATTTAAACTGCTTGTATAAAGGGTTTAATAATGGCTCCAGTTACAGGAAATGAATTTTTTCTATATATATTAATAAAGCAACATTGAAATTTCTCATGCAAAACCCAAGGTTTGCACATGCCCAGTCAATTCAAAGTTGCTATAGGTGGTACCTGTTATCCCTGATACTAGCTGTTACCCCATAAAGGTCCATCTTGGATTAAAAGAAAGAAAAAGTAAGATGGCGGACATTCTGTGTACTTTCAGAGGGACTGGTTATTAAATTATTTGTGACCTATTGTTTGTCAGGTTGAAGTTGCCCTTAAACGGTTAATTTCTAGAGGATGAAAAATTCCTGTAATTAACTTAATTTAAAAGAACAACCAAGGTCAAATCCCCCAACGGAAGATATTGAACCGGTTCATGGAGTTCAATTATAAATTACAAACTTGCAGTATTTACATGTGAGAATTCGCGGGGCTGCACCTGGATTGGTATCCTCTGCTTTGACTAACACTTCCCTTGGGAGGGTGACTAGAATCTACAGGATGTATCTGATGACAGATTATGAACAATGATTTAGGTTTTATTCTTTCCACTGGTTATTCAACACTGAACATTCATCTAATTAGCAGAACTGGAATTATTCTTGTTAAAATGATTACCCCCCCCACCGAGCCCCCCCCCCCCCCCTCTATTATATAAAACCTTCTACAAATCATTCAGACACTTTCATTGTGAAGGGGATTATTCCTAGGCACGTTCACGCTACGTCCGGCTAACAGGGAGACAGTCCTATGGGGAAAATTATAGTGTGAACGCTCGCTCTTTATTTAGCTGAGACCCCGTTACGGTATATAAAGCAGTGCGGCTGTGGACTTGATTGCTGGTAGGATGAGGCCGCTTCTCAGCGTCCGCATCGTAATGCCGGTTTGTGCGCAATCTGATATGGTCTTTTATCAGGAGCGCGTGCAAAGAATGGGTGAGCCCGTGCACTCTGAAAACCGTGTGGCCAGACCAATTGGCTAACACTTGAGTGCACTTTGTTATTAACCCGCGATCAGAACGCACGTTAAAACATGGTAGTGTGGCCTAACTCTTACATGGATCTTATTTGTGTTTCTTAATGGATTGTGTGTAAATATGTACCAAAAAAAAAAAAGTGATCGCAAGCGCACAAAGTGAAGAAAATGGTGATCGCAAGCGCACAAAAGTAGGAAAAATGGTGATCGCAAGCAGCAACAGGAGGAAAATGGTGATCGAAGCGCCACAAAGTGAGAAAAATGGTGATCGCAAGCCCACAAATTGAGGAAAATGGTGATCACCAGCGCACAAAGTAGGAAAAATGGTGATCGCCAGCGCACAAAGTGAAGAAAATGGTGATCGCAAGCGCACACAGTGAGGAAAATGGTGATCGCAAGCGCACAAAGTGAGGAAAATGGTGATCGCCAGCGCAAAAAGTGAAGAAAATGGTGATCGCCAGCGCACACCATGAGGAAAATGGTGATCGCACGCGCACAGTGAAGAGAAAATGGTGTCGCACAGCGCACAAAGTGAGGAAAATGGTTGATCGCAGCGCACAAAGTGAGGAAAATGGTGATCGCAAGCGACACAAAGTGAAGAAATGGTGATCGCAAGCGCAACAAGTGAGGAAAATGGTGATCGCAAGCGCACAAAGTGAGGAAAATGGTGATCGCAAGCGCACAAAGTGAGGAAAATGGTGATCGCAAGCGCACACGCGAGGAAAATGGTGATCGCAGCGCAAAAGTGAGGAAAATGGTGAATCGACAAGCACAGTGAGAAAATGGTGGATCGCAAGAGACAAGTGAGGAAAATGGTGATCGCAAGCGCACAAAGTAGAGGAAAATGGTGATCGCAGCGCCAAGTGGACAATGGTGATCGCAGCCCACACAAAGTAGAGGAAAATGGTGATCGCCAGCGCACAAAGTGAAGAAAATGGTGGACGCCAGCGCACAAAGTGAAGAAAATGGTGATCGCAAGCGCACACAGTGAGGAAATGGTGATGCAAGCGCACAACAAGTGAGGAAATGGTGATCGCAGCGACAAAAGTGAGGAAAATGTGATCGCAAGGCACAGTGAGGAAAATGGTGATCGCAAGCGCACAAAGTGAGAAATGTGATCGCAAGCGCCAAGTGGGAAATGGTGATCGCAAGCGCACAAGTGAGGAAAATGGTGATCGCAAGGCACAAAGTGGGAAAATGGTGATAGCAAGCGCACAAAGTGAGGAAATGGTGATGGAAAGCGCACAAAGTGAGAAATGGTGATGCAGCGCACACAGTGAGGAAAATGGTGATGGCAAGCGCCACAGTGAGCTAGTTCACAATTCAAATATAAATTTTTTTTGAAAACCCAAGTTTCTTTCTAGACCCTTAACATTGGAATTTCTGGGCCCTTGGTTTTGAATGCCACCTGGGGCCCCACCTAGGGTTACATTTAACCCTTCCTGCTCGGATGCATAAACGTGTTGTGTTGATCATATAGGGACAGACAATGTCTCAGGTTAGCAGGCTGGATATTCCTGTCGGCTCTAAATATCCCACAGCTGCCGAGTGCTTCCAGCTGACAGTTGTTGACCAGTTACAGAATAACACGTTGTCTGGCTTTGGGCGCTATGTATATATTATTTATACACATCACCGTACGCGCAGACCCCGGATTAAAGGAGGGGCCCACTCTAAAACACATTGTCCCAGGTCCGAATAGCATACGGTATATAAATGTCTATTGTCTAAATGTATATTCCCGAATTCAATATAATCAATCTTACCAGTTTTTACATGTATTTGTAACCAGATATTTATGATGACGTTCTATTTCTTTTTAGAAAAATGATCTGCCGTCTCCCTCGCCTCAGGAGCTTTTTATGAGCTTGAGCATGTGCAGTGGAGACAGCAGTCAGTTTTGGTGTGTCAGCAGTCACTTGATTGACAGCTTACTCTGCCAGAACAGGACATAATATCTTTAAATTTGGTTAGTAATGTAGGTAATAGTATAATATAAAATCTGTTTGGGTTTATATCTATCTGAGAGAACAGTGATTGGGTGCTAGGCCACACTAACGCGTTTTTTTTGCGTGCTTGCGCACGCATTCTGCGCATGCGATTTTGGTTAAAACGGAAGTCGGGGAATGCAAAAATACGTTGGCGTTTTGCGTGCACTATTTTTTTTCTGTGTCTCTAGAATGTTAAATTACAAAAACGGCGCAAACGCGGAACACGCCACCGAATAGCGCTCGCAATCGATAACGCTCGCCATTTCTGTGCGCGATTTGGTGCTTGTAGTGGGTCCTCAGCCTAAAGTAGTTGTATTAGTGGCCATAAAGTTTATTTTCTCTGCCCCATTCATTTAACCAGTAAAGCTGATATTCCACCACATGTTTGGAAACTACAACTCCCAATCCCCTGCAGTGCCAGAGCTCATTCCTGTTACAGCAGGGCTGTCCGAGTGGGGCGCAGGTATCATTAATCTCCATTTCTGTTTTAAACACAATGTAAGGAAAGTGCCCCCAATGCACAGCCTGTTTCTTTAATAAACTGCTGAGGGATTCCTATTGGAAGGCTATTTTAACCACCAGGAACTAATATGCTGGAATGTTAGGGGTCAGATCTTTAGTTTTGCAGTTGCTACAAAGAGAAGTGATGAATTTCCTAAAACTTCATTCCTATGAATGTTCTGCAGCAGGTGAGGTCCAATAGTGCATCGTCTGTGTGTGTCGATTGGAGGATTCAGTCCAATCGCTGGACCCTGTTATCATTAACATGCGAGTGCGGTCTGTATCATTTGGCAGAGGTACAGCCAGGAGCAATGGTCCCTCCAATTGGAAATTGTATGTGTGCGCAGAATTCTCGGTGCGCGTCAAAATGAAATTGTGTGCGCTACATACCGCAGCACATTTTCCAGCAAGCGAGCGCCCACCTTAGAGGGGAACAGTGCGGGGTAGTTTTAAAGCTGGTACGTTTATTGGAACGTTCAGGATTGAGACGGTAAATAGTCTGATGACCCCCGTTCCATCATTTAATAAAGCGGGGGTAGTTTCGCTTGGTGGGATCTAGTAAACTCCGGTATTTATTATGTTAGGGCTGGAGATCTCGTGAATGATTTTTTTTATAAAGCCCTTTGGATGTGACCAGGCGACACGCGGAATATTCCTGGCACAGTTGTAAAACCCAAGAATTGGACCCGCGGGGCGAAGTTCAACGTTCGTGTTTTTATCCAAGGACTCCGGCCAATCAGAATGCGATGTGATCTGGCGATAGGTGATTGGACCCGCTGATCTTCTTCTGTTTTCAAGGCAAAAGAGTTTAGATTTCTAAAGCCTGGTGGGGAAATTTACAGGCACAGCCTTGGGTAACAACCAATCAGAAATTAGGATGTAGCAGTCTGGTGCATTCATGCATCTGATTGGATGGCGATAATCCACTATAAATTTGTGGCCAACTTAAGGGGACACTAAAGTGAATATTCCCAATAGCTGTCAGATGGGCCTGTAATTCAAAGGGAGGTCACTGACTTCATCTCAGAACACAGCGGATCAGTGCGACTTTATTATTGGGGGGGAGTGCATATACATACGTGGTTGTTGTTTATTTCTATCCTATGGTCCATGCAGTTGTCCGATTGATGGGCTGTTGCGAGATGCACGATGTAGTACGATCGTCCGTTTTGGACGATTATCGGATTGTCGTTGGACGTTCATAAGGCTCCATACATCGTCTGAGCGATATAAAAACAAGAACAGCCATTATGGCGATAGTCGATCATGTGTATGCGTAGTCTGGGGTGTTCGTTAATTCGCCACGGCGGATTGTGGGCGATGCCCGGCACTCATACGATTCCGTTCGCGATTTGGGTATCATGCCTCTTGTGAGGCTTACAGTAAATATGTCGATGACCCCCGATTGAATGGCGAAACATTATAAATCGTCTCCCATTGTGTCTGCCTGGTTCCTAATGAAATAAAATCACTTTCAGCTAATTACAATTTATATGTTCTGAAATATGTAAAACCGACCCTGTGAAAACATCCGCCAAGGACGCTCGTGATTCTTTCCCCCACGGCGAGCGGTTTGTAAAATACCGACACAGGGTTTACCGGCTGAATCTGTTTCTCCGTCTTCTCCAAGGAATCATTAACCAAGGTCACAGGACACGTTATTACAATTACCGTCTGAAACAGGATTAGAAACCGCGCTGGACGCAGTTCATGCCCCTCCCCCAAAAGAAAATGGGGGTAAAAGGAACATGAAATTAAAAGATTTTTTGTCATTGATTGAAAATTCGTTAAGTAAGATTAATTATTAGTGGGGTTGTGGGTAATTTGGAGCGTAGTTGCCCTTTATATTAACCCTTCATTTTGGTAAAGGGCAGGTGTGTTTTAGAATTGCCTATAAAATTTGTTGACTTTAAGTGACTAAAGGGTAAGTTAACCTAAAATTAGATCAATTGAAAGCAATATACTTCCGGATAAAAGGGCACGTTCACCCTTTAAAAGAAAAAAAAACCTGCCCCCACCCCAACTGATATATTCAGCACCAACACCATTTTTAGTTTTAAGGGTGGACTTGCCCTTTAAATAAAGGGGCAAGTTGAGAAGGTAGGATATTTGCATTTAGCCTAGTTACTTGAACAGTAATTGCTGATTAAGGATGGGAGCTGCCATGCAGCATTAATTAAAAATACACTGAGTCAACACCTTATTGGCTAAACTCTGTTTATATATAATGGGGTCATACATTGCAAGCTGGTACCCAGGCATCTTGACCTTTTTATTTCACTTGATAATTCTGTTTCCTTGTTTGAGCTGTGACATACTTCTGGGTGGGAGCGACCTTACAGGTTGTTTTTCCCTCTTTGAATTTTTTGTGGTTGGTGGCACTCCTTTACCCCCCCCCCCCCTTTTTTAATCAATGTGGTTAACATAGGAAGTGCAGCATGGCAGCCCACTAGATGTGTACTAAACATAACCTGTACATGATCTTCCACAATGACGTCGTGTTACTGTACATCCCACCAGTGGGTGGTAACAGGAAAAATTAAAGGGGAACATTTAATTGGTAAGATGATTCCTCATGTAATCAGGCCCTAATATATTGTTACCTACAATGCTCAATGTTTTTTAATCCTCCCCCGTTTTGCGATCCTCAATGACACATTTTTAATGGGAACCATGAGATTCGTTTCCCACTTTGTGCGTTGCGTTACGATCCTACGAGAACTGTTTAATAATGGCATGCCTGCACAACTTGTGGTCCGTATGTGTGTGCGGGTCGCAGTGTATACAATTCAGCGGGAACGCAAAAAAAGCGGTACATTTTTAGTGTGTTTTTAGCAAAAAAACGCAGGCGATGCAGAGCACCGCTATCGGAAACCCGGTGCAAATAGCTCGGCGATGTTATATGCCGATAGCAGCGCTTGGAACATCGCTACCTGTCGCTTTTCTATTCCGACACTTCTTAATGTCGCAATAAAACGCAGATTTCAGCATATAACACCGCTTGCAGCGACTGTAAGGTTAAACTTTCGCGTTAGCCACGCAGCTGCTGCAAGGCAGGAGTTTAAGTCACGCTAACCGATAAACATGCGCCCTTGGTGATCGCCCCGACAGTGTTTCCTGTGATGTGACTTCCTTTTCCTTTGCGGTAATCTGTCTCAAAATGTGATTTCAAATGAAATTGCATGCGCGCGAAAACGCAAGCGCGATCGCTTTAAAAATGGATTTTATAAAAACGAAATGGTCTCCGTGCCGACAAACGCAATGTCCGCTATAGAAAAATCGTTGTGCTTTTCAATGCAGGGCAGTGGGACCTAGCCCTTAATGTGGTAATTCAAACTGAGCATGTCTGAGACCACTGGGCTAAGGAAAGGACAGTAACTTCAGTGATTTCTGAAAGATTTTACTGTGTGTCTCAATATATTTTTAATATCTACCCAAGGGAAGAATTTCCTTATATTTCTACGAGAAATGAGATTTTTACGTTCCCCACTCCGGCTTGTTTTAACCTGTCGGCACGTTTAGCTTTTATTCCATCCGTGGACTCCCAGGGCTCGAAGGCTGCGTCTCTCTAAACCAATTACCGAGAGAGAGAACATCCCATCGATAGTCTTCTCCCTAATCATTCAGATGGAAAGGTCTAATCCTGCTGGATGAGGTCATTATGATGGTCATCTCTATGGAATGGAATCCAAAGGGAAAGTTATTTATTTATTTTCATTAGTGGAAGCGTGAGTCAACCGACACAGATTTTGCCGCGGTTCAGCGGCGGTGACGGTTACAGGCGGTGAGTCATTCTGTGTAGTATCTTGGACCAGTTGGAATTCCAGTCCTGGAAAAAAAAAAAAAGCTACAAACTACATTCCCTGCCTGCTGGGTAGAGTTAGGGAATTAGCAAAATAGAACGACTCCAATGCTGAGAGTTGTAGTTCGCTTTTTTTTTTAAAGGGCAAGAAATATATTGTCTTTATAGTCTCCGTTTGTTGTTTCTGGATAGATTGGTTTGTAAGTTAAGGTAAGTTCTCCAGCGACGAGAGCGAGAGAGAGAGAGAGAGGGAGATAGAGAGAGAGAGAGAGCGGAGACTGCTTTTGGCTCTTCAATGAGCGTCGTTTTGCCCGATAAAGTGGCCATACACGGCACGATTATTGCCGATACGGCCACGTACACATTGTCATCGCACGTGTGTACAAACCTTTAGGAAAGAGATCCCTAACCCAAGAGCTTACATCTAAGTGGTAGGGACAACATACAGATACAAGTGGGAGAAGGGATACAAAGTGCTTAGTGGCTGCTGATCTGCTTGTGTGTAGGCCTTACACTTGGTTTGTAGGGTAAAGACATATGGCCGCTCCCCCACCCAAAAGGCTTGCTGACTAGTGCGACTGCTAATTTCGCTCTCCCAGGCGGTAATATTAGAGACGGATAATAACAGTTTGTGTTAAGTATTGGGGATCTCGGTGCAGACGCAGCTGTCCCTTTAGCAAAGCCCCTTACAGCCAAATCCCCCAACAAAATGTAAGAAACGACTTTAATTTTCCCTTTGCTGTTTCAGATATGGCTTGAGGGGTCTCTGGGTGTCTTCCACTAAAACTACATTTCCGTGCCGTGTTTCCAGTAACATTTTACTGTAAATAGATTTACAATTTCTGCAGATAAATCAGTATGGCAACTCCCATAAAGGGTCAATGTCATGTGCCTGATCGTTGGTAAAAAGTAGAAATAATTGATCAGTGCCAGTTACGGTAAAAACTTTCCGCTTCATGGGACAGGTGTTTTTATTCTAAACTTTTCTAAGAAAATACAGTGAATTTAAGTTAGTATATACTTCCCCTTAATCAGTTCCCCCATGTTTTTCCTCTTAAAGCCATTCATTCCCCCCCCCGCTGTCTGTCCCATAGGGATCTATAGCGTCTCATTATATGTTCAATATTAACTCTGATTGGTTAATTGAGAGGAAATCACTGGGGAATGGATGTTGTTTAAACGTGAGGCTCATAGTCTGAAGTTAACTGCAAATCCCTCCCACTTTATCCACCAGCTGAGGATTCGGGAGTTGTAGTAGATATTTAAAAAGAAATAAACATTTTGTCACAGCCTAAAAAAGTGGTGGAAGAACAATATGGTAAATTATATTATTAAACTATATATCAAACATAGCTTGGGATTCTATTACTGACCGTACGGCATTTAATTAACCTTATACATGCCACAATATGAATTTGGAATATTTATGATCTCATCCCTGATAATGATATAATGGGGGCACCCGGGGGTCTTGGATTATGTTAATGTCGGACAGCTTAAGTTCTATTTGGTGTAGAAATTGTTCTGGTCTTTAACAGAATAATCTTATTGTGCCCTTTGTCTGTTGAACTGGGAACATGAATGGATCATGAGTGCCTCCCCTAGAACAGAACCCAATAACCGTCTGTGTATTGATTACACATCTGGAACTTACCCTTTATTCAGTAATAAAAAATGTTACACTGTAACCATGTAGTGACATCACTGACGCATTATGACTGTAACCATGTAGTGACATCATGACGATTATCACTGTAACCATGTAGTGACATCACTGACGGATTATACACTGTAACCATGTAGTGACATCACTGACGGATTATACACTGTAACCATGTAGTGACATCACTGACGGATTATATACTGTAACCATGTAGTGACATCACTGACGCATATGCACTGTAACCATGTAGTGACATCACTGACGCATTATGCACTGTAACCATGTAGTGACATCATGACGCATTATCACTGTAACCATGTAGTGACATCACTGACGGAGTATACACTGTAACACTGTAGTGATCCCTGACGGATTATACACTGTAACCATGTAGTGACATCACTGATGGATTATACAATGTAACCATGTAGTGACATCACTGATGGATTATACAATGTAACCATGTAGTGACATCATGATGGATTATACAATGTAACCATGTACAGTGACATCACTGAAGGATATACAATGTAACCATGTAGTGACATCACTGACGGATTATACACTGTAACCATGTAGTGACATCACTGATGTATACATGTAACCATGTAGTGACATCACTGACAGATTATACAAATGAACCATGTAGTGACATCATGAAGATTATACACGTAACCATGTAGTGAATCCCTGACGGATTATACACTGTAACCATGTAGTGACATCACTGAAGGATTATACACTGTAACCATGTATGACATCACTGACGGATTATACAATGTAAACATGTAGTGAAATCATGACGGAATACAATGTAACCATGTAGTGACATGACTGACGGATTATACACTGTAACCATGTAGTGACATCACTGACGGATTATACACTGTAACCATGTAGTGACATCACTGACGGATTATACAATGTAACCATGTAGTGACATCACTGACGGATTATACAAGTAACCATGTAGTGACATCACTGACGGATTATACAATGTAACCAGTAGTGACATCACGATGGATTTACAATGTACATGTCATGTTTTTCCCAGTTAGTTATAGCTGTGAATTAGAAGTCTATGATGAGTTTATTATATCATTTACAGTAATTAAAAGTTGGGTGGACATTTAAAGTGTAGTTATACGAAAAAAAATGACTTTGATATATCTAATCTATAAATAAATACATGTAAGTAGCACTTACTCTGAGGTGTATGTGTTGCTGCATGCTTCAATACAGTACTGTGTTGCTCAGGCTCTGACCACTCACCTGATATTTTCCTCATACCAACTGTCAATACTGCATACAGTGTACGCACACCAACTGTCAAACCATTCCAGCTACAGCAAAACTGCCTACAATGCTGAAATGTAAGATGTTTCAGATTGGATATCTATCAACAAAAGATACAGTATAGTGGGGATGGATTATAGTTTCCACTAATGGGCAATTTAAAAAATAAATGCCAGTGTACATACCCTGGTAACGGAGACTTATTTTTGTTGTGATTTTAATGGAGTCAGCGCCCCTTGTGTTTTTTTTACAGCTTACAACATTTACATTTTATGAGTGGGATGTTTTGTAAATGATTTGTTTTGCAGTAACACAAACAACATGAGATTAGGATCTCGATCGAAAATGTTGACACAATGTCGCCAGTTAAATTGTGGCCAATTAATTTAACCGGTTGGTAGCAGAGGGTCGTGTTAGTGGGGGTTTTGAAGGGGGAGGGTAATTTTGAATGCTTTGATTGACAGTATTTTAAACAGATTACTATTTCCATTTTATTAATGAATGGGGAAACTCACTACGAATAACAGTTTATATGGGAAAAGATACAATTTAATCTTCTCCGAACTAAAGGGTTTGGGAAAATTGAAAATAAAGGGCAGTTTACACTTAAGGGAGAGATTATTAAGGAAAACCCCCAGCTGACAGACATAGAGCTTTAATCAGTTTTGAGGTTTGGGGTGTGATATACGATATACAATTTTTTATTTGACTTTTATTAACTTGCCCTTTAAAATTATATATTGTATTGTATAACATTTTTAATTAATGAGAATAAGGATCGCATTGTTCCCTTTAAGGTACTGTGCTATGGTTGTGACATCATTGGTAATTGTGTTATTTAGCCTTTAATCTTTGTATTTACACCAAGTTTAATTTTTCCCTTTTCTTTAATCCTTAGTCTTATTTCGTTACCGATTACGATCCGACTATCGAGGATTCCTACACCAAACAGTGCGTCATCGATGACCAAGCAGCGCGGTTGGACAGTAAGTACAGTGATGTACAAATCGGTATTTAGTTAACTGCTTGGCCTTTCTATGTTGTGTAGATTCCTAACGAGGGTCCAATATTCCATTCTGCTTCATTCACACTAGGCGCATTTTAACGCGTTTGTAGTAACGTTGGAATAAATAGCGAGTTCACATGACTAGGTTTTTACACGTGTTGCATTTTTTAACGCACTGCTTGCTGCAGTTTATTGCGATAATGCCCTCCATAAAACGCATAAAAACGTACAACCAAACGCAGACGCATAAAATACATTGCGAAAACGCTATAAATCTAATGCAAATCATGAAGTTTTTTACGTGCGTTTTGTGTTGTGTAGTGTGAACGTTAAATTTAATAAGGCCTTATAGCTGTTTAATTAAGGGGATATAGCACCGACCAATCGGTTAAACGACCCCCTGTAATAAAAAGTGCCTGATAAATTGACAAAATTGACACAAATAGTTTGGGTTCATACTAGCTTGGTTTTCCAAACTCGCGGCTGTATTTTCGATGGTTAACAAAAGTATTGTTCGGTTTCAGTAACCCTTGAATATATGTTCTATTTACGGTAACCACCAAATGATAGTTCTATTTACGGTAACCACCGATGTATGTTCTATTTACGGTAACCACCGAATGTATAGTTCTATTTTGGGTAACCCCTGCATGTATAGTTCTATTTTGGGTAACCACCGAATGTATAGTTCTATTTTCGGTAACCACCAATATATAGTTCTATTTTCGGTAACCACCGAATGTATAGTTCTATTTTGGGTAACCACCGAAGTTATAGTCCTATTTTCGGTAACCACCGAATGTATAGTTCTATTTCGGTAACCACCGAATGTATAGTCCTATTTTCAGTAACCACGAATGTATAGTTCTATTTGGGTAACCACGAATGTAAGTCTTATTTTCGGTAACCACTGCATGTATAGTTCTATTTGGGTAACCACCGAATGATAGTCCTATTTTCGGTAACCACGGAATGTATAGTCCAATTTTGGTAACCCTTGAATTAATCCTAACCCTTCGAATGAAGCTTGCGCAAACCTGACAATTGCCCGATCATGAACTAAGCACAAATGGATCATTTGAAGTTGAGGGTAATTAGTTTTAATGTTTCTCATAATCCTATATAATGTTCATTCAAGTGTGAGGACTTATAGACACGTATCAAGACAGACTGACTATCTGGTTTCTAGAATCTGTAAGGGCTGGGCCACACTGCTGCGGTTTTTCTGCGTTTGCGCTTGCGTTTTTTTCAAATCATTGAAAACACGGCAACGCTTTGCGATTTTATTCCGCATTTTTAACCGCAATGCGTTTTCCTATACCTAATGAAGAAAACGCATGCACAAACGCAACGAAATCGCACATGAAATTGCATGCAATTCCGATTGCGTTTGCGCTGCGGTGTGGCTGTGCCCTCAATAATGATATTACAGTGTATTTTGTGTGGCTGTATAATCGTGCTGTGCGCCAAGTGGCGAATTGTGAAGTGGCGAATTTGTTTTCTCCCAGTTCTCGACACTGCGGGGCAGGAAGAGTTTGGGGCGATGCGGGAGCAGTACATGCGAACGGGGGAGGGATTCCTGCTGGTTTCGCAGTCACAGACAGAGGGAGGTAAGTCCAGTTATGGCAGTTCGCTAAAGGGGGACTATTCTGCCCAATCGGGGCCGGTTCTGCTCTTAATGTGCGTTTATTTTTGTAACGTTTTTTCGTTGGCAGTTTTGAAGAAATCTACAAATTCCAACGACAGATCCTGGGGTGAAGGATCGGGACGAATTCCCAATGGTTTTAGTCGGCAATAAAGGGATTTAGAGCATCAGAGACAGGTAATGTATGTGTGGCCCCTAATGGCTGCAATCACAGGGGCCCAAAGTGGCAGGAGGAATGGTTTATACATTTATAGAAATGAACGTTTCTACAAATCTGTCCAACGCTTTTCCAGGTGACGCAGGAGGAGGGGCTCCAGTTGGCGCGGCAGCTTAAAGTCACCTACCTGGAAGCCTCCGCGAAAATAGAATGAATGTAGACCAGGCCTTCCATGAACTCGTTAGAGTCGTACGGTAAGTGTCCGCGCCACCTGACTGCTAGTGTTTGCATCAATTTACATTAATTAGTGTATGTATAATTAATTAATAATTGTATATACAGAACATTCCTTCTTGTATATTTTAATTATACATATGGGTGGGAGCTGCCATATTCTTTCCCTTAGACAGTACAGTATGAGGGTATAGCTTATTGTGTGTACAGAACATTCCTTCTCTTTATATTTATACATATGGGTGGGAGCTGCCATATTGTTTCCCTTAGACAGTACAGTATGAGGGTATAGCTTATTGTGTACGAACTTCTTCTCTGTATATTTATATTTATACATATGAGGGGAGCTGCCATATTGTTTCTTAGACAGTACAGTATGAGGGTATAGCTTATTGTGGTACAGAAACATTCCTTCTCTGTATATTTATATTTATACATATGGGTGGGAGCTGCCATATTGTTTCCCTTAGACAGTACAGTATGAGGGTATAGCTTATTGTGTGTACAGAACATTCCTTCTCTGTATATTTTATTATTACATATGGGTGGGAGCTGCCATATTGTTTCCCTTAGACAGTACAGTATGAGGGTATAGCTTATTGTATGTACAGAACATTCCTTCTCTGTATATTTATACATATGGGTGGGAGCTGCCATATTGTTTCCCTTAGACAGTACAGTATGAGGGTATAGCTTATTGATGTACAGAGCATTCCTTCTGTATATTAATTTATACATATGGGTGGGGCTGCCATAATGTTTCCCTTAGACAGTACAGTGAGGGTATAGCTTATTGTATGATCAGACATTCTTCTCGATATTATATTTATACATATGGGGGCTTCCATATGTTCCCTTAGACAGTACAGTATGAGGGTATAGCTTTGTGTGTACAGAACATTCCTTCTCTGTATTTTATATTTATACATATGGGTGGGAGCTGCCATATTGTTTCCCTTAGACAGTACAGTATGAGGGTATAGCTTATTGTGTGTACAGAACATTCCTTCTCTGTATATTTATACATATGGGTGGGAGCTGCCATAGTGTTTCCCTTAGACAGTACAGTATAAGGGTATAGCTTATTGTGTGTACAGAACATTCCTTCTCTGTATATTTATACATATGGGTGGGAGCTGCCATATTGTTTCCCTTAGACAGTACAGTATTAGGGTATAGCTTATTGTGTGTACAGAACATTCCTTCTCTGTATATTTATATTTATACATATGGGTGGGAGCTGCCATATTGTTTCCCTTAGACAGTACAGAATGAGGGTATAGCTTATTGTGTGTACAGAACATTCCTTTTCTGTATATTCATACATATGGGTGGGAGCTGCCATATTGTTTCCCTTAGACAGTACAGTATGAGGGTATAGCTTATTGTGTGTACAGAACATTCCTTTTCTGTATATTTATACATATGGGTGGGAGCTGCCATATTGTTTCCCTTAGACAGTACAGTGAGGGTATAGCTTTGTATGTACAGAACATTCCTTCTCTGTATATTTATATTTATACATATGGGTGGGAGCTGCCATATTGTTTCCCTTAGGCAGTACAGTATGAGGGTAAAGCTTATTGTGTGTACAGAACATTCCTTCTCTATATATTTATATTTATACATATAGGTGGGAGCTGCCATATTGTTTCCCTTAGACAGTACAATATGAGGGTATAGCTATTGTGTGTACAGAACATTCCTCTCTGTATATTTATACATAGGGGGGAGCTGCCATAGTGTTTCCCTTAGACAGTACAGTATGAGGGTATAGCTTATTGTGTGTACAGAACATTCCTTCTTTGTATTTTATACATGGGGGTGGGAGTTGCCATATTATTTCCCTTAGACAGTACAGTATGAGGGTATAGCTTATTGTATGTACAGAACATTCCTTCTCTGTATATTTATATTTATACATAGGGGGGAGCTGCCATATTATTTCCTTAGGCAGTACAGTATGAGGGTATAGCTTATGTGTGTACAGAACATTCCTTCTCTGTATATTTATATTTATACATATGGGTGGGAGCTGCCATATGTTTCCTTAGACAGTATAGTATGAGGGTATAGCTTATTGTGTGTACAGAACATTCCTTCTCTGTATATTTATAATATGGGTGGGAGCTGCCTTATTGTTTCCCTCAGACAGTACAGTATGAGGTATAGCTTATTGTATGTACAGAACATTCCTTTCGTATATTATATTATACATATGGGTGGGAGCTGCCATAGTGTTTCCCTTAGACAGTACAGTATGAGGGTATAGCTTATTGTATGTACAGAACATTCCTTCTCTGTAATATATTTATACATATGGGTGGGAGCTGCCATATTGGTTCCCTTAGACAGTACAGTATGAGGGTATAGCTTATTGTATGTACAGAACATTCCTTCTCTGTATATTATACATATGGGTGGGAGCTGCCATATTGTTTCCTTTAGACAGTGCAGTATGAGGGTATAGCTTATTGTATGTACAGAACATTCCTTCTATGTATATTTATACATATGGGTAGGAGCTGCCATATTGTTTTACCTTAGACAGTACAGTATGAGGGTATAGCTTTTTGATGTACAGAACATTCCTTCTCTGTATATTTATTTATAACATATGGTGGGAGCTGCCATATTGTTTCCCTTAGACAGTACAGTATGAGGGTATGCTTATTGTATGTACAGAACATTCTTCTCTGTATATTTATATTTATACATATGGGTGGGAGCTGCCATATTGTTTCCCTTAGACAGTACAGTATGAGGGTATAGCTTATTGTGTTACAGAACATTCCTTCTCTGTATATTTATATTTTTACATATGGGTGGGAGCTGCCATATTGTTTCCATTAGACAGTACAGTATGAGGGTATAGTTATTGTATGTACAGAACATTCTTCTCTGTATATTTATTTTATACATATGGGTGGGAGCTGCCATATGTTTCCCTTAGACAGTACAGTATGAGGGTATAGCTTATTGTATGTACAGAACATTCCTTCTTGTATATTTATATTTATACATATGGGTGGGAGCTGCCATAGTGTTTCCTTAGCAGTACAGTATGAGGGTATAGCTTATTGTATGTACAGAACATTCTTCTCTGTATATTTATACACATAGGGCGGGAGCTGCCAATATGTTTCCCTTAGACAGTACAGTAGAGGATAGCTTATTGTATGTACAGAACATTCTTCTCTGTATATTTATATTATACATATGGTGGGAGCTGCCATTTGTTTCCTTAGACAGTACAGTATGAGGGTATAGCTTATTGTATGTATAGAACATTCCTTCTCTGTATATTTATATTTATACATATGAGTGGGAGCTGCCATATTGTTCCCTTAGACAGTACGTATGATGGTATAGCTTATTGTGTGTACCGAACATTCCTTCTCTGTACATATGGGTGGGAGCTGCCATATTTGTTCCTAGACAGTACAGTTGAGGTAGAGCTTATTGTATGTACAGAACATTCCTTCTCTGTATATTTATATTTATACATATGGGTGGGAGCTGCCATATTGTTTCCCTTAGACAGTACAGTATTCCCTATTGTGCTGAACTTTCCATCTCTGTATATTTATGTTTAAATGTGTGTGGGAGCTGCTTTTCCCCCCTTCCTTGCAGCCAGCTGTAGCAATTACACTTTAGATAACCTAGTTAGATCTCAGCAATTTAATGTCTCATAGGTTGAACCTGGAGATGTGACCCAGGACACATTTTAAAGGTACAACTGCCTATTTAGGAATCACCGTTCCCAATTAAAACCATTCCATGTTTTTCTATTCACTTCTTTCTTACCCTTTGCTGTTGGTGATGTAAACCCAAATAAAGTCTCTAGGGCTAGTGGCAAATAATAATGTGTCTCACAATGAGGTTTTACCAGACGTAGAGAAACTTGAGAGGTAAAATCAGGTTAAAATGTTCTTTAGACCTTAGTTATCCTTTAAGGTTCATCCTTCAAATGACTTTACATTTATGTCTCTATCACACTCACACGTTACTTTATTCTGCAGGAAGTTTCAGGAACAGGAATGTCCCCCATCACCGGAGCCAACAAGCAAAGAAAAAGACAAACAGGGATGTCACTGTGTTGTTTTTTAGAACTGGTCGCCATTTTATTCCCCACTCTTATACCCCAACAACACAATTGAACTTCATCTCTTATGTTCTTATCACCGGGTTAGCCTTAGGCCGAGAAGCGAATTTACACGATGCCATAATACGTGTGCGTTTGACCGGCTACAGGTCCAAGATGGCGAAAGCTTTGATTTGTCAGTGATTCCTTTCCGATCACCTACGATTTCAACTTTATTATCCTGTCCGTGTTACGTTTCATTCTGCTCTGAAATGCAGCCGACTTTCTACAGACGCACCGAAACGAATCAACCAATCTCTAGGGTCCGTCATTTGTGCCAATAACCCCCCCGATTTATTACACCACTTAGGAGACTTTTAGCAATCTCTGTAACCCTTTAATATTTTTTAAATATCAGATTTTACCATTTCAGATTTTTAGCCCTGAATCCGACAGTGCCCGTTACCGAATGGGACACAGATTGGTTAATATATGGTGACATGTTGGCTGAATTTGTATTGTAACGTAGTGTTATTGAAAACATTATAATTTAATCCTAATATGATTTGCCAGATTTAACCATGAACAGTACAGGCTTTTGTAACACGGCCAGAGTCCGTTTATTGGGTCGGTTACATTTAATTTGGGCCCTTGGTGTAAAATGGGCCCCTTAGCCAGGTAAATCTTATTGGTTAATTACACTTTATTACTAATCTGTGCAATAATCTTCAGAATGTGTCCCTGTTTACTGCAGGGTAATCTAGATTCCAGGACAATGGAAAATCCAGGAACAGGAATTGGATGCATTTAATTTGGTTCTGGTGGACAGGGGTGCCCCTACCATGAAACAAACTGAAACATTTGCTCAGGGCGCTCCCCTGTGGAAAACTTAAAAGGCGGGGCAGTTAATCAAAAAAACTTCCTTCCTGCAATACTGCATTTCAGCACCAGTCCACCAATCAGTGTTAGTCAGCCCACCACTCCCACCACCACGCCTATGTTCCCTGATGAAGCCACGCCTACTTCACGTGCCACCACCCATCTACCGATAGGCGGCATTTAAAAGTTGTTTCAGGTGTCAAAAAACCCTAAGGACACCCCTGCTGGTGGATTGTGGCCCCCTGACGATTTGCATTGTCCGATTAAGATTAACTCATTGAGGGAAAGGAAAAATTTATTGCCAAATTTTTATATTACTGATCGTTTCTACATTTTTTTTGTTAAATAGGAAATAATGTGACTCCCAATTCACACTTGCTACTTTGTTGCGCACACGTCAAGCCATGCAAGCAATTTTAATTGCCATTTAAAGTTCAGGAAAAACTTCCTGTCTATGTATGTAAAAAATAAAAAAAAATGGAAAACTTGAAAAATTGTTACCGAGCAAATTTGTGATTATTTGAACAAATGTTGGAATGAAATCACCAGGAATATTTTAACGGGAGAAAAAAAAATCCTGGTGCTTTAATTGTTTGTGTGGTGTTAACCCTTCACTGTTTGGAGTATTATCACAAGGAAAATGTAGAGAACCAATCAAAATGATTGTTTGGACGCAAAATGTGTTTAAAATTCAATGCCATATAACACCGAATCCAGCACTTTTGGTGATTCGGTCTGAACAAAATCTGAAAATCATGGAAACTTTTTTTGGACTAGTTGCTTCAGTATTTTGCCAATCCACAACTTTTTACCAGTTTATTACATGTATTTGGAACCAGTTATTTAATGAAAAGTTCTTTTCCCTTCTGGTAAAGGTCTCTGCCTCTTCCCTCTGCTCAACGAGCTTTTTAGAAGCTTGAGCGTGTGCAGAGAAGTCAGCGGGTGAAACAGCAGTAAAGCAATATGCGCTGGGGAAAAAGAATCTACTCAGTGGGTATTTATAAAGGGTTAAAATAAAGTTTATTTCTACTCAGGCTCTAGAAAATGTTTTAACCATTGCTGTCGATACCCAAATAAACTGATTATCGATGGAGTAAAATGTGTTTCTGTAGATTTATATTTGGAATCAATTGTAATTTTATTTGTCATCTAAACTCTTTATTTCAACCTAACTTACCTGCCCTAATAATACAGTGTATGGACCTTAACTAGATCTAAACCACTAGTTCCGATAGTGTAAAATAACTCCTGATAATTTCAAACACCCAGCAGTGTAACATAACGCCCCGTAGGGTAAAATAACGTCTGGTAGGGTAAATTAATGCTCGGTAGTGTAAACTACGGTAGGGAAATAATGCACTTTTTTGTAAATACGCCCCTTAATTGTTGGAAAGATCCTTTACAAGAAGAATATCTTCCCATTGGATAGCTGAGAAGTCTCTGATATAGACCTTAGCAGTTTAGGTCCTGACCCTATAGGATGGAGGGTGGTTTGAGATAGTGGAGTTCCATTTTAAAGGATATGTATACTGATTTTTTTAATTTTAATTGCCCATTACTAAAAACTATAATTCTTTCCAACTATCACTGTACCGTTTAATTTGTTGATCTGTCCCTTATTTCTTAAGATATCCAGTCTCAACCATCTTACATTCTAGCTGTCAACCAAGTGCCTTATTATCTTCTGTTATGTGCAGTTTTGCTGTTGCTGGAATAGTGAAAGTTGGTATATGAACTGCATTGTGGGAAATTCCCTAGCCCCTTGCTGCCTTATGGGGATTACTGAGCATGCTTGCCCTCATGGTGAGTCAGATAGTCTGGCAGGGGGCTGGGTGATTGAGCTTGAGAAAAACAAGTACTGGATTGAAGACATGCAGCAACATTAACACATCAGAGTAAGTGCTGCTTACATGTATTCATTTATAGATTGAAATGAGTCAAAGTGAACTCTTTTCATTTTGAATCGTTTCAGTGCAGTCAGACTTCATTTTGACTTCCAGAAATGACATCAACGTCTTTACTTCCCACAAACCTAAAATTCAACGCACAATTTCCTGAAATCCCATTTCCCGCAGTTTATATTTATCCAGTTCCCCCGAGAAGATGTCCAAGTCTTTCATAATATTTATCAACTTTATTTTCAGGAGTTTAAAGAGCAGTTAAAGGCACAACACATTTTATTTCTGAATTATAAGCCAAAAACGACCAATTAAAACAAAGTAATTACTAAACAAAGATACATCCATAGAAAGTCGGTAAAAATCTTCCACTATTGCCAGCCGTGTAGATACTTTTAATCTGTCTCCACTCTCCCTGCATCACAAGGAGATACAAAGTATCGATTGGAGAATTCCTCTCAGTGTGCCATATTTATAAAGCGCGGTATCACAATTTAGCCATAAATGTACATCGCAGTCGTATATTTACGCTGAACGTTAATTAACGAATGTTCGGTCGAATAGTAGACTACCGCAATGGAATTCTATGGGGATCGTAAATCTAAGATTGTGTTATCGTAGATTGACGAACTTTATCGATAAATTACCGCGGCTTTATAACTGGTCCAGAGATGAACTAAGCTCCTTTCCTCCCTGAGTGTCACACCTGCTTTCTGCCCTAGGGGCCAATTTATACTGTTTGTAACCAACACTAGAAAACTCAAATCACTTATTCCCTTAAACTCAGACTCATTAAACATTCAAGTGCATCTTGGGAATTAAAGGATCCCATAAACCCCATAAACACCCTGCAAAGATCCATTTGAAATGGAAAAATTTTCCTGGCCTGTGATTGCAATGGCACAAACTGATTGTACAATGCAGGTAACTCAATGTTTTACAATAGCAATACTTTTTTAGTGCCACAGGGGGCAGTGTAGTAACACTTTAAGGTCCAAAGAAGTAGCCTATTGGCTTATTAATTCAAAACACCCAAAAATGACCTGTCACTTTACACCTTCTGCTGAACCCAAAATAATTTGCTGGTGGTTTGATCAATAAAATTTGAACACTATGCATCCTGGGAGTTGTAGTCCAATAGTAAAAGGAATACAGGTTTAATTGGCATATAACTCATTTTATCTGAATTTGAATATAATAGGCTATAGATAGATAAATTAACCGAATCCCAGATCCTGTTTAATCTTTTCCGGGAGGTTCTGATCCAGGATGAGGTTAATTACATCACTGGGGAGCTTGGATGCCCCTGGAGAGAGGAAATTAGTTGCAGGTAAACACTTGATTACATAAATAGCATCATACTAAATTGTGTTTCTTCAACTGAAGCCTTTAATTAGTCCAGCGCTCTCAGTAAACATTCAAAGTTAGCAAATGCAGTTTGGGAGACTTCTCGGGGGGGGGTGTTTGGTTAATGGTGTAGACAAGAAGAGGGTAGGGGAAAGTTGCTGAGATATTTAATAAGAGCTGCAAATGCAAAAAAACCCCCAAACATGCAAGGCCATCTTAATGTTCACAGCTACGAGCTAGGGATGTAATGGAAGGTCTCCATTCAAATGCTCTCAATACAAGGACATACCTTTCAAACAAGACTAGGATGATGTCACTTGCTGTTGTGAATCTTAAGTTATAGGCTTGTAAATTTACACTTCCTGGTCTGCCTGATTATTACAGGTTTACTGTTCAATTAATTAATGGGTAATTTGTAGGATGATATTTGGAAAAGTAACTGCTAGTGGTTAGCAGTAAAGAGGAACAGGACCTATAAGATGACTTAAGGAGTGCGGGGAACATTATCAAGGATGATATTTGGGCCTGACTGATTTTGTTAAAAATTACCGTCACGTCCAATCTTTGCTTTCAACCGATTTAGCTTACGGACGTTATTTTGACCCGATTGACCAAAATATTGGGTCAGGCATTTTATTGGGCAGAAATGTTGTGTGCCAGACTCTCTATTTACTGGAAAAATATTGTTCGTCTGGATGTTTCCTCCTTGGTGTCCCCATAAATGTCCACTAAATAGGACATTTCTATAAAAATGAATAGAATCCAGGAGGGTATTTCATATACAAAGCTCAGGCTTCCTACACCATTCCACACTGTTGCATTTCAATAGGTCACTAATCCGCAGTTAATACAATTTTAACCTTTAATCTATCGATCGCTTTAGAACACAAAGTGGTTGCCCCAGTTACAGTGCAGGCAGTTTACTACAGCAAAGGAGTATGGGAAACGGGTGAAATAAAATCTCATTGGTTCTTTGTAAAAACATAAATAAAACCTAATAAGCAAAACACATTCAGGGTTATTCAATAAAAGTTCAGATCGTTAATAATGGTGCTAGTTTTGCCCCGACCAATCAGATGTTAGCTTTTAAACAAGATCTGATTGGGCAAAATTAGCACCATTTTTATAATTATATATATTATTATATTGCCTATAATTAGTACCTCGTTCAATATCATTACAGCAATGGGCTATTTGAATGCCTATATATCTTCCGCGTTGGCCATGTTTAAAGACCTTTACAATGAATTCCTTCATGTTCAACACGTGGAAAGAAAGTCAATGCGGGTTTGTCACATTGTAATTTTATTGTAAAAATCCGATAAGCCCCCCCGCATGGGGAGATTGGTCAATATGGAATCCCACTAGGGACGCAGCTGTTACCATGAGAACAGAATTTGAGATTAGAAGGAGATGATTCTCTCTTGACCATCAAGAGCCAAAGGCAGAATTCTAACCACGTGTCGGGGAGATTCATGTGCTTTTCGACACGAGCAGCTTGAGAATGCGAAACGCGTTTGGAAGATAAAGTCGTGGGATCAAAACGAGCTTCAGAAATTCATCCAGCGCAGGTCAGAGACGTGCAGAGGAATCCACTGTAGAATGTGGCAGTGCGGAAAGTAAAGGACTCAATGGAAAAGGGCAAAAAAATGCCCAAAATCTACAAAAATGTCCCAAAATGCAAATTCCTTGTAAATGAAAATTACGGCCAAGTGCAACTTTACTTCCAACCTGATTATTCGATTGGATTGTCTGGGGATTAAACTCAGACCAATCGGTTTTCTAAGGGTTGGTACACACTGGCTGATAATTCAACCCAACAGACTAATCGCCGTTTCCGATCAGTCGGACGAGTCCATTAAAGACCACGTGATTGGCCGAAACTTTCTGCTCTGTCCATTATGCACCTATGTATATGTTATATAAATTAACCTTTTACCCCACCAGTTTAAAGCAATTCTTTGCACATCCAACAGATTCAAGGCCAAATAGTTCACGGATGTGTTATTATTCCTACAGCCCTAAAATCTTTTCATAACCCAGACGCGGGTCAAGTGGGTTCGATTCTTCTACAACTTCCCAATTCCCTTGCGTCTAAAACTTTTATTGCTTCTTTATTGCGTCCACCCGCCAGGGTCGTCTTTAGACTTTTTGGCAAAAATGTTGCCCCCCATCGTCATGCCGTCGGAAGTGGTGTGTTTTTATAATTGTGTAATACGGAAGTGGGGTGTGGCTTGTTCAGAAGTGGGAGGGGCTTTATACACATGACTGTTAAATAATGCCCACAATGACTGGTAAATGATGCCCACAGTGACTGGTATGAGATGCCCACAGTGATTGGTAAATGATGCCCAACATTGATTTTTAATCTGCAAGGCTGGAAAATCATGGAAAAATCATGTGTCTTAGGCACATGATGCCAGGGGAAAAAAAATCTGCCTTTAAAACTGCTGCCTCCCTACAGGGTGCTGCTCTGTAATGTGCTTCACCTTGCCTCATTAGAGAGGCGTCCCTGCCACCCACTCTACTTAAAGGAAAGCGAGACTGGTCATTACGAATGTGGACTTCTTATGTAGAGATAAGTTAAGATGAAATGTGGCCAGGTAGAGCTGAGATTTGGGGCCCCCTTCTTTGATATATGCATAATACATGGCCTGTTATACTGTTTCATCTTCTGTAGCTGGGCCCCCCGAATCAAGGCTGCGTACTGAAGAATATGGCAGCAAAAGGTTAAAGTTCCCCTTTATCGGTAAATTCATTGAGTTTAGGCAACATGGAAGAAAACAAGAAGAGGTGACAATATTTAGAGAACCAAAAGAAAGATAAATGATTACAGCACTCTGATTACTGATTATTAACAAAATCACCAAAAATGCATGTTGCATGCGCTACGTTTTACGGATTGCACACACGCAGAGCTCGCTAGCGCAACTAGTCTACTGTGCGCTTTTAAAATCGCGATCGGATCGCGCTTAAAAGCGCTTCGAAGAAATGCAGACTTTTTTTCAAGGATAACTTCTCCATTAATACTAATGACTGCACCTTTTTCTTATTTTCCCATAGCCGGTGTGAACCGCGTTTAGGAGACCATTATACGGTTTTTATTATGGTTACAAGCCAGGATTAAATGACTCTTGTCTTGTATTGAACAGGCCATAAATGGGCAGCGCGTCAGTCATTGCTCCCACCAAGCACCTGACTATTCCTGGTAGTGCCAATGTTCCTGGTACATTGTGTGGTCCTTAATTAGGGCCGAAAAAACGAAAACGAGAAACGAGAGATCGACTGGTCGAGAGCCTCCTGTATTTCTCTATTGACGTACAATGGGCCATATTTCTAAAGGCGCAGTTTAGCTTTTTAATGATCGGTTTAGCGACAGCGGGTTTATAAATATGGCCGTATGTTCCTGTTACTGATTGTGTACTGACTGTGTGCTCTGTGCAGTGTACTGATTGTGTACAGACTGTGTGCTCTACACTGTGTACTGACTGTGTACTGACTGTGTACTCTACACTGTGTACTGACTGTGTACTGACTGTGTGCTCTGTGCAGTGTACTGATTGTGTACAGACTGTGTACTCTACACTGTGTACTGACTGTGTACTGACTGTGTGCTCTGTGCTGTGCAGGGGCGTATCTAGGGTCTAAGAAGATCCGGGGCACTCCTGGGCACTGCATGCGCCGCGCTGCGCGCGGCGCAAAATTTTTTAGGCCACGCCCCTTTCTCCGCCCCAATTAGGACACACCCACTAAGTACTTAATGAGATGGCCAAAAAGACACAGACAGACAGATAGATAACCACAAACATAGACACACAGCCCGATAGTGATAAACAGACAGAAAGACAGTGAAATAGACAGACAGAGATAGAGATTTGGATAGAGAGACACAAATTAATGACACAAAGGCACAGTAAACTGGCAATATCATTATATACTGGTAGCAATCTGGTAATTTTAAACTTACTGTTGTGTTCAGTTGTAGTCAGTCGCTTGGCCATACCTTTGGCCAGGGAGACCTTCTTGTACCTTTTACATGGACCTCTGCCCCTATCTATCTGTCCCTCTCTCTCTGTATATCTATCTATCTAACTCTGCTATCTATCTATCTATCTAACTCTGCTATCTATCTATCTAACTCTGCTATCTATCTATCTATCTATCTATCTAACTCTGCTATCTATCTATCTATCTAACTCTGCTATCTATCTATCTATCTATCTAACTCTGCTATCTATCTATCTATCTAACTCTGCTATCTATCTAACTCTGCTATCTATCTATGGTGGAGACACAGAGCACTAGGAAATAAAATGTGAGACCGTTGATGAAGGAAAGAAAAGGATGATGTCCTGATAAAATGACGGGGGCAGTGCAGAGAGTGGGGGGGCGGCTAGGATGTGGGGAATAGAGTAAAAAGTATGTAAAAAGTCAGTAAACACAGTGCAGAGTACACAGTCGTACACAATCCGTACAAACAGTGCGAGTACCAGTTCTTAACGGTCAGTACACCTGCAAGTGCAGTCTGTACACGGTCAGTAACAGTGCAGAGTACACAGTCCTGTACCAATCCGTACACAAGTTGCAGAGTACACAGTCTGTACACGGTCAGTACACGTGAGATTACACAGTCTGTACCCAGTCAGTACACATGTAGCGTACACAGTCTGTACACGGTCAGTACACAGTGTAGAGTACATCTGTACACAATCAGTACACGTGTCAGAGTAACACAGTCTGTACACAGTCAGTACCAGTTAGAGTACCAGTCTGTACAACGGTCAGTACACGGTGGAGGGTACTACCAAATTGTACACAAGTTCCGTACCAGTGTGAGAGTACACAGTCTGGTACCCTGTCAGTACACAGTGTGAGTACACAGTCTGTACAACGGTCAGTACACGGTAATAGGACACAGTCTTGTACACATTCGTGTACACAGTGTAGAGTACCAGTCTGTACACGGTCAGTAACACGGTTTAAGAGTACACAGGCTGTACACAGTCAGTACACAGGGTAGAGTATACACATCCCTGTACCGGTCAGTACACCAAACGTGTTAGAGTACAAAACAGTCCTGTCCACAGTCAGTACCTCATTGTAGAGCACCAGTCTGTACACGGTCAGTACACCGTGTAGAGTACAACAGTCTGTACACGGTCATACCGGTGGTAGAGTACCGGGCCAGTGACACAGTTTAGAGTACAACACAGGTCTGTACACGGTCGTACCCAGTATAAGAGTACACGTCTTTACACAGTCAGTACAACAACGGGTATATACACAGTCTGTCACGTCGTACACATGTAGAGTACACAGTCCCTGTACCCGGTCAGTACACAGTGGAAGTACACAGTCTGTACAGCGGTCAGTACACAGTTTAGAGTCACATTCTGTACACAGTCAGTACACAGTGTTAGAGTACACAGTCTGGACACTGTCAGTACACAGTGTAGAGTAACACATTCTTTACACGTCATTACACAGTGTAGAGTACACACTTCTGTACACGGTGCGGGAGCAGAACATTGTAGAGTACCAGTCTGTACACGGTCTAGGGTACAACGGTGTGAGTACACAGTCTGTACACCGTCGTACCATGTAAGTACCAGTCTTTACCACGGTCAGGTATACCGGTACAACGGTGGAGAGTACCCAATCTGTACACGGTCCGTACACAGTTTAGAGTACACAGTCTGTCACGGTTCCATTACACGGTGGTAAAGAGTACACATTGGTACACAGTCATAACAGTGCAGAGTACACATCTGTACCCAATCAGTCACAGTGGTAGAGTACCAGTCTGTACACAGTCGTACACAGTGTAAGAGTACACAGTCCTTGTACACAATCCGTAACAGTGCAGAGTAACACAGTCTGTAACACGTCAGTACACGGTGTAGAGTTAACAACACAGTCTGTACACAGGCATAACCCAGTGCAGAGTACACCGCTGTATCACGGTCATACACGGTGTAAGTACACATTCTGTACACGGTCAGTACAACACAGTGTATAGTACACAGTCGGTAACACGTCATACACTTTGTAAGTACACAGTCTGGTACATCTACGTCATACACAGTGCAGAGAACACAGTCTGTACGCGTCCGTACACAGTGTGAAGTACACAGGTCCTGTCACGGTCAGTACACGGTGTAGATACACAGTTCTTTACCGGTCAGTACACCGTGTAGAGTATACAGTCCTTGACACAGGCAGAACACAGTGCAGATTACACAGTCTGTACACGGAGTAACAACGGTGTAGAGTAACACATTCTTTACCAGGCAGAACACAGTGCAGAGTACAACCTCTGTACACGGTCAGTACACGTTGTGAGTACACAGTCTGTACACCGTCAGTACACACAGTGTAGAGTACACATTCTTACCGGTCTTCACTGTGTAGAGTACACAGTCTGTACATACGGTCAGTACACACAGTGTAGGTCACATTCCTGTTACAACGGTCAGTACACCAGTGTAGAGTACACAGTCAGTACACAGTCAGTACAACGGTGTAGAGTACACAGTCTGTACACAAATCAGTACACAGTGTAGAGTACACGTCTGTACAAACGGTCAGTACAAGAACGGGTCGAGTACACAGTCTGTACCCCAGGCAGAACACAGTGCAGAGTAACACAACAGTCTGTACACATCGTACAACAGGTAGAGTACACAGTCGTACACGGTCATACACGGTGTAAGATTACCCATGTCTGTACAAACGTTCAGTTACAACAGTGTAGAGTACACAGTTCCTGTACCCGGTCAGATCCACAGTGTAGAGTTAACACAGTCCAGTTACACATCCAGTCATAGACAACAAAAAACATGTCACGGTGGAGAGTAACACAGTCTGTACAAAGTGCAGATGGGGTCTCTTACACAGTTAGCAGTACACAGTCTGTACACAGTCAGTACAAACAGTGTAGGTACACATGTCGTGGAGGCTTGCTCTGGGTGGTTTGGGGTACTCTGCTTGGCTTTTGCACAGGACTGATCTTAGCCCACACAGCACTACGATCTTAGTAGACAGCAACAAAAACAATCAAAGTACGCATTGATATCTACACCAACCAGGTACTCTATATGTGATCTACAATCTCACTCCCGAAGTCATTGAGAACCTAGAGGTCGCCCCGTTGCAACACAAGTGTAGGGAAGATAAACGGGCGAGTTCTGTACACTCCGGTAGTGGAGCGCGGTTTGAGGTATGGAACACGGGAGACAGATCGTGTCAGCTATCGAAAGTAGAAGCACACCCGATACCAGTACTACGCGTCGTCTGGTTGTGGCATTGGGGGCAGACACAGCAGTGAAGTAGAATAAGCAGTGTCGTAGTAAACGGGTCGTAGCAGGGCGCGGTGTGGTGTTCTAGTTACAACTGGTTGGCGGTTGTCGCACAGAGTGGGCAGGCGTGGACGACAGGAGAGTCCGACAGGCCGCTGTACACGCAGGAGGGCTGGAGTTTACTACACAGTCATTACCGCGACCACACAGGGAACGAGTACCCGCAGCGGCAACACAGTCAGTAACACTGTAGAGGAGCACAGCGGACAGGTCGAGGACACAGTGTAAGTAACAGGCTGCGACACTCATGCAATGGAAGTACACATCTGTACGACAACATCATACACAAGAGACAGGACAACCAGTCGGTACACGTGCCTACACATGTAGGGACAAACAGCTGATCCACACACACTAGGCTATCACACAGTAATCTAAATAGAGTCCAGCTGTACAGGTCAAGAGACCCTGGAGAGTACACAGTGCTGGTACACGTCAGTACAAAAAGAAGACTAGAGGGCGGTGGCACGGGTAAAACCAACCGTGACAAGAGAGAGACGCCGACGCTTGCTCCACCGCGTCACCGCACGGGGGGTAGAGTACACACGTCGTACACAGTGCAGGACACAGGGAGAGTAACACACCGTCCCCGGGACACGGGGCAGACGTACGGGAAACCCCGTGGGGAGAATGGACCACAGTCGGTCTCATACACAGAGAGAAGTACACAGCCTGGTAGCACGAGATTCACGTACAACAAGGGGAAGGAGGCACGAAGGCGGTACACCGCTGCAGAGAAACAGGGACAGGGGAGGGGGAGGACAAAGGGGGGAGACGTCGGTACGAAAACGCAATACAACAAAGCCACAGGGGCAAGAGTAACAACGAGACATCAAGACACAGGCCGGCCGCAGGTGTAGAGACCGACCATCGCGGACTGATACCATGGGCAACCAGGGGTAGGATGGACACAGTCGGGCACAGCGCAGGACCATGGGGCAGAGTACACAGGCTGGACAACGGCCGTACCAGTGCCGAGTAAGCCAGGCCATGGTACAACGTGCCTACGCGAGGGACGGGACGCGGTGCAAAAAGTAGCACGTCAGAGGACCAAGGCCAGGTGGAGGCGCGAGGGCGTGGTACACGGCAGGAACACAGATACCAACAGACACACGTCTGTACACGTCGAGTTAAACGCAGGGTGAGATACACCAGCTGTTCAACAGTCGTACGCAGGAATAGAGGTGACCCCAAGCTGTACACACAAGCGTCACGTAACGGCAGGCAGAGTACACATCGTCACACGTGCAGTACCTGCAGATATACACCCAGTCGGTACACAGTCGTACGCAGTGTAGAGTACCCAACTTGTACACGGTCAGGTACGCAGTGCATAGTACACCTTCTGGTACAAAAGCGGTCAGTACCTGACGTGGCAGATACAAGTCTGTACCCTGGCAAGAGTACGCAGTGTAGAGTACCGCAATAAAGGTAACAAGCGGTTCCAGTACGCAGTGAGAGTACACAGTCGGATACAACGATTCAGGGTCCAGTGCAGAGTAACACATTCTGTGACAACGGTCCGAGTACGCAGTGATAGTACACAGATCTGTAACTGTCAGTACGCAGTGCGAGTACATACATCGGGAAGACGTTTCATGATCGCAGTGCAGGTACACAGTCTGTAACAAGTTCAGTACAGTGAGAGATACACGTCTGTACCAGCGTCATAACAGTGACGAGTACACAGATCTGTACACGGTCAGATAAAACGTGTAATACACTAGTCGTCACATGACACAGAGATACACAGTCTGTAACGGTCAGAACGGTAGCAGTACGCAGTCGCAGGTAGTACACAGTCTGTAGTAACTACAGTCGGACTCAGTACCAGTGCAGGTACGCTCTGTGAACAGTCAGTACTCGGTAGGCGAGTACACAGTCTGTAAACAGCCTTTCAGACACAGTGCAGAGTACAGTCTACAGGGTCTACTTCAGGCGAGAACATCGTAACGGTCAGTGCAGAGAGTACACAGTTCGTACACGGTCAGTACCAGTGCAGCAGTACACAGTCTGTACCGTCAGGTGAACGAGTGGCAGAGTACACAGTCTTGTTCACGGTCAGTACGCAGTGAGAGAGTTATAACACAGTACTCACTGTACACGCACTGTACACGTACACACGTAGTAGAGTACACAGCTGTACACGGTCCGCGCGTGCACAGTGAGAGCACAGTCTGTTACACGGTCCGTAGTACGCAGTGCAGAGTACCCCAAGTAAATATATACAACACGGTCAGTACACAGTGCAGAGTACACAGTCTGTACAGCATAACAGGAGGTAACAGTCTGTACGCAGTACGCAGAGTATACACATGTACACGTCAGTACAGTGGTAGTACACAGTCGTACACGGTCAGTACCAGTGCAAGTACACAGTCTGTACACGGTCAGTACGCAGTGCAGAGTACACAGTCTGTCACAGTCAGTACACAGTGCAGAGTACACGTAAAAAACGAATGTCATCAGGTCAGTACCAGCTGCAAGAGTACACAGTGCTGGGGCAGTACACGGTCATACGCAGTGCAGAGTACACAGTCTGTACACGTCAGTACGCAGTGAGAGTACACAGTCTGTACGCGGTCAAGTACGGCAGTGCAGAGTACACAGTCTGTACACGGTCAGTACACAGTGCAGAGTACACACAGTCTGTTCACGGTCAGTACGCAGTGCAGAGTACACAGTCTTACACGGTCAGTACGCAGGCAGATACACAGTCTGTACACGTCAGAGTACCGTGCAGAGTACACAGTCTGTACACGGTCATACGCAGTGTAGAGTACACAGTTCTGGTACCACGGTCAGTACACAGTGTAGAGTACACAGTCTGTACACGGGTCAATAACAGTGCAGAGTACAACAGTCTGTACACGGTCAGTAACAACATGCAGAGTACACATCTGTACACGGTCAGTAACGCAGTGCAGAGTACACAGTCTGTACACGGTCAGTACGCAGTGCAGAGTACACAGTCTGTGGTCTCACGGCAGTACGCAGTGCAGGAGTACACAGTCTGTACCACGTCAGTACTCAGTGCAGAGTACAACACAGTCTGTGTCACAGTGCTCATTAACACAGTGCAGAGTACACAGTCTGTCCGGTATTGGAGTACAGATCGCGCAGAGACAACACAGTCTGTACACGGTCAGTACGCAGTGCAGAGTACACAGTCTGTAACGGTCAGTACGCAGTGCAGAGTACACAGTCTGGTCCGGTCAGTACCAGTGCAGAGTAACAGTCTGTACACGGTCAGTACACAGTGCAGAGTACACCAGTCTGTACACCGGTCAGTAAACAGTGCAGAGTACAGTCTGTACATGGTCAGTAGAACAGTGCAGAGTACACAGTCTGTACACGTCAGTACGACATGCAGAGTACCAGTCTGTACACGGTCAGTACGACATGGTAATGGTACACAGCTGTCATGTACACACGGTCGGAGTACACAGTGCAGAGTACACAGTCGTACACATTTAAAATAACTCGCTGACAATAGTACACAGTCTGTACACGCATAACACTAGGTCAAAACATCTGTGAGTAACGAGAGTACACAGTCTGTACACAGTTCGGTCATAGTGCAGAGTACACATCTGTACATGGTCAGTACACAGTGCAGAGTACACAGTCTGTACTGGTCAATAACTGCAGAGTACACAGTCTGTACACGGTCAGTACACAGTGCAGAGTAACCAGTCTGTACACGGTCAGTACACAGTGCGAAGATACACAGTCCTGGTCACGGTCGTAGGCGTCTGAGTCTAGAGTACACAGTCTGTACACGGTCAGTACGCAGTGCAGAGTACACAGTCTGTACACAGTCAGTACAGTGTAGAGTACACAGTAGCCCACTGTTACACGTCAGTACAGTTTAGACAGTACACAGTCTGTAAACATGGTACCAGTTTACGCAGTGCAGGAGTACACAGTCGTCGTTACACGGTCAGTACACAGTGTAGAGTACACAGTCTGTACACAGTCTCGTACGTGCATCGCGGGAGTGCTGTAGGCGGCATCATCCTTAGTAAAACATAATTTTGTCTGACAGGTACTATCTACCGAAACGTCACTTTTGATGTACATGTGTATACCAATAAATACACAGGATCCCGCAAGTCTGGTTGTGACTTGGCTCAAATCTATTCTTGTAACAGTTCAGTACACTGCACAGAGCACACAGTCAGTACACAGTGTAGAGTACACAGTCTTGTACACAGTCGTACACAACAGTGTAGAGTACACAGTCTGTCACATCATTACGCAGTGTAGAGCACACAGTCTGTACACAATCAGTACACAGTGTAGAGTACACAGTCTGTACACAATCAGTACACTGCAGCAGAGCCAACACAGTCAGTAACAAGCACAGGTCAGTACACAGTGTAAGTACACAGTCCTGTACCAATCGTACACAGTGTAGTGTAACACAGTCTGTACACAATCAGTACACTGCACAGAGCACACATCATACACAGTCAGTACACAGTGTAGAGTACACAGTCTGTACACAATCAGTACACTGCACAGAGCACACAGTCAGTACACAGTCAGAGTAAACCACAGTGTAGATACAGTCTACACAATCAGTACACAGTGTAGAGTACAACAAGTCAGTACACAGTCATCCAGTGTAGAGCACTCCAGTCTGCACACAATCAGTACCAGTTGTAGAGCACACTCGTACACACAATCATTACAACATGTAGAGTACACAGTCTGTACACAGTCAGTACGCAGTGTAGAGCACACAGTCTGTACACAATCAGTACACAGTGTAGAGTACACAGTCTGTACACAATCAGTACACTGCACAGAGCACACAGTCAGTACACAGTCAGTACACAGTGTAGAGTACACAGTCTGTCCCACAATCAGTACACAGTGTAGAGTACACAGTCTGTACACAGTCAGTACGCAGTGTAGAGCACACAGTCTGTACACAATCAGTACACTGCACAGAGCACACAGTCTGTACACAGTCAGTACACAGTGTAGAGTACACAGTCTGACACAATCAGTACCAGTGCAGAGTACACTCAGACACAGCACAGAGCACACAGTCAGTACACAGTCAGTACACAGTGAGAGTAACACGTCTGTACCAATCAGTACACTCACGAGCACACAGTCAGTACACAGTCAGTACACTCACAGAGCCACAGTCTGTACACAATCAGTACACTGCACGAGCACACGTCTGTACACAATCAGTAACTGCACAGAGCACAGTCTGTACACAGTCAGTACAGCGTGTAGAGTACACATGTCTGTACACAATCAGTACACAGTGCAGAGTACACAATCAGTAACACAGCACAGAGCACACAGTCAGTACACAGTCAGTACACAGTGTAAGTACACAGTCGTACACAATCATACACTGCACAGAGCACCAGTCATGTCACACCAGTCAGTACACGTGTAGAGTACACAGTCAGTACACAACATACACAGTGTAGAGTACACAGTCTGTACACAATCAGTACACTGCACAGAGCACACAGTCAGTACACACATTGCATCACAGTGTAGATACACACTCAGTACACAATCAGTACACAGTGTAGAGTACGGATCTGTACACAATCAGTACACTGCACAGAGCACACAGTCAGTACACAGTCAGTACACAGTGTAGAGTACACAGTCTGTACACAATCAGTACACTGCACAGAGCACACAGTCAGTACACAGTCAGTACACAGTGTAGAGTACACAGTCTGTACACAATCAGTACACAGTGTAGTGTACACAGTCTGTACACAGTCAGTACGCAGTGTAGAGCACACAGTCTGTACACAATCAGTACACAGTGTAGAGCACACAGTCTGTACACAATCAGTACACAGTGTAGAGTACACAGTCTGTACACAGTCAGTACGCAGTGTAGAGCACACAGTCTGTACACAATCAGTACACAGTGTAGAGTCCACAGTCTGTACACAGTCAGTACACAGTGTAGAGTACACAGTCTGTACACAGTCAGTACAAGCAGTGTAGAGTACACAGTCGTACACATCAGTAGTGAGCAGACACACAGTCAGTACAACAGTCAGTACACGTTAGAGTAACACAGTCTGTACACAATCAGTACACAGTGTAGAGTACCGCAAGTCGTACACAGTCAGTACACAGTGTAGAGTACACAGTCTGTACACAATCAGTACACAGTGGTCACCGTAGTACACAGTCGTTACACAGTCAGTACACAGTGTAGAGCCACAGCCGTACACATCAGTCACTACACGCACGATCACACAGTCTGTACACAGTCAGTACACAGTTAGAGTACACAGTTGTACACAATCAGTACACAGTGCAGAGTACACAATCAGTACACAGCACAGAGCACACAGTCAGTACACAGTCAGTACGCAGTGTAGAGCACACAGTCTGTACACAATCAGTACACTGCACAGAGCACACAGTCTGTACACAGTCAGTACACAGTGTAGAGTACACAGTCTGTACACAATCAGTACACAGTGCAGAGTACACAATCAGTACACAGCACAGAGCACACAGTCAGTACACAGTCAGTACACAGTGTAGAGTACACAGTCTGTACACAATCAGTACACTGCACAGAGCACACAGTCAGTCAACAATCAGTACACTGCACAGAGCACACAGTCTGTACACAATCAGTACACTGCACAGAGCACACAGTCTGTACACATCAGTACACTGCACAGACGCACCAGTCTGTACACAGTCAGTACACAGTGTAGAGTACACAGTCTGTACACAATCAGTACACAGTGCAGAGTACACAATCAGTACACAGCACAGAGCACACAGTCAGTACACAGTCAGTACACAGTGTAGAGTACACAGTCTGTACACAATCAGTACACTGCACAGAGCACACAGTCAGTACACAGTCAGTACACAGTGTAGAGTACACAGTCTGTACACAATCAGTACACTGCACAGAGCACACAGTCAGTACACAGTCAGTACACAGTGTAAGTACACAGTCTTGTAACACATCAGTACACTTGTAGATACACAGTCGTACACAGTCAGTACGCAGTGTAGAGCACACAGTCTGTACACAATCAGTACACAGTGTAGAGCACACAGTCTGTACACAATCAGTACACAGTGTAGAGTACACAGTCTGTACACAGTGTAGAGCACACAGTCTGTACACAATCAGTACACAGTGTAGAGTACACAGTCTGTACACAATCAGTACACTGCACAGAGCACACAGTCAGTACACAGTCAGTACACGTGTAGAGTACACAGTCTGTACACAATCAGTACACAGTGTAGAGTACACAGTCTGTACACAGTCAGTACGCAGTGTAGAGCACACAGTCTGTACACAATCAGTACACTGCACAGAGCACACAGTCTGTACACAGTCAGTACACAGTGTAGAGTACACAGTCTGTACACAATCAGTACACAGTGCAGAGTACACAATCAGTACACAGCACCAGTGGCGTATCTACGTTAAAACATTCGGGGTACGTGCCCCGGATGTTTTGCAAAGTGCCCCGAATGTTTCCTGACTTGTGCCCCTAGTTCCGGACTCCCGGCGGACTCCGTCGGCGCGATGACGTACCGCACGCCGGCGCGTGACGTCACGCGCGCGACGGCGCAGAACATACAGACGGCCTCTGCGCTCCCGGCCTTCTCCTACTAGATAAATAGCAGAGTTAGATAGCAGAGCGTTAGATAGATAGAATGATAGCAGAGTTAGATAGCAGAGTTAGTATAGATAGATAGATAGATAGATAGATAGATAGTAGATAGATAGATAGATGATAGATGATGATAGATAGTAGATAGTAGATATAGTGAGTTAGATGTTAGATATAGATAGATAGTAGATAGATAGATAGATAGATAGAGAGCAGAGTTATATGATAGATAGATAGCAGGTTAGATAGATAGATAGATAGCAGAGTTAGATAGATAGATAGACAGAGTTGATAGATAGATAGCAGTTAGATAGATGATAGCGAGTTAGATAGATAGCAGAGTTAGATAGATAGATAGACAGAGTTATAGATAGATAGCAGAGTTAGATAGATAGATAGAGTTAGATAGATAGCAGAGTTAGATATATAGATAGATAGATAGATAGATAGATAGATAGATAGATAGATAGATAGATAGCAGAGTTAGATAGATAGATAGCAGAGTTAGATAGATAGATAGATAGCAGAGTTAGATAGATAGATAGACAGAGTTAGATAGATAGATAGCAGAGTTAGATAGATAGATAGCAGAGTTAGATAGATAGCAGAGTTAGATAGATAGATAGATAGATAGATAGATAGATAGATAGATAGATAGATAGATAGATAGATAGATAGCAGAGTTAAGGGGCCCATACACGATGCAATGAAATTGGACTATGAACTACCGACCAGATTTAAATTGGAAACAATCGTCATACAATCGGACATTAACGAACACAATAAAATTGTTGCCATTTGCTGTGCACAATCTGGCATTAATAGGCAGATATGATTGTGTAAGATCTAAATTGTTGCAGAATAGAATGTGCCGCTAGAAAGCAACCAATTCACCATATTTGGGCAGATTTAATGTTGCTGATAGTGTAATATGGCGAAAATGACGAATGTAAAAAGCACTTTTTGGGGTTGAGATCTCGAATGGTAATGAAGAATGGAGTAATTTTCGATTGTGTTTGCTGGTTTTTCTTTCATATTTTATTTGCTAACGAATGTCGATGTGTGTTCGTACATTAATTAATATGCCTGTTGTTATCATGTGTACCACATCACACATTGCCATCATGAACCAAATATACACTCTATGGTCTCACACCTTCCAGACTGTCATGTACCGCATCACACATTGTCATCATGGACACAATATACACTCTATGGTCTCACACCTTCCAGACTGTGTCATGTACCGCATCACACATTGTCATTACGGGCCTATGGTCTCACACCTTCCAGACTGTGTCATGTACCACATCACACATTGTCATCATGGACACAATATACCCTCTATGGTCTCACACCTTCCAGACTGTGTCATGTCCACACATCACATTGTCATCATGGACACAATATACACTCTATGGTCTCACCCTTCCAGACCGTGTCATGTACCAAATCACACATTGTCATCATGGACACAATATACACTCTATGGTCTCACCCTTCCAGACCGTGTCATGTACCACATCACACATTGTCATCATGGACACAATAACACTCTATGGTCTCACCCCTTCCAGACTGTGTCATGTACCACATCACACATTGTCATCATGGACACAATATACACTCTATGGTCTCACACCTTCCAGACTGTGTCATGTACCACATCACACATTGTCATCATGGACACAATATACACTCTATGGTCTCACACCTTCCAGACCGTGTCATGTACCGTATCACACATTGCCATCATGAACACAATATACACTCTATGGTCTCACACCTTCCAGACTGTGTCATGTACCACATCACACATTGTCATCATGGACACAATATCACCTCTATGGTCTCACACTTCCAGACTGTGTCATGTACCGTACACACATTGTCATCATGGACACAATATACCTCTATGGTCTCACACCTTCCAGACTGTGTCATGTCCACATCACACATTGTCATCATGACACATAACACTCTATGGTCTCACACCTTCCAGACCGTGTCATGTACCGTATCACACATTGTCATCATGGACACAATATACACTCTATGGTCTCACACCTTCCAGACCGTGTCATTACCGTATCACACATTGTCATCATGGACACAATATACACTCTATGGTCTCACACCTTCCAGACCGTGTCATGTACCGTATCACACATTGTCATCATGGACACAATATACACTCTATGGTCTCACACCTTCCAGACTGTGTCATGTACCGTATCACACATTGTCATCATGGACACAATATACACTCTATGGTCTCACACCTTCCAGACTGTGTCATGTACCGTATCACACATTGTCATCATGGACACAAGTGCACTCTATGGTCTCACACCTTCCAGACTGTGTCATGTACCGCATCACACATTGTCATCATGGACACAATATACACTCTATGGTCTCACACCTTCCAGACTGTGTCATGTACCGTATCACACATTGTCATCATGGACACCAATATACACTCTATGGTCTCACACCTTCCAGACTGTGTCATGTACCGCATCACACATTGTCATCATGGACACAATATACACTCTATGGTCTCACACCTTCCAGACTGTGTCATGTACCGTATCACACATTGTCATCATGGACACAATTACACTCTATGGTCTCACACTTCCAGACCGTGTCATGTACCACATCCACATTGTCATCATGGACACAATATACACTCTATGGTCTCACACCTTCCAGACTGTGTCATGTACCACATCACACATTGTCATCATGGACACAATATACACTCTATGGTCTCACACCTTCCAGACTGTGTCATGTACCACATCACACATTGTCATCATGGACACAATATACACTCTATGGTCTCACACCTTCCAGACTGTGTCATGTACCGTATCACACATTGTCATCATGGACACAATATACACTCTATGGTCTCACACCTTCCAGACTGTGTCATGTACCACATCACACATTGTCATCATGGACACAATATACACTCTATGGTCTCACACCTTCCAGACTGTGTCATGTACCGTATCACACATTGTCATCATGGACACAATATACACTCTATGGTCTCACACCTTCCAGACCGTGTCATGTACCACATCACACATTGCCATCATGAACCAAATATACACTCTATGGTCTCACACCTTCCAGACCGTGTCATGTACCGCATCCCACATTGCCATCATGAACCAAATATACACTCTATGGTCTCACACCTTCCAGACCGTGTCATGTACCGTCCCACCCATTGCCATCATGAACCAAATAACACTCTATGGTCTCACACCTTCCAGACCGTGTCATGTACCACACTCCCACATTGCCATCATGAACCAAATATACACTCTATGGTCTCACACCTTCCAGACCGTGTCATGTACCGCATCACACATTGCCATCATGATCTAAATATACACTCTATGGTCTCACACCTTCCAGACCGTGTCATGTACCGCATCACACATTGCCATCATGAACCAAATATACACCTCTATGGTCTCACACCTTCCAGACCGTGTCATGTACCGCATCACACATTGTCATCATGAACCAATATACACTCTATGGTCTCACACCTTCCAGACCGTGTCATGTACCACATCACACATTGTCATCATGGACACAATATACACTCTATGGTCTCACACCCTTCCAGACCGTGTCAGTACCGTATCACACATTGCCATCATGAACCGAAAATACACTCTATGGTCTCACACCTCCAGACTGTCATGTACCCGCATCACCATTGCCATCATGAACCGAATATACACTCTATGGTCTCACACCTCCAGACTGTGAGCTCTGCTTTTCCAGGAAGTTGTTAATTTGACACTTCAGGATTGAGTTAGAAGACATTTGTTGGACAATCATCCATACACATAAACAATTTTATTGTAGCAGATAAAATTTTCCGTTCTGACAGATCACCTTCAGATTCAATCAGATCTTCTCAATTTAATTGCACCAGATTTTATCTATACCATTAACGATACAATTGATGTACAATCGTGGAGTTCGTCGACGATTGTACAACAAAATTGCATAGTGTATGGGCCCCTTTAGATAGTTAGATAGGATAGATAGATAGATAGATAGATAGCGAGTTATATATATAGATAGATAGAGCAGAGTTATAGAATAGATAGATAGAGAGTGAAGATAGTAGATAGATAGCAGAGTTTAGATAGATAGATAGACAGAGTTATATAGATAGATAGCGATTTAGATACGATAGATAGAGAGGTTAGATAGATAGATAGATAGATAGATAGATATAGCAGAGTTTAGTATAGATAGTATAGATAGCAGAGTTAGATAGATAGATAGTATAGATAGATAGATAGCAGATAGATAGTTAGATAGATAGATAGCAGAGGTTAGATAGATAGCAGAGTTAGATAGATAGATAGATAGATAGATAGTTAGATAGTATAGATAGCAGAGTTTAGAATTAGATAGCAGAGTTAGATAGATAGCAGAGTTAGATAGATAGATAGATAGATAGATAGATAGATAGATAGATAGATAGATAGATAGATCGCAGAGTTAGATAGTTAGATAGTAGATAGATAGGAATAGTCAGAGTTAATAGATGATAGATAGCAGATTGATAGATAGATAGCAGAGTTAGATAGATAGATAGAACAGAGTAGATAGATAGATAGCAGAGTTAGTAGATAGTAGATAGATAGATTAGATAGAATAGATAGATAGTAGATAGATAGATAGATAGATAGATAGATTGATGATAGATAGATAGATAGTAGATAGTGATAGAAGATAGATGATAGATAGCAAGAGTTAGATAGATAGATAGCAGAGTTAGATAGATAGAATAGCAGGAGTTAGATAGATAGATTAGTAGATAGATAGCAGAGTTAGTATAGCTAGATATAGATCGATAGGGTAACCCTCGAATTTGTAAAATCGGTAACCCTCGAAAATAGAATGCGGAAGCTCGAAAACAGCCAGATCGAGAGGAAAGAAAGATTTTAAATGAGATTTGGTTCTATTTACGGGTTCCCCAGACCATCCCCCAGGTCCCTGTGTTAGTTACAGTAACCTACTATTACTATTTCATCCTTAAAATCGATATTTTTCTCCCATAGACTTATATGGGTCCGTTTTCAAATCTTCGAATTTTCAGATTTACAGTTAAATTCGAAAATTCAAAAATGGGACGAAACTCATCAGTTTCGAATATCTCTAGTATACAGTGGTGTGTATTTGATATTGTGTATATGATGTGTATATAGAACTGTGTATATGATATTGTGTATATAGTACTGTGTATATGATATTGTGTATGAGTAGAGTAAAGTCCTAGAGGGAGTAACTTCCTAGAGCGCTTACTGTCCTCGAAGGAGTAGAGTAAAGTCCTAAAGGGAGTAACTTCCTAGAGCACTTACTGTCCTCGAAGGAGTAGAGTAAAGTTCTAGAGGGAGTAACATCCTAGAGCACTTAATATCGTAGTGGGAGTAACGTTGTAGAGAGGATAGAGTACTAGTAACGCCCTAGTGATTTTATGGTTTAATGTCCTAGAATGCGTAATTTCCTAGAATAAGTACTTAAATGGTTTTACCCCACAGATTGGTGCTATGATTGTAGAATTGTATATGGTATTGTGTGCGCGATTGTTTTGCGTTTTGTGCATGCGTTTTCGCCATTTTGCGTTATAGAAATGCATGCGTTAACTCACCAAAAATGGTGAACGCATGCGTTGCCAAAACGCGAACGAACGCGCAATCGCATGTGCATCGGAAATTGCGGGAATTTTGGCGCAAACACGCGAAAAACGCGCTATTGTGGCCTAGCCCTTAAGGTTTGGTCCTGGAGACCAGTCCATATTAAGGCTGCGTGATCTAGTTTAGACTCCGCGTGTCGGAAGTTTAATGGTAAATTGTTCAGGCAGTTTCCGATGTAATAAAAACTTGAGCTCAATATTTTGACTTTAATAATGCTAATAAATAAAATGGAGGCAAACAGTGGCTGTTGCTCCTTCCCATTTTCCCAGGATCCTCTGCTGCAGTTAACACTTTGTAAACAGCCAACGTATGATTTGGCATAACCCCCATAGACTCAATGTCTGGCTGGATTGATTTAGTTGTTTACAAGTTAAAAACCAGTCAATTGCCTAAACTTGTAGATTGATGGGGGCCGTTGTATTCCGATTGGGACATTTGTGTCCACAACTCCAGAAGGACCATATTCCGTTTCATCGGATTCGGTGCTATTTTTAGAAACTTTCAACCTGTTGTGTGAATATTTCATGTGTTTTTGCAGGTTTTACCATGTGTCCTTCCTGCGTACACGATGCAACAATGTAACACACGTTGTCTTAATTAGCCAATTAAAAACGAAAGGCCAACTAACCCACGCGCCATCTTTTTTTCTCGTTTCCCATGATAGGTGCGGATGCACCTATTGGCTTCTCTCTGTGCTTTACCTGTACGCCGGGTCACTAGTAACCCTCTGTGTTCTTTTTATGGAGAGCGCCAGGCAACGGTTCTCTGATCTTGCTTTTGGGGAGCGTGACACACGGGGGAAGTATTTACGATAACCCAACGTGCATTGTTGTGTAAGCGTTATGTTAACCAGATGGTTTAGATCAGGGATGGCTTGTGGCCCTCCAGATCTTTTGAAAACTACAACTCCCAGCATTCCCCGTTGCATACTGGTTTAGCTAGAGAACATTCCAGGTGAACTTCCCTAAATGATTCCGATTGCCAGGATTTATATTCCTCCCGGACGTGGAGTAAAGCAGCAAGTACTGGCATGTAGTTAATCACATGCGGGAATGTCCTTGATTTCTGTGCCCGTGAGCTGAAATGAATATATTAAAGGGGAAGTTTAGTGGGAAATATTATTATTTAGTTTATATTACACATACCTAGTTCTAAAGAGAAATGGGTGGGTCACACATACAGATCTCTACTGAGCAACTGAACCTATTAGGGGTCCTGCAAACAGGAGGTCTGTATTTCAGAAGCATTTATGGGCAGTATTTTTATTATTATGGATTTATATAGCGCCAACATCTTCCGTGACGCTTTACAATTACATACAGTAGTCATACATTACATACAGGGTTATACAAAGTCATACATATTACATACACAGGTAATACATAATATAAGTAAACAGAGTGAGGAGTTTCTTACAGCAATACCGTGATACAATAGGAGAGAGGACCTTGCCCAAAGAGCTTACAGTCTAGAGGAAATGGGGGTGAGACATAAGGTTGCGGGAATCGGTAGCTGTAATTAGATTGGCAGTGGAGTGTGAAAGGCGGGTGGATCGTATTGGGTAGTAAGATGGGTAATGTCTAGACCATTAGACTATCTAGACTATTCGCGCTGAACGTCCCCTTTAGAAATAAAAAAAAAACGCCTTTAAACTGTTAAAACTCACTCAACAGCAGATGTGAAGATTAATAGTCCCGGCTGTCCGATTCATTTATTAATATTGATTCTAATTACGCTATAAACTGTTACCAAGCGTCATGTGCCCCGAAGGATCGAGCGTTTGCTGTAATTATGATTTCCTGTGACGGGAACGAACAATGTTCTACATTCAGTGCTGTTGACATGTACAAATCCAAGAAGATTATTTTAATTATTGTTTCTTGTGCAATCTAATGGACAGCTTGGAATTGCAGAGGTTAATTATGCCCATGCTTTTATTTTTCAGTAACCAATCGGATGTTAGCGTTTTGAAGGGTTATTTGCAGTTAGATTACATCTGATTGGTCGATGCAGATTAATAGCACAGAGGGGAACATTCACACCTCTTATTGCACCAGCCATGAATGTACCAGGCAGCTGAGTTATTACAGTGATTCGATACTTGCCCCTTTGGTATAAATTGCCTGTAGACTGTCAGCAAGGACTAATCCGTTCATATTTACTGATGTCTCCCTATAAATGGTTTAAATGAAATATGTGAGAGGTGAGAAATAGGAATATTAATTAGTATTAAATTAATGAGAAGTTATATACATGGAACAGATGAAATCTCAGATCTCTCAGGACATATGTTGCCCATGAAATGACTATTCAGGGTTCAGGAGTCTAGGATTTAAAGGAGACGTTTTCCCTGATTTATAGGCCAGAAATTGCTAATTAAAACAACGTGACACTTGTCTTTCTATATAATTCCTGATCAAAGATACAAATCTTCCAGTGCAGAAATTCCATCAGGTACTGCCCCTTCCCAAGTTCAGTGACCACAGACATGCTCAGTATGATTTACCCGGGGGGGGGGGGGGGGGGAATTCTCCAATGTGATACTTTGTACTGTATCTCCTTTAAAAGGAGATCTAGTAAATATTGGAGAGAACTGTCCCACTGTTTTTTGTGGTTTTGCTGTTACAGAACCTGATACAGTCAGTAAATTGCACCTTGCCCTTTAAAAGTTAATGTTTGTCTTTATGTCTGTGTGTGAAATGCCACTTGGATTTCTCCTTGTGACCTTTCTCCTCCCAGCGATTGGAATTCCATCAGGAACAAACAAACGGGAAAATAATCGGATTCTAGGTCTGTTCCGGGATCACCGTCTTTAATATTCACATATCCGGTTTAATGGAACTTTCTAATATATGGTTTTAAATGCCGGGACTCGTTAGTTTGTCTTTGATTAGGAGGTTGAAGTTAGAATTAAATCCACATAATCTGGAACCATTTCTCCCTAACAGAAGAATTTACTTACATCTACCAGTCTGAAGAACTGGACTAGGTAACTATCGGTGCTGCCATATTGCTTGCTTTCCTTTACATCTTATATCATCTAACAGGATTGGCTGAAGACTTCCAGTGGGCAGTAGCTCAGGACTCAGAATTTAAGACTGAGTCCACGTTGTGGGTGTGTCTGGGAGACTGGCATGCTGGGAAATAAGGAGTGTGTGCCACATGTTAGTAGCCCAGTGAAATGAGTTGTGAGACCATTTGCTCAGACAATTCCTTGTCCAGACTGCCCAGAAACAGATTCAAGTCTTTACAGGGATTTCTGTGTATGTTACTGTTTGTGTTTTGTGTGTTACATGAATTGGTAATGAAACATGTCAGGGACATGTATGTTTTAATAATGTGATGCACAAAGGATCTAACAAATGTAATGCTATCTGTCTGCCTAGTTTTTGTTAAATATGGCCACATACCTTGCAATCTGATTGTATAACAATTTTACCACCTATGCAATTTACCCCAATCTGTTGGAGCTGCGGTTAAGCCTATTGTGTGCGTAGCCGGTTTTATAACTGATCTGCTAAATATTTGGCATGTGTGTACCCAACGTAAGGTAGGTTGTACAATCAGATTGATAGGTTTGTGATCAGCATTTAGTGTTTTACATGTGCTAATGTTGACACAATGTATCTGATTGGGGTTCGGTTGAGGTTAATAGCCAGTGCGGTTTTATATGAATAGATTGCCGGTTCCATGGGCTCGGTAGTCATTTGCCCAGAGACTTATGACATTGTGTTTGGATGAGGCCTGTAACGGCTCCCATCTGTCAGTTCTGGGTGATCCCAAAGGTCTGACGACCGTGACGTAATGTCTGAGACGGAGCTCTTCTGGCTCCGAGCCCCTAATCCGTATTGATCTGTTTCTATCTGGGATGTTTAATGTGTAACCTACAGACCAGCCAAACAGGGAAGAATTCTGTGCACCGAGTCGGATTAAATAGAGATGTCATTGCAGTTTATTATAGTTCAGCAGGATGCAAGGCTCTTAGAGAAAGACAAGGGTTTTTAAACTTTATTGGCTATTAGGGGATGCTGGCGGATGTAGTTTTATTATTACCAAAGGATGTTGGATGCCATGAACTTGTGTCAGCCCCAACTTACATCATGGTGATTTGGGATTCTTTGGGAGAATGTCGAGTAAGTATCTATTTTTCTAGGTTACCCATAGCATCGGGGGGACCGAGAGGAAGGAAATTCCCATCATGCAATCTGGTTGTTAATGTATCAAAGTAAATCATTTTCTTATTGGTGAATAAGAACTAAGGGCACTACACTCCTCCAGTCTTTCCTCCCCTTTTTGTCAAGTACAGGAAGAGTGTCGGGGGCGCTGAATGTGGGAGGAGCCACTGAGCAGTCAGGTTGTCATTGTATTTGATGGAGGATGAGAACAATTTTTTCATTTTTTTTTTATTATTGTTTTGATCTAAAAAAATTCTCCTAAAACTTCTTGTCATTCCACATTGCGACCCTCTCTCACAGCAGAAACTACCAGCGTGTAACGTGTAGGAGAGTTTTCCAGGGATCGTATATCGTATTATTCTAGAGATGAATATATCCCATGGGATAGTGCCAATGGCACAATGACAGTCTCATTCCCAGACGTCGCACAGAGCGGATTTTGTTTCTGGGGTTTGCAGATTTTTTTTTATGTTGTTTATTTTAATAAAACTTATTAATTGTCCTTTTAATATAAACAGGTGTGTGACTGTATTTTACAGATGTAAATATTGACACAACTGAATTAAATCTTCCGAAAGGGTTGATTTTTTTACATCTCGTTTCAGTTCCATAATTGTAACAATTTATGTCAGCAATGATTTGTTTCGAAAGGGCAGAGTAATGGTTACTCCAGTGAGACTGGATACATAAATCAACCCACTGGGTTAGGAATTGATAAGGAGCTGCTGGGTTGTCAGGGGCTCCTTGTGTTAGAAGATTTTTGTTTCAGACAGCAGTAACTAGAAAGCCATCAGACTTTTAATCGTGACACAGACACAGTTGAATATGCCAGTTAATTCATGGTAACATATCGTCCGTTTCTGCTTTTTCTGATTGTTTGTATATTTGGGTATTTTAGGGGCAGATAAAGGCTCCTTTGTTCACTGGAAAATGCCCTGAAATCATGGGCTGTGATGGCAGCTGGCCCGGTGATATTACCATAATAGCGTTTTTTATATTATTTACCACCAAATCTCTGTTCTTAAAGGGACTCATAAACTGTCAGTGGAATAAATGTCTCTTGCTCGTTCCTTTAAAGTTCTTCCCGTATCTGATAATAGAATTATATTCTGCGCAGCTGCTCATCCGTTTTAAGGACATTTCCAACATCTAATCCGCTGAATCCGGTTTCTCCGATGTAGGGAATCTAGGAATATTTATTAACTCTTTGCAACATAGTCGTCATTTTCTCATCCTTTCAATGCACCCAAGTCCATATTTTAATATTTGTGCCGTAGTTCTTTTTAAAAATTAAAGGTCAAGTAAAGAAATAGCTTCACTGTACATCCTAAACATCTTTTTCACTTAAGTTCTCCTAGTTCGATAAATATCACAGATCCAAGTTCCCTCTAATTTTTTATCGGCCACGTATGTATGGAGCTAGATATCTGTATGCCTACAAAATGACATTGCCTGCGCTTATATTGCAGCGGATTTTTATGTGCTTACCACTTTAACTTGCGTACACAGTTGTGCACGAGAGCGCAGCTTAGAGGGAACTTGTGTCTGTCTGTGGATGCTCCCCACGCCCCTTGTTAAACCCCACCCTAAAGAAATGTCGCTGCCAGTATTACAATAGGAGACTAATTTAATCTTAGGCTGATAGGAGGATTATGGGAGGGATTAAATAGGATTATGGGACAGAAAGGTATAAGGTGACTCAGAGAAGACAGATTGTGAACACAGAGATATGGGCAAAGCAATAGACCCAACCAAAGGAGATGCAACTTGGAATTATTGCCCGTTGATTACTTAAAAGTAAAGTCACAACATACAGAATGGGTACAGGTCAACAAATGGTTAATATCCAGCCTTTATTGTTAAGGGAATATATACAGATTTTTTTTTTATTGACTATTATTGGAAACCTTAATTCTTCCCAACTGTCACTGTACCATTCTTTGTTAATCTGTCCCCTATTCAATCAAATGCCATATTATTATCAAACACTCCCAGTGCTGCCTCATATTGATCACAGAGCATGCTTGCACTCATAAAAAAGTCTGGTCAGATATAAGGGGGAGTGGTTAAGAGTGAGTTGGAAACCTGAGCCTGAGAAAAACAAGTACTGGATCAAAGGCAGCTTAGAGTAAGTTGTTACACATATTTTGTTATAGATTAAGATGGGGAAAAGTCATTTTTTCAGTATAGTTGCCCTATATAATATTGATCTAGAAATGGAATCCTCCTAGACTAAACATTGACATTTTGTGTTTAGACCCATGGTGTGGTTATTTAGCACTGTGTACGAGTGTGATAAAGATTTAATATAAGGTAATGGATTTGTACCCTTCTAACCAGCTCTTACCAGTTAAAGTGCCTAGGGGGAGGACCCAGTGTTCCAGGATGGGAATTTCTGTTTCTGAATTTGCCCATGTTGGAGGTGTTATGGCCAGCAGGGGGCAGCAACTTCAGCCAGGAAAATGTTTAATAAAATTCTCTAAAAAGTTCTAATATAAATAAACAGATTTGCCATTTAAAGATGATTCATTGACGGACCTGCAGGTCTCTCTGATGTTCAGAATTTACATGCACATGACATTTTCTTTGTGAGTACAAATCGCACGGCTTTTATTTGGAAAATTGCTACTTGTTTGCACTGGAATTGAGACGGAAACGAAAAGCAAATTAATCTTCATTTACCGCAGAGTTACCAGCGACCGATCAGGAGGAGATGACAGCGCGGGAAATGATGTTTAACAGGGAGACGGCTAATTAATGAGGCTGTATGTGCTCATGGCTCAGTAAAATACGATTGGATCCAATTGTCATTCCCAATCCCAATGATTGGGGACCTGGTAACCGACTCTTAGGGAACAGCCAGTCAGCCATTTTGTCTTCTGGGTTTTTTAAAAAATCTAGGGGGCAAAAATACTGGCGATAGACCAAAGTTTCATACCCACGTGTGATCATTTGGGCCCGACCGGTGGCACACCATGTTGTACGAATGGCTGTTTAGGCTGAGGATCAGTAGGTGTAAAATCATTGGTTTAATGTGCCTTTAATTAACAACTGGCCTCCCGTTACGTTAAAAAGGCATTAGGAGCACACAGCCCATGAGGTTATAGGTTCAAATCCCCAGATGTTTTATTCTTTATTAATCTCCGTAATGTTAAGAGCTAATGGAATGGGAACTTGTTTGTTTCTTCTATTCATTAGTAGCTAATGGGTAAAGGTCAGTTCGACACCTCGCTGTTCACATTGCACATTTTTATCTTGCGCTGCGTCACAGAAAATAAAACGACTAAACATTTCAGCTCTGACAATGTGGTAGATATCGTGTTTTACATTTAGCTCCCCTTTATTGACAAAATGCATGCTGGGAGTTAGTTCAAAACAATATCAAGGCAGAAGATCTCTGAATTTCGGCAGTAATCTTTCGATTAAGCTTGTGGGTAGGAATTATACCATAGGGATGATGTACCTGCAGGCAAAATAAGTACAGGTCGGGCATTTGATGTTCGTTTGATAAAAGACGCTTGTTGGTCATGGTTAAGGTGCCCAAGCATTAAAATTCACTTTCTGATATTCCTGCCATTCTGAAGGTACCGCCTGCCCCGTTTGAAAATGAATGGGCCAGGCGGGAACTTCAGAACTTAACAAACCAACGGCGCTAAAGACATTAGATTAGATATGGCAGTACGGTGGCTCATTGGTTAGCATTGATGCCTTGCAGCGCTGAGGTCCTGAGTTCGATTCCAACCTTGGACACATCTACAAGGAGTTTGTATGATCTCCCCGTGCCTGCGTGGGTTTCCTCCGGGCACTCCGGTTTCCCCCACAATCAGAAAGACATACTGATAGGTTGTATGTGTACATACAGTAAAGGGATTAGATTGTAAGCTCTTCGGGGCAGGGTCTGATGTTAATTGAGTAAATAATTGTAAAGCGCTACGGAAGATGTTGGCGTTATATAAATCCACAATAATAATAATCATTAGATAAATGTCTATGTACATATCTAATATCTTAAGCCCATACACGTGATTAACATTTTTAATAATCCAATATATTCAATCGGATCAATCAAAATATCAAATTTTTTTTCGTTTTTCCGATCAATCGGTTTATCTGATCGGATTTCCAATCGGAACATCTGCCCGTGTAGTGTACGTTGGCTGGGAAGTGCTTGCAACCGATATTTTTCTGGCCCGTTGAGGACCAACCGTGATTTACTGTCATGTCTAATAACTCGCAACGCAATCGGTTGCATCAGGAATTCTGGACGATATTTTGGACTGATTGACCGAAATATCCATCGTGCCATTTAATTGGCCCGGAATGATCTCGCGTGTGTGCGCAGTTTGAACACGGTTTTCGGTTGATGTGGTTAATGTAAATTCTTTTTCCGGCGTTATATGATTTGCTGTGGATAATTTTGTTGGTTTTCTGTGCCCAGACCCGTAGGTTGAACCTGTTGATGTCTCTGTTCCCAGGGCCCTGTTAGGATCTGCAGTGATTTATTTATTGGCTTTAGCCGTGAGCTCCATTCATCATTGTGACCAAACTCCCCCTGTTAAACCCTGTGACAGTAATCACCGGAGGAGCGTGGACGGGCCGTGCAGGCAGAATTCCAGTTACAGGAACGCGTTGTTTGCTGTCCAATGGATGAAACTTACTTGACGTGTGTAAATGTTCCCGTTATTGTTACGCTGAGAGTTTTAAGGCCCATCAATACAGTGAGACGGAGCAATTTAAATCTCCTGAATCAGCTGCCAAACGCTCAGTGTCTAGAAAATCACCAGAAACAGAAAATGGGAAACGTTTGTCCCTGACTGCAATACTGTAATACTGCAATACTAATACTGCAATACTAATACTACAATACGTAGCTGCAATACTAATACTACAATACGTAGCTGCAATACTAATACTACAATACGTAGCTGCAATACTAATACTACAATACGTAGCTGCAATACTAATACTGCAATACTAATACTACAATATGTAGCTGCAATACTGCAATACACTGTAAAACATAGCTGTAATTCTGTAATACGTAGCTGCAATACTAATACTGCAATACTAATACTACAATATGTAGCTGCAATACTGCAATACACTGTAAAACATAGCTGTAATACTGTAATACGTAGCTGCAATACGTAGCTGCAACGCGTAGCTGCAGTACTGCAACGCGTAGCTGCAGTACTGCAACGCGTAGCTGCAGTACTGCAACGCGTAGCTGCAGTACTGCAACGCGTAGAATAAAAGTTCTTATCGTTTAAAATGGTGATAATTTTGCCCCAACCAATCAGATGTTAGCTTTCAAATGTTACATAACATCTGATTGGTTGGGGCAAAATTAGCACCATTTTAAACCATAAGAACTTTTATTACATCGCCCTGTAAATGAATTAAACTTTACCTTTAGAATCTTTTACTGGGTTTAGACTGTATAATTATTATATATACTATGTATGTTATATGGATATTATTCGCATGTTATATGTGAGCCCATGTTGGTTATTCAGTGTAGAGATATTGTGATTCATTCAGTTCAGTTACAGACACATTATATCTCTTCCTACAGAAAAGTTTTGTTTACAAAAATTGATTTTGTGTTTCACAAGAATTAATTAAAGCGCCGTGGAAAGTGTCACATTGACAGAGCTCGTGTCTAGAATGTGTTTGTTAAGTCAAGTTGGGCTAATTTGATGATTTCCATTTTAACGCTCTGTACAGGAAACCGCACCACGTCAATGATCTCTTCATAGTAATGGGTGGATCACAGTTATCAAACACAACAATTTTTTGGGGGGGGAATAAAAGTTCTTATCGTTTAAAATGGTGATAATTTTGCCCCAACCAATCAGATGTTAGCTTTCAAATGTTACATAACATCTGATTGGTTGGGGCAAAATTAGCACCATTTTAAACCATAAGAACTTTTATTACATCGCCCTGTAAATGAATTAAACTTTACCTTTAGAATCTTTTACTGGGTTTAGACTGTATAATTATTATATATACTATGTATGTTATATGGATATTATTCGCATGTTATATGTGAGCCCATGTTGGTTATTCAGTGTAGAGATATTGTGATTCATTCAGTTCAGTTACAGACACATTATATCTCTTCCTACAGAAAAGTTTTGTTTACAAAAATTGATTTTGTGTTTCACAAGAATTAATTAAAGCGCCGTGGAAAGTGTCACATTGACAGAGCTCGTGTCTAGAATGTGTTTGTTAAGTCAAGTTGGGCTAATTTGATGATTTCCATTTTAACGCTCTGTACAGGAAACCGCACCACGTCAATGATCTCTTCATAGTAATGGGTGGATCACAGTTATCAAACACAACAATTTTTTGGGGGGGGACAATAATCTATACCCTCATACTGTACTGTCTAAGGGAAACAATATGGCAGCTCCCACCCATATGTATAAATATAAATATACAGAGAAGGAATGTTCTGTACATACAATAAGCTATACCCTCATACTGTACTGTCTAAGGGAAATAGTATGGCAGCTCCCACCCATATGTATAAATATACAGGGAAGGAATGCGTGTTTGTGTGTTATATACACATGTGTGCATGTTGACGTGAGATTTAACTGTTAATAGATGCTCTTGGTTCTCTGTGTCTCTGGACATTTCCATATTCAAACCTGAGGTTATTTAACTGTTTGAACATTTCCAACGCGCAGTTAATAACCGGTAATTACACCCGACAGACACTCTGTGCTGTACCTGGTGGTAATTGCCCGTCATTGTCCGGAAGGTTCTCTTGTCTCTCCTAAGCTGGTATCAGGCGTCTCACTGTTTCATCTTGGCAGAGAAAGGGGGACACTGTCAGATCTCATTAGTGACGAACAGAACATTCATCTGGGTCACTTAAAGGGAACACGTCCCCCTTTTCTAGGTGATTTCCAGCACACCAAGCTCCTAAATGGGATGCGTCATCTCCCACAAATGATTAGATTTAGTTTTTAAGGATCAAGGGTGAATAGAAACTATTGTCATCTGTTAAACTTGAGGTGCCCCCTAGTGGAACACCCCTAGGGTTACAGTTCTTCTTCTGTCTGGGGCAAGGCAGAAGGTGGACCCTAATAATATAGACAGAAACACAGAATCATCAGGGTCAATGTCTGGAATCTGATTGGATACTTCTCTGCTGATGAACAAAACATCATTTCATTTGCATTTTGGCCCCTTGTAACGCTGACACACGAGTTCAAATCCTCCCTCGGCCGCATCTACAAAGAGTTATTTAATGTAACTTTCAATTAACAGCAACTTTAAAAACATTTTTTAAAAAAAGTCTATATTTTATGTAAAAATGTATTTTAATGATTGACATCGTATAATGCGGGACCTGGGGTAAATTTCAAGTTAGCATGTGCCTCTTTTTTTATTGAACACCAGAGGGCGCTGTCTTGCCCATCCAGCTCTCAGTATTTCGATATTGTCCAGTATTAGACACAGCTATTCAATAGGAGAATTAAGAAATTCCAATTAAATGCTTGTCTCCCATCAGTGACCCCTTCACGCCGCGCTGGATAATTTGGTCCTCTCTGTAGCCATGGAGATTCGCACTCTCTGTACATAGCCCCCTTTATATTTAGACAAGTTTAACTATTTTGGTTGAGTTTTTCTATTGCACTGAGGCCCTTCATCAGGCCCTGTACAGGTTATACACTACACTGTTCCTTTAACACATACCTTCCTGACTCCATTTTGTTCAACAGACTCCATCTTGTTCAGACATAATAAACTTTTATTACTTGTTTAAAACTTAGAACGTTAAATAGCATCCGAGTCCCACAGTAAACAAGGCAACATTGGGTCTTGAAAAGATTTAAATATTCACCTGATAGGGCGCCTATAAAATGCTATAAAATTGGTTATTACTGTAGACTTGTTCTTTCATGTTAATGATATTTATTATTATTATTTAATATTCATATTTAATCGATCAGATATTAAACAGCTATCGCAAAAAGTATGAGCAACATGCGGGTGATTTTACTACAAGGCAGAGATTTTTTGACCCTTGATTGGTAGGAATCTGCACTGACCTTTAACCAGTAATAAAAATAATTATCAAATAATCAGGGCATAATAATCGGCAATCATCTACTGCCCCCTTGTGTTTGATGCCCTAATGCACCAAATTTAAGAATTGGTGTTGACACCTTATCGTTTTAAAACGTAAAATCCAAAGGTAATGAATTTAGGTGCATGCTGCAGCCCGCACCGATTTTCATGTCCGGCTGCTAAACTGAATTAACTGGCCATGAGCTCGCAGCTTTTGGAATCCTTTAATTTAAAGGGACGAGGTGGCACTGTGACCCACATCAATCTTATTAATATTTTTCGCTGCAGTACTCTTAGCTCAGTGTAATAAACCGAGGATGAAATTGCGAGAAAAACATGGAAGATAAGAACCACAGGAAATCAGTAGGTCCACTCCCACGTAGACAAGACAGGTGATGGGTGAAGATAATAATGAATCTTCCCCAGGGCTATGACTGCCATAATAGATTTTTAGATACGGTAGGTTTATATAAAGGGAAAGTTTATTTAATTTATATCATAATAATCTATTACACCAGGGTCATGCTTCTCTATATAGATTTCTAGTACCTGTCAATTCATTTTCCCAGTAAACCCTAACCTTAACCCTAACCCTAACCCTAACCCTAACCCTAACCCTAACCCTAACCTGGACTATTGTGAAGAGGTTCAGCTCAGTTCTATTCAATATCAATTTGATCTCATTATTGAGAGAGATTCAAGGGGAAACTTTTGCAGATACAATGTTTGGGGTTTTGGTGAGTGTGTGATTAATTTTGTGTGGGTGTACTATAGGTAGCAGAGGGGCCAATCTGGGACAGCCAACAGGCTGCATGTGGCCCCTGGTCCTTAATCTGCCCAGGTCTTACATAAATGAATTAACGTATATATATATATATATATATATATATAAATAAATTGTATATAGATACATAGTTAGAAAGATCTGATATTACTATACTCCCCCTGTAACCCTATGGGCCAGTCTGACACTGGATATAAATTGTTACTGTTACTGTGGATGCAAAAATTAACCCACTGGGTGAGAGAAGGAACTGCAGTAATGTCAGGTGTTATTTCTGAGTTTAAAAGGCTGACAAAAGAGAGGAAAAGTTAATCTTCTTTTTAAAGACAGTACGGAAATCTCTATATAATTGTATTGATGGGAATTGCTGTGGGTGTTTAATAAAGTTGGTTCACATGTAGACAGTGCAATTGCCTTCTTACATGTCACAAATCGCTTTTGTAATAGTGCAGAACTTTACTGTACTGATTATCCTACTGCAAAAAGCGACTGGAGATTCCCAAACTGTCAATAGGGAACAGAATGACAGACAGGTCAGTTCTTTTTAAAGGGAAATTTCACTTAAAATGTCAAATCTTCTTAAAGGGGAATTTCACTTACATCGTCAGTTCTTCTTAAAGGGGAATTTCACTTACAATGTCAGTTCTTTTTAAAGGTGAATTTCACTTAAAGTCTCAGTTCTTTTTAAAGGGGAATTTCACTTACAGTGTCAGTTCTTCTTAAAGGGGAAGGCTGACCTTGATTTGGTGGTCAGGGGGTACTGGGCACCTGGTATATAAATCCCTTTTGATTGCTAAGATTGAGTTAACAGACCCCTTTGGTTCCATAGATTAGATTAAATACACCCCAGTGGGGGATTTCAGTGCTCTCTGTGATCAGACTGGCAGTGAAAGGGTTAAAAGGATTACTAATCTGATTTCCTTTTATGGGCATTCACAATTAAAGGGGAAATACACTTGCGAGTTAAAAAGAACTGTCTACAGTTTAAATAGCCCTTTCATCTGCAGCTCAGTGCCAACTAAGGATTCTGGGATTTGTATTCTGTTGCAGGTTTAGGCAGCTCCCTGGTTAAATCTATATTTGGGAGCCTTTTCTTATTTGGCGACATTGTGAAGCTTTTGTTTCAGGATGCCGGTGGCAGGGAAGCGGTTAAAGGGCAAGTTAACCCAGTGCTGCTGATATTGCATCTCTGAGCCTGTGGGATCCTTTGTGTTCCATCTCAGATTTTCCATGCAGCCCACTGACTGGCAGATGAGATCACTGGGGGGGATGTGGCGGTTGCCTGCTGATGTGGATCTAGAGGCAGAAGCAGGAGCTGATGTGGTTGGGTCAGTGTGGGGAGATAGTTATTAAATGAGCACAGTCTGTGCCATCAGATGCTCTGCCACAGGAGAGGGCAGGGAACCTCTTTGTGTTGGTGCTGCTGTTGCCATCAGTAGTGTGGAACAGCTGCAGGCGGTAAAGGCAATGGTGCAGGACTATGCTGAGAGGATCCAGGGGAGATCTGCCTGTGAGTGGAGACCATAAACTGCCTGGATCTGGGCTAATGCACTTTGCACCAGGCTCTGCCTTCCCCTTGGTCTCTGCATTGGGCTCCTGAAGAAGATGAGATCATTGCTGGGTTAGTGTCCGTCCTCTCTGTCTGTTGGCTTGTGAACTCTCTTCCCAGAGGATGCTGCTGGCCAGATGGAAGGTGTGTGAATGGGGTCCGAGCTGTCAGCCTCTTCCTACTGAGGTTCTGGTACCAGGGAGCGATGACTTCTAGGCATCAGTCAGACTGGATCCCTTACAGGTAAATCCCATTCCCTGTGCATCCTGTTCACCTCTATTGAAACCAGGTGTAAGCGGGATCTTCCTCTCTGGCACAGTGACCCCTTGTATGTCCACAGTGACCCCTTGTATATCCACAGTGACCCCTTGTATATCCACAGTGACCCCTTGTATATCCACAGTGACCCCATGTATATCCACAGTCAATGACCCCTTGTATATCCACGGTGACCCCTTGTATATCCACAGGGACCCCTTGTATATCCACAGTGACCTCTTGTATATCCACAGGGACCCCTTGTATATCCACAGGGACCCCATGTATATCCACAGTGACCCCTTGTATATCCACAGTGACCCCATGTATATCCACAGTGACCCCTTGTATATCCGCATGAACCCTTGTATATCCACAGTGACCCCTTGTATATCCACAGTGACCCCTTGTATATCCACGGTGACCCCTTGTATATCCGCAGTGACCCCTTGTATATCCACAGTGACCCCATGTATATCCACGGTGACCCCTTGTATATCCACAGTGACCCCATGTATATCCACAGTGACCCCTTGTATATCCGCAGTGATCCCTTGTATATCCGCAGTGACCCCTTGTATATCCACAGTGACCCCATGTATATCCACGGTGACCCCTTGTATATCCGCAGTGACCCCTTGTATATCCGCAGTGACCCCATGTATATCCACGGTGACCCCTTGTATATCCACAGTGACCTCTTGTAATATCCACAGGGACCCCTTGTATATCCACAGTGACCCCTTGTATATCCACAGTGACCCCATGTATATCCACAGGGACCCCTGGTATATCCACAGTGACCCCATGTATATCCACGGTGACCCTGTATATCCGCAGTGACCCCTTGTATATCCACGGTGACCCATGTATATCCACGGTGACCCCTTGTATATCCACAGTGACCCCGTATATCCACGGTGACCCCATGTATATCCACAGTGACCCATTGTAATCCGCGGTGACCCCTGGCATATCCACGGTGACCCATGTATATCCACGGTGACCCCTTGTAATAATTTCCCATGCTCGTATATCACGTGACCCCCTGTGTATATCCACAGTATCACAGACCCCTTGTATAGCCACAAGTGGACCCCATGTATAATCCACAGTGACCCCATGTTATCCGCAGTGACCTCCTTGTATATCCACGGTGACCCCATGTATATCCACATGAACCCCATGTATACCTCATGACCCTTGTATATCCACAGTGACCCCATGATATATCCATGGTGACCCCTTGTATATCCACAGTGACCCCATGTATATCCACAGTGAACCCCATGTATATCCTCAGTGACTTCCTTGTATATCCACAGTGACTCCATGTCTATTCCTCAAGTGACCCCTTGTATATCCAAAGTGACCCCCCTCTGCGTGAGCGCGTGACGTACGGCCCGGGGGCCACCACTATTATATCCTCAGTGCCACACAAGGCTGGAACCCATCCACATCGACCCCATATTTTCATGACCAAGGGAACTAGCGTCGTTGACTTCACACCGCGTTGTTAGGGTATCCCAGTGACCGCACCATTGACTGATGTGCTCCTCGTCCGTTTGCCGCACTGGTGTTTGTCAACACACGACGGTACCCCGGAATAGCCCGGACCCCTGGGTATCTCCACAGTGACCTCTTGTATATCCCATTGACCCCTTTAACCGCCATGACCTTAAATTGTTCTTCATCATCACACCGTGAACCACCCCTTGTATATCCCAGTTGACCCCCTCTTGTATATCCCATTGAACCCTTGAATAGCCGCACAGTGACCCCATGTATAGCCAACGGTTGACCCCTTGTATAATCCTCAGTGACCCCTTGTATAT